>CM060610.1:20701206-21197669 GCA_030578255.1 Tiaroga cobitis
TTCCACTTCTACTTCAAAAGTTATCGTGGTCTCGTCAAATCCCCACTTAATGTTGTATCTCCCATCCGCATCTAGGGCAGCTGAATGAACGAACCGTGTCCCCTGTGAGCATGTCGAGCAGAAGAGTGAAGTTAAGAAAACCAGAGCGCAAAGAGGCTGATTTTCAGACATATCGAGCTGAATCACAAACAACACTGACGGCACTCAAGGACGCTTTTTATCCATAGAGCAGTTTATGGAAATATGCAACTTCCGAGGGCAAGAGTGTTTGTTTGCTTTGGTGCATTGGAGGCGAACGATCCTTTCAAGCGCTGGCAGCCTCCCACCGCTGAACTGTTGGAACTTGTGTGATTTCCCTTTGATGTGGAAGACATGTAGAGCTGAACACCGTGTCTACGAGCGCGCGACGCGATACAAGTCAAGCAGCCTTTATAATCACCGGCGTGATTACAATACACTATTAAACTGAAGTTCAAGTACTGAGTGTAGAATCACTTGAATGTTGGTGACTTTGACCCAAACTCAGGTTTCAAATAAAATCTTGCTTCGTTAGGCTATTTTTCTCTGTTATGTATCTTCAAATGTAATTATAACAAAACTGATAACCTAATTAATTTCTTCACCAGTAAGTGGAAAAGGTAGCCTTGAGCCCATCAACACTTCGGCATACTTAATATTTAGTATGCAAAAAGCAGTACATCAAATGAGTAGGATATCGGTGTGCAGTGTAGGCTACTGTAAATATAAAATCATGAGAACAATACATGGATAACCTCTACTGCAGTGGTTCTCAAACAGGGGGCCCACTGGGGCCTAAGCAAACTTCAGAGGTATCCTCAAGAATACTTCATTTTTAAAAGACATGTTTTAAAATAAGGCAAAAACAACAAAATCTAGATACTTATTTTTAAAATTTACCCCCTTAACTGTTTTTTTGTTGGTTTTGTTTTGAGGAACCAGGATCACTGTCTAGAAAAAATATAAAGCATTATATTAGAAGTATGATTTCTAGACATTGAAAAGTCATGTAAATTAGTAAAATCTTATATTTCATTTGTTTGGGAATTCTTATAATGAATCTCAACCTCTAAAATATTTTATCAAGTTACATTTTAAATCCCTTTTCCCATAATTTTTTTCCCAGTAGATCATGAAAAACTCGAAAACTCTCTGGGCTTTCCAATATTGTTGTCGGCAATGTCAAAAAGGTTGAAAACCACTGCTCTATGCATCCAGTGACATTCTGAAGTGTGCAGCCAGTGAATGTAAGATTATAAAAGTTCTTTCTTTCTTTCTTTCTTTCTTTCTTTCTTTCTTTCTTTCTTTCTTTCTTTCTTTCTTTCTTTCTTTCTTTCTTTCTTTCTTTCTTTCTTTCTTTCACCTTACTTTTCAGGACTTGTGCGGCACACTTGGGTAAACATGTCGGTTGTCCATTATAAATATTTATGCGTGAAGACAACTGGGAACTGCACACCTTTGAATTATTGATTGAAATTCATAATAAAAGATTTTACAACAGAGCACGAGAAAACATCATATCTTCTTCTGAGAAAAAAAGTGACTCATCTTTCTGTAGTTTAATTACTGCACCTTGTTTTTTTTGTGCTAGAGTAGAAGACAAGTTAGACAACTATATGAGTTTTGGCAAATTGTCATCTAGCAGGTTATGGGTCTGTTTGGATAATGCAAAATCATGATCTTAAAGACCTCTGCATCTCTAGACTTTTGTTTTAGTATACCTGTGAAAGTTTCAATAATTGTAACAATACAGTTTAATTGGGCCCTGTGTGGCAACAAAAGTGATTTATATTCTATTCTATTCTACTCTATTCTATTCTATTCTATTCTATTCTATTCTATTCTATTCTATTCTATTCTATTCTATTCTATTCTATTCTATTCTATTCTATTCTTCTAGGGGTTTGAATTCTAAGGGTTTGAATTTGTGACAGATGACTGCCATCTAGTGGTGACAATGCATACAAGAGTACACTTGTAACAAGGATGTCAGTCATTCATCCATCCATCCATCAAATCTATCATCAAATATTCTGAGTGATGACAAAATACACTTGTGCTGTTTTAGACAAATGATTGAAATCTGAATCTTAGAAAGACAAAGTACAAAGTATGGATTACTTTATTAAATATATTCATTGGCTGGGCATTGTTTAGGGCATTTTAATAGTAAATTGCCATTGACATCAATCGTGGGCAGAAAAATGGTAAGTGTATGTTAGCACTTAGCTCAGTGGGCTTGGATGTTTGGATGTCTTGGAAACAGATCAAGATGGTTAAACAACAAATGATTTTTCTATAGTGGCTTACTTTGGCTGTTTAATTTAAGAATGCTGTCTTGGAAACAGAACGAAATGGTCGAAAAACTAACGATATTTTTGACATTGTATTTTATTTCACATTTTTTTTGGAAACACCTGAGGCTTGTTTTTACACAGACATTTACTTTGTAGTTTCATCTGACGACACTAGAGGCCAGTAGAGTACAACGATTATCTGAATGGCATCAATACAATCAAAACACTGTGGTAACCTGTTTCGTCCCAGTGGCTTGACTTCAACTCCCAACTCTTAAGGACGTGTTCGAATCCAACATAATTTTCCTACGTGCTGAGTCACCTCTTCCTTATATATCATACAAAAATCGTTGTTGTTGTCGTCGTTTTAATCAGAATTTGAGATTGGAGCAAACATTATTTACTCCTTAATGCTGCGGAAATATTTAGATTTTATTTGTCAGCACGGCTTCCTGAATTCACACCAAAAACCAAACTGACCCCTAAGTATGTAGATGCATTTATAAATTTAAGAGTTGAAATTGTTGTTTTTAAAGGCTATTTAGGATTCTAAAGGTATTTTTGATGTGATTGATGATATTATCATGAGGTTTTGTTAACAAGATATGCTATCATATTGATAATTAGGTGGTTTTAATGTGCTAACAAAGTTTTCGGGTCTATTGGTATTGCCTAAAGTGTTAATTCCAATAAGGTAGTGTTTGGATCTTGGAATGAAGCGTGAAATTGTTTTTCTTTTGGAAATGTAGATACTCCTCCACAGTTTCAAAGTTGTTAACACACAACTTTCCTCAATTTCCTCCAAGAAACCTGATGCAGCATTAGAAAAACCCTTTAAAAAAAGCTACTCTTCTCTTCAGGTGATGCAACTTTCCTCTCTGGAGGCTTCCAACAGCGTTTTTAAAGTTTCTTCATATTGGCTACGTTTAGCAGCCAATAACCCATTCAAAACCGGAATAGCAATAACCCGGTCGCGCACGGCCATGTAAGCACCGGCAAAAACCCAAATATGTCCATATTCCGGTTTTTAAAAAAACCGAATATGATCCCTAGGTTACCCCTTTTCTAACCCTAATATTTGGTCATGTACACGCGTATCGACATATCCCCATCAAAAGGAACATTGATTTGTGTTCTGCGCATGTTCTATTCGCAAGGAATCTGAGTAGAGGAATTTCTTGTATGCGCCAGACCCGCGTGCAGTGCAGTATACCGGAAGTAAACAAGAAGTAGAGGTAAACATGGCGAGACGCAGCACAGCACCATCTATCTATCTATCTATCTATCTATCTATCTATCTATCTATCTATCTATCTATCTATCTATCTATCTGTCTGTCTGTCTGTCTGTCTGTCTGTCTGTCTGTCTGTCTGTCTGTCTGTCTGTCTGTCTGTCTGTCTGTCTGTCTGTCTGTCTGTCCGTCCGTCCGTCCGTCCGTCCGTCCGTCCGTCCGTCCGTCCGTCCGTCCGTCCATCCATCCATCCATCTATCTATCTATCTATCTAAATTTATAATATTATTTTAAATGCTATAAAAGTCCGTCTATCTATCTATCTATCTATGTAAATTTATAATATTATTTTAAATGCTATAAAAATGCATTCTCTCAAAAAATATATAACAATGTATATTATATGTAACATTAATACATATATAGAGGATATAGTATTGGATATTTACTTTTTTTTGTTACAATTTTACACGTGCACACACACACACACACACGCACGCACGCACGCACGCACACACACACACACGCACACACCTTATAATTAATATAAAAAATTTTCTGTGCGAGCGGTCAATTTATTTCAACTATGCTTTTATGTTCAGCGAGTAATTAAAAGAGTGCCACTTACCCTTCCTGTTATCAAGAACATTTTCTTCATCTTCAGATGATAGATTCTGGGATCATAACCCATCCTGAGGTGAAGTAGCGGTAGGCTTCAGTGCTTTTAAATGCCTTGAGATTGTCTCCGGTGAATGGAGAGGGATTGTGGACGAGGTAGATGTAAATATCAGCAAACGTCAAATTTGGCAAGTTTTTACTAGACTTAAGTGGAGTCAGCAGTTCGTTTGACAGTAAATAAGGATCTAATCCTAAAGTATCAATTTTATTTAAATACCGTTGTTTTTCATATTGAGGTGTGCTATTTTAGTGTACAACATCTTTCCGATCACTACAAAGGTCCTAAAGATGGCGGCCACAACAAAAAAGTCACGTGACTGAAACCCATGAATAGGCCAAATAACTTTAATTATACAGTTAAATGCGATATTTAAATATTTTAATTTAGATTGATATATCAAGTATAGTCCCATACCCATAGCGAGGTTCAATAGATACTGAGATTGGAAAAGTTCCTCCCCTCAACTCTCACAACTGTGTTTTCACTGATGCACATCACACACATACAGCAGCACCTCATGTAGTGCTGACTCACAGACAGACCCGCTGCGGACGGTTCAAGAGGTCTCTGAGGGCAGCCGAGCCTCTCTAAACATGCCTCCTGGCCCTGTGTCTTTCCATTCTGATGGATCTTTCTGTCTGGTTTAGACTCAGTGTCTCACACTCGCTGCTTTCTTAGTCTCTCCTCTTGCTCTGTTTCTGTCTCCCTGATACTTTCTAGTCTGTCTGCATTACTGTCGTCCTCCTAGTGTTTCTCTCTCTCTCTTTCTCTCTCTCTCTCTCTCTCTCTCTCTCTCTCTCTCTCTCTCTCTCTCTCTCTCTCTCTCTCTCTCTCTCTCTCTCTCTCTCTCTCTCTCTCTTTCTCACCCCCTCTGATTAACCCTAGGCCCCTGCTGAGCTGACTGCCAGACGGAGCCATTTAATTTTCACTCGGATCCTTTTCATTTCTCTCCTCCAGGCATATCCCTCCATCACCTCAGAGTGGATAAAATACGAGCAGCTTTCAGGGGACGCTCTCTCTGCGATAGGAGACTCGGTCGTACAGCTTTCATACATGAAATGTGAGTTGAACTTTTGAATTTTTGTTGTCCTTTATATGGTGTCACCATGAACTACTGTTGTTTTAATGTTTAACCATCAACTTCATTTGCCATCTGTTTCTCCACGTATTATTGGAAATACCTGTGCATGCATCTCAAACTCTTGTACCCCATGAGACTCCCCTAAAGTGTGTGATGTTAACAAAAGAAGAGGGATGAAAGGAATAAACTGTTGTTTATGTGATGCTAAAGAAACATTTGGTAATAAAATGTAAAAAAAAAAAAAAATTTTTTTTTTTCCATCAGTGCAGTTTTTCATTTGGGCTGCTCACACACTGAAACATCTAAACAATGGCTTTCTGGCAGGTTAGATTTTGCTGCTCAGTGAGTGTGTATAAATGTTTAGTATAGTACATATTATGCTGAGAGATTTTATTACTGTGTCCACCTAGCAAGATCAGTCAGGCCTAAAATAATGTGGTTTGCATTTCACGCAGTATTAAACTGGCAGAAGTCCTGCAAATCGCCAGTACGGTTACCTTATGTTTTGAGAATAAGAAAAACATTGTTATTTGATTATATTGTGCCAATGAAAAGTAAATGTTTATGTGCATTACATACAAATATACTTTTGGCCATTGGACTGAAAGCATGCGCAGAGTCCTGCATGTCCTTCAAGTTGCACACAGAGGAGGTCACAGTAAGCTACTGTGCTTCACTCCAGTGGTGCCATGTTCAAGCTCACCACTAGCAGACGGACCACAATATACTTCTGTCTGTTCATTTACTCCCGTCCCCTTTTACCAGTCCTGGAAACCACCTAGAGATCCACTAACCACATAGCGCATCAACATCTTACCACAATAACTATCAAAAACCTATGAAGCTTGTTTCCGACACAGAAAAAAGGTAATTGTGAATTGTGAGTTAAAACTTCGCAGTTACCTTTCTTTTTTTCCACGGCAGAAAAAAAAAAGTAAAAAAATTCCAACAATGGACTCAATGCACCACAACTTAGCTGTTTGTTGAAATTGTGAGCACAAAATGGAGACTTGAGGAAGTGTCACACAACAGCAGGGTTCCAGACTGCGACCAAATTGGTCGCATATGCGACAATTTTTTGAGAATGTGCGAGTTAAAATTTTATGTGGTCGCATTTGTGCGAGTGGACGCTCGCGCAACAGAACGCCGTTGAATCAGCAGCTGCTACAGTCCGTAACTTATGTTCAAAATGAAAGAGTACATCATGAATCCATTTTCCAAACCGTGTTTTTGACTTATCCTGAATCACTACGGTACGCCTATAATAAGCGTTTATATTCAGACTATTTTATCCCGGGGTAGACTCGGTTGCGGAGTTGCCCAGTGCCTGCGTGACTGCCATAGACATTAACGGAGAGAAGTAGCTCCTAGGGATGGGCGGATCGATCCTGTGGTATCGATAGATCGATATGCTCACGCTACTCATTTGGCATCGATTTCCTTAAAAAATATCGATATAAACTAAAAAAATATATATAATTGGGGGTGTATGTATCACTTTCAGCTGTTTTAGATTACTTCCTTAAATTACTATGTGCCGCGACACCCCTGGCTGTACCCATAGACAGTAAAAGAAAGGCTGTACCTGGCGGCGTATTGAGCTGGCCCATGTCACGTGATAGGAGACGAGCGAATGAGCGACACAGCCGATGGTTACACAAACACACACACACACACCCCCCCCCCCCCCCCCCCCCCCTTTAGCTTTTTCTACCAAGATTGGTCTTTTTTCTTTATTTTTTGAGAAATAAGAAAAGTGGAAATGTGTATTATTCATATTTAATTTAGTTTATTTCATTCATATTTATGTTATTTAAAATTTTATTATGTATTGACCATAATAAATTTAGTTTAAATGGTCTGTATTTGTCTTGTGATTTGTCTTAAATGTAATAATATTTTTAATGACAAAAATTGTCAATATGAAACGAACGGTATCGGTATCGTATCGATATCGATGAAAATGCAAGAAAAAGTATCGGTATCGTATCGAATCCTAAAAGTGTGGTATCGCCCATCCCTAGTAGCTCCGGCTTGCAGTTTATTTATTGACGAACGTAGACGTCACGCGCATTGCACACTGATGGTGAAACGCGTCACGAATTCAGGAATTAAGGCATATAAAAATGAAAAGGTCTCACGAAACACCAAGTCCCTTCCAACGTCTCTCAGCGGTTAGATCGCTCGACAGAGGAAAAGGAAATTATTATAAAATGCAGAAGGTAAGGAGTGTGAGATTTCTGATTTTTGTTACAACTATAAACTTTGATAACGAAAAATCTGTATCAGCGTATTATAATCTTTTAAAATGTAATGCATACATTTTAATGTTTAATGATTTTTAAAAGATAGAAAGATGATAATAGACAGACAGATTGATAGATAGACAGATAGATAGATAGATAGATAGATAGATAGATAGATAGATAGATAGAATATGATTCAAATGTAAATAGATAGATTGTATATAATTCAAATGTAAAATGCTTTACATTACAGATTAAAATTACTGTCCAAAATCCATGAAAATCCTGAAATTTGGCAATGATAATTACCAAATATTACATGTGTTTTTATATAATATATTACAGGTATTTATGCTGCAACCAAGAAAGCCTTTGCTAGCCTTGGTCCATTAAAACCACTATTCATCAGCATGCATTGCTTAATCCCATGGCATGAAGCAAAAAAAAAAGAAGGTGCGACCAAATCATATGCTGGTGCGACCAACTGACAAAGTTGGTAGCACCAGTGCAACCAGTGGAAAAGTTAATCTGGAGCCCTGCACAACAGGACAAATAATAATGATACAACCCACCTCCACACTAATTTTTAAAGGCAAGTTTCTAGAACTAAGTCATTTTTATTTAAAATATTATGTTTGCTTCATAATATTTAACATACTATATTATAATTGTATATAATTAGTTGTGATCAACAGGTATTAGGGCAGAGAGAGTTTGCTATTACTTCTGCTAAGGGAGAATTCTATAGCGGAAGTTTGCGTAGAACTGAGATTTGATCAGAAATAGGAAGCAAGTGTGCATTGAATCTATTCAAGATGCGTACTTACGCACTTTGTGAGCTTAGAATTATAAGGTTCTATCTCCACTTTTGGTCGAAATTGAGTTTTTGACATAATCTTATCCATTAGGTGTTTATTAATGCCTGTGTGGTGTTATTTTTGTAAAAAAAAATATTTTGTTAGTAGTTATTAATAAAATTAAAAGGTTCTATCTCACAAAACAGCTGGGATCTAAAAACTTTGACGCTCAATATCTCAGAACTACCCTAAACGGAGATAGAACTGTATAATTCTAAGCTCACGACTATTCTTTGACAATTTGTTATAGTGTCAGTAGTGTTCACACTGAAAATACAATCAACCTGGATGATGCACTTAATTAACTGAAAAACAAAGTGTGGAATGTTTGACACTTCATGAACTCGATAAACGTATATCAGGTTTCATCAGATTTAATTACTTTACATCATTTTGGAAGAATTTACCTCAGAAGAAGAGCGCAATTGTGGTTTCAGTTTCATTTTGAGGAGTGACTTGATCCAGCCGAGGAGAGGCTATAATATTTAAGGGGTAAGTTATTTATTCTTACTTACCTTAGAAAACATTATATTTTTTGTGCATTGTACATTTTATGTACATATTGACTAGTTTGGCTTTTCCCAAACTATATTGCTACAGTAGAGATGAGTGAAGTCAACTGAAATTGTTATAAGCAACTATTAAACTATAGGATGAACATTTATATGCTGTTTAATATAACATAAATGTGATTTATAATATTTTATAAAATGAATGTTTAGTCAAGATTTCATTGGCCTGTTTTGGATATAGTTTAAGAAGTGTTTACTGTAAAATACTGCCTTATCAATTAAGCTTTTCTTCTAAAATTTCTGCTCAGATGTTGGTTTTGAATGTGCTAAATATATAATATGTAGAATATATACAAATTTTGTTCATGTATTGTGTAAAAATACATACATGCATGCATGTATGAAATTACTAAAATAATGTTTTCTGTTATGAGTGGACATTATGTTAATACTATATTTGATATTATGTTATCAGCATGCTCACAGATGTATGCTTTATTTATTTATTTTAACAATACTTTTTTCCTCCGGTGCATAGAAACATTCCAAAATCTTGGAAATGCCATGAATGTGATGTTCACTGTGTTTTTGTTGTGACATCAAGGGTTCTGAACAAACAAAAGATGGAGCTGTAATGCTGGTTTATTTTGCCAATGTGTTTCGCCGCACGGGCCTTCATCAGGCATAGGTTCCTTTACAAAACTAAAGGAGTGTTCCCTGGCTGAATTTGACAGTTCCAATATGACGGACGGCTTATATATAGCGGCCCACAGAAACAGCGGCAAATGAGGCATCTATGCTTTTATACATATAGAGCCTATGGTGTAAAATAGGTAATTTGTGCTTGTCAAAATGGCAGTCGTTTCTGTCGTCTTTTACTGACACCTAGTGGTCTGGATGCATAATCATTCTATAGTTTTCAGTTGCAGTGGCATTGCAAAAATGCTCTATTCAGGGTCGAAATTAATTTATTCAGCTATAGTCCTCCTCCTGGAGAGCACTGTCCTGCAGAGTTTAGCTCCAACCCCAATGAAACACACCTGAACCAGGTAACCATGGTCTTACTAGAAACATCCAGGCAGGTTTCATTGAGGCAAGTTGAAGCTAAACCAAGTCTGGACACCCCTGAGCCTAGTGAAAGGCTATGTTCAGACTGAGTCCAGACATAACCAACCTATCTGCATGGGTTGCTTTGGTAAATATGTAGGCATACCCACATGTGACGAGGCTTTTAAAACGGAATCAAGAAATTATGGAGGTGCATCATCTCTTTTTCCTGCGGTGCAGAACTCCTCTGTCGCACAGGAAAATACAGATCATTTTGGACATGCAATTGAACACCTTATGAATACTTCTTACATTTCTGTCACCAGTTTTGATGTTATCGTTGTGTCACGTTAAGAGTGATGCAAAAGACCGGTTTGAGTAGTCCAGACTGAGACGCATAAAAATCTGATTGGAATCGCATTTCAAACGCATTTTTTTTTTTTTTTTTGCTGTCCAGACTTTCAAAAACCCATCTAGATAAAATCTAAATATGAAAAAAAAAAAAAAAAAACAGTTTTTTTGCTGTCAGTTTGAAAATGGCCATGAGTGGAATTAAGCTGTGACCTGATTTCTTTTCTGTACAATAAAAATGTAGAATAAAAACAGCTTTTGTTATGTTAAGTTTGAGAGTGCATGATTTTAAACAGGTTGTACTATTCATTTCTATGAATATGTGTACAACTTTTTTTTAATGAGGAAAAAAACACCTAATGCACCTTAAGTGTATGCTGCAAAGATAACTTATGTACTTACTATATTCTTTTTTAAACTGCTTTATGTTTTTTAAGTATTTTGTAAGTTCATGTAGGTTTATACAATTGTTAACAATGAGCTCTGTCTCCCTCTGCAGGCACATTGTAACACTACAAGCTGCACAATAGCAGGTGAGAGAGCACAACATCTGGAGAGGGAAGGAACATTAGCACCCGTACGCAAAGCTGTTACTAGGTGTTCCCAGCTTTCTCCGTTTAGAGATAATTATGTAATTGCTATTAACATTGAGTCAACATCAGCACATTTTTTCATTCCATTCTCTTTGACACCTTCTTTCTGTAGCCTTTAGCTTGTTAATTTTGTCACTGATTGTTAGTATTCAGCTTAAGTGACTGAGAAAAGAATTTACAGTAGGCCTATACCTACAACACACATATGAGACATACAGACATGTGCATAAATCAAATCTGAAGCATTTCCAATGAATGGCCACTGTGACCTAGAAGACCACCGTGCTACCTTAATCGAAAAATAAACTCCAAGTGAGAATTAGCCTTCAGGTGCTAATTACAGTCCTTCAGCTGCCCGCTGTCTCCTCTGAGGAGCTGCGAGCGCGAGCTGAGTGAAAGAATAAATGCTTTCATAGTCTGCACTTTCCTACTGGAGACTACAAAGACAGCACAATTGGTGGCTTTCACATTATTTCGCTAGTATGGTTAGGCAGCAAAGTGGCCATTGAGCGTGACTGATTCACATAACATTCGGTGAAGTTGTTTCGAAATGGTCGCTGTTCAGCTAAACCCGTTGTTCTGTACTGTGAAAATAAACGGCACTTTATTATCTTAAATATTTAAGGGAACGGCAGCATTAAAGTGAGACCTTTGTCTTGGGGCAATTCATCTGCGTTACTGCGATACTTTTTCTAATCCTGAAGGCTGATATGAAATATTAATCGCTGCCTTTGAATATAGGCCTATGTCCTAACATTTACAAGCGCTTGTTTGTGGAGTGTTTTGATGCGGATCAATTGTCTGAATGCCTCAAAAGCATTAAGTCAGATTATGAATAAATAAGAAGCAGAGCTGATAAGGCGTCATTGCGCTAAAGGAGGGGCAAGAGTTCATGTGTCTAATTCTAGACTTCAAAGACCGTGTTGCTTTTTCATGTGTAGACATTCTTTCAAGAAATTAGGTCGAGTTTTCTCAGTGATTTAGAAATTAAGAGGGTGCCTCTTTGAAATATAATCACAGAGGAGAGCATGTAGAAACACATAACTTGCATTGGTTTTTGCTCTTTCATTTGCATATTTGGCCTACAGCGTTAACTCATTTGGGCTATATGACTCTAAAAACAGAGTAAAAACCAGAAATGCACTCAATAATAACAGTAATAATTAATGATAAATTAATATAGCCTATTAAATTATTATATTTAATACCAACATTTTTTGGAAATCTATAGGCGAAATAAATACTTTAATTGGTTTTGCTCTTTAATATCAGGCCTACAGAGGTTACTAATCTATGTCCCAGAACTGTTAATAATAACAACAACAACAATAATGATAATAATGTATGCCTTCTGTTTAATATAAACTATTAATCATGACAATTAAGCATGGAATTTGTGTAGAAACACAAATTTACCAATTAACATTTTTAATTGGTTTTGCTCTTTAATACACGTTAGACCTAGTTAACTAATGGACTATATTGTCTCTATAAGACAAAGAGTAAAAACCAGGAATATGCTCCATAATAATAATAATAATAATAAACAAAAATATTTAGTGTAAAGCTTGAAAAAAATAACTTTATTTTTCTCTTTTATTAGCAAATTAGGCCTGCAGATCTCACAAAAAACGGAGTAAAAACTAGGAATAAGCTAAATAATGATGATAATAATAATGATATATTTTTTATTATAGTGAATATAGGAAATTATATTCAGTATGAATATATTAATTTATTATATATCCAACAATGATTTTTTTTTTTTACAGAATATTCGTTACAGATATATGTTAAATTTAATAAATCAAATGGACTTACAAATGATTACTACGGTTAAAATGGTTATTTGTTGCACATCTATGAGTTTCTATTCAGCTCGTACCACTGTCCTCCCACATCTACCCAGAAGCCAAAACCTTCTGCCTTTTATTACTAGTCATTCGCTGTAGACCTCATTGTGAGTGATGCTGATGGCAGGCACTACGTTGTAGAAATGTGCTGCTAGGTCGACGCTGGTGTTCTCGAGGTGTGTGTGTGTGTGGGAGGGAGATAAGTTATGCGGGAGAAGTCGTTGTTTAGCACAGTGAATCGCTCCGCAGAGATCTATAGCAGCATGATGAGGAGATGAAATTAAGGTCAGCAACGCCACAACTTTTCCTGTCACAGGAAAGATGCAGTGAATGGGTGGGGGAGAAAACGACTTAAACTGTCCCTGGTTGTCTGCGTGGGAATCTGATTTCTGGAGTCATTCATTTTGTTCTGTAGCCATTAAAACAGCTCAGTTATGAAGGGTTGAAGCTGATGCATTATGTCAGGATACCTGGAATTTTCTCAATGCCATAGCAGAAATGAACTGAATGTTTGTATTTTTTTATTACCTTTCATACTTCAATGTGCAAAGAAAGCTGCTGCCATTTACTATTTCAAAAATCACGAATAACCTATAATAACTGTCTCCACTTGACCATGAATGTCTGTCGGTATGTCTGGTCCAGAGGTTCTTCTTTCTCCTATGTACACCCACAGCCTCATCAGAAAGACTCAAGTGCATTTATTGACACTAAATGCATCAAAAAATATAAATGAAAGCCAGATGAGACGTTTAACAAATGAAAAATCATTTGAGAGAACCTGAGTACATAAACCGGCTTCTGTCTTTATCTATCTTCAAGTGTCATCCACAAAAAATCCACATTTTGTATATATGGAACTGGATACAGTAAGCCATTAATGACAACAATGTTGATAAGTTATGTGCTTCTGCAAACTAAGAATTTAGAGTGTATTTAATAAACATATTACACTGTAAGCCCCAATAAGTTGGCAGAACTAAAAAAATTGCGGTAATCAGTCACATCAAGTTTTTTTTAAGTTAACAAACTCAAAGATTAAGTCAGAACATTACATTTTTAATCTGTACTACACATAAAGAGACTAAGGGTGCATCTCAATCAGCTCCCTAGATTGTGAATAAGTATATTGTGTACACTACACATTGATGGCTCTATGGCGACATGGCAATGCACAACATCACTACTGGTATTTATGAATAACAGGAACAATTAAAGATATCTTTCTGACATTAGTTGTGTATGTTATCTGAAAGTAGATTATAATAAATACTTTGATTGCTACATATGCAACATTTCAGACCTAAATTAATTATAAATATTTGCTAGATTATTCATTACCTGTTTAGCAATGTGTGCTTATGATGAAATATAGGCTAATTAAATAATAGTAAAAAAAAAACATCTATCATGGCATTTGTTTACTATGGAAGTCAATGATGCCCCACAACTGTTTGGTTACAAAGATTCTTCAAAATATGTTCCTTTGTATTCCTTTGTACACAGAACAAAAAAATGTATACAGGTTTGGAACAAGTTGACGGTGGGTAAATTATGACAGAATTACAATTTTTGGACCCCATTGGAAGATATTAGTTATTTTTTTAAGCATAATGTCACTTGATTTAGACTTTTTTTCTGAATTCTTTTCAAGTAAATGCTGCCTATCTTGATTTAAGAATGTTTAGATATTTGTACGTGAAAACAAGACAAAAATACAGAGTAAGATAATTTTTTTTGCAGTGTATTTGCCTACTGTCACCTAACAAATTCAAATGTGTTTTTTTAAATTCTTACCTTATCTAACTGCTAAAATTATAGGTTCCAAATATCACGGTGTTCACACCATCCTTGGTGATGCAGCAACACTTTTCATTTTAAACAATTATTCCCTGAATATAACATGTGTTCAAGAGCCAGTTGGTATTCACAAAAAGTGACTGAACACAAAATGCAAAACCTTCTCATTCATAAACGATATATAATGTACTGGACAGAGCTGATATCATTGGCCTGTTCAAAATTCTTCACATCACACCAGAATGCAATGTAAAATAAAATGCAATGTCAAACGCTGCAGTAACGGCACTTCGATGAAAATCACCATCAATTAGTCATAGTTGCTATGAGAATGCCTAAAACACTAACTAGAGGTTGTACAAAATGACTTGCTCAAAAACTAGCTAATAGATAATTTTTGGCTGTATTTGTTGCTGTTTGCACTTGAAAAAATACATAAGTCAAGTCAAGTCAAGTCACCTTTATTTATATAGCGCTTTTTACAATACAGATTGTATCAAAGCAGCTTCACAGTGATAACATGAAAATAATACAACAAAGTTTGTTTCTAAAAGGAAATTGCGTCAACGTCCACCTTAAGTAAGGCAGATCAATAATATTATTGAATATTAAATGTCCCCAACTAAGCAAGCCAAAAGCCAAGGCAAAAGTGGCAAGGAACCAAAACTTCATCAGGTGACAGAATGGACTCAGTGTCACATGTCTGTCCTGTCTTGTGATGCACATGGGTGCTCTGTTATTTTGAGCCATGTGCCCTTGTCATTGTTTGATCCCTCCCCCTTGTTATCTGATTATTGGTTGCTCCACCTGTCAGCCTCGTTACCCTCCTTGTTTGCCTCCCTATTTAGTCTTCCTATGTTTGCTGTCCTGTGTTCGTTCGTTGTATTTGTTACGTGTGGTTGTCATGTTGAGTTCTGTGCCCATTCCTGCCTTACCGTGTCTGTTTTGGATTTAGTTACTGAGACCTTGGTTTTCTTTTGTTGGTTTGTTCATTTTATGTTTTTGTCTTATTAAATACTCTTCATTTCACTCCGCACCTGAGTCCTCTTTTCCATTTTCCACTACCCACCGTGACACTCAGTCGGAGGGCCAGTTCTCCTCTGGCCAACGAAGGAACGGTGTATGATTCGGGCAGCATTACAAGTCAAATTGGATCGGAACATTTAGGGTATTTATCCATTTCCATCTTTTTGGAAGTCGAAGTAATCACGCCGGTATGGAGATGGAGATGGGTATGGATGGAGTTGTTGAGGATCAGTGCCGTCCACCATAGAGGGTCCATATCACCGGCGTTGAGTCGTCTCTTCACAGGCTTTGTGATTGGGGCATCTGAAGTCTCCGTGAGAGGCTGGATACAAACTGGAGCTGACGAACGCCATTTTCCTATGGACTCGCGTCCCGAGATAACAGCAGAAAGGCAAAAAGGGAAAATAATTAGCATAGCTGCTGTTCATAATGATTTCCATAACACGAGCATAGATGATAAAAACATGAAGACAGTGACTCTTGCGTCCCAGAGTCACCCCCTTCCGTCCCCCACTCAACTCAGCCCAGCTTACTGACCTCTACACCCCTCCTGCTGCTGAGACCTAACCACAATCTCACAATCTCTCCGCAGCCCAACCATACGCGCCAACCCGTTTGACTAAGGCTGTCGAGCCCCACTGGTGCGTTAATATGCAGTTTCAGTGGCAACGGTTCCTTATGGCATACCACCTACCGCAAAACACAATATCTGCCCAACCACCCGTCATTCACGCAATATACACAGGAACGTAATGACTGTAAATACTATGCAACCTATACAAATAACCTACAGACTCTTCAAGTTTTATAATATTAAATGCATTTGATCTGATTCAGCAGTGGTATAAAAGGTAAGCATAATGTGAATGCTTGGCTAAAGAGATGCGTCTTTAATCTAGTTTTAAACTGGGACAGCGAGTCAGAGCCTCGAACAATATCAGGAAGGCTATTCCAGAGTTTTGGAGCTAAATGTGAGAACGCCCTCCCTCCTTTAGTGGACTTAGATATCCTAGGAATGACCAGAAGCCTCGAATTTAGTGATCTTAAAGAACGCGATGGATTGTAGGGCGATAGAAGGTCCATTAAATACACAGGAGCTAAACCATTTAGGGCTTTATAGGTCAGTAGTAGTACTTTGTAATTGATACGGAACTTGATAGGTAACCAGTGTAGAGATGATAAAATTGGTGTTATATGATCATATTTTCTTGACCTAGTAAGAACTCTAGCAGCTGCATTTTGCACTAACTGTAGCTTGTTTATTGAGGATGCAGGACAACCGGCTAATAAAGCATTACAATAATCTAGTCATGAATGCATGAACTAACTTTTCTGCATCAGAGACAGATAGCATGTTACGTAGCTTTGCAATGTTTCTAAGGTGGAAAAAGGCTGTTCTTGTAACATATGAAATATGATTTTCGAAAGACAAGTTGCGGTCTAGTATAACTCCCAGGTCTTTTACTGTAGTGGATAAAGTAACAGGACATCCTTCTATATTAAAGTTGTATTGTAAGTGGTTTTGTGGGTAGTTTTTTTGACCAATAAGTAATACCTCCATTTTATCTGAATTTAGTAGCAGGAAATTACGCGTCATCCAGCATTTTATATCTTTGAGACACTCTGTCAAATTAGATAAGTTAGTGTTTTTATCTGGCCGTGATGAAATGTATAATTGAGTGACATCAGCATAACAGTGGAAATTAATTCCATGTTTTCTTATAATATTACCAAGTGGCAGCATATATATTGAGAATAGCAGAGGGCCTAACACCGATCCTTGCGGCACTCCATAGTCTACTGACGTTATCTTTGATTTTTTCCCCATTTAAACAGACAAAATGTTAACGGTCTGATAAGTACGATCTAAACCAGCTTAATGCCTGTCCCTGAACACCAGTGTAGTTTTGTAGTCGATCCAGGGTATTTTATGATCGATAGTGTCGAACACAGCACTAAGATCGAGTAGAACTAATATTGAGATACAGCCTTGGTCAGAAGCTAAAAGTAAATCATTTGTAATTTTAACTAGCGCAGTTTCTGTGCTATGATGCGGTCTGAATCCTGACTGAAATTTTTTTTTAATATATCTCATTTTCTTGCAAGAAAGAGCACAATTGAGCGGACACCATTTTTTCTGGTATATAAATACATACATAATACATACATACATAATACATAAATACAAACTCATACATGATGCTCTTGCATTAAAAGTTGTGTCTCTTTCTTGACAATTAGATATGGCTTTTTATGCAAACTTAAGGGCTTTTCACACTTAAAATATAGTTAACCCTGCATGGTCATCCTGGGTTCCCTTTCAAGGGAACTTCGAGCTGCGTCAAACGCTGTGGGAACGCCCCTGCGTTGTGCGTCATGAAGCACGTATGGAATCAGCCCAATGGAGAGACGGAACGTCATAGGCGGGTGACGTCATCGACCAGGAAACTATAAAGCACCCCAAAAACACAAGCGCATCAGCTTCTGATAGGCCTGAAGGAAGCGCTAACGGGAGTGCCGGGAGTATGGCGGAACGACGCAGCGTCTCGTTCCCTCTCAGGGAACTAGACGTTCCCTTTCGTTGTCACTCCGAGTTCCGTCGGAGGACGACGAATGGGGGTTTCGCTTAGAAAGCCTATCGACTTTGAGTATACAAAAACGAGCCAATGGCAAAGAAATGCCATGGGTCTGCGGAATTTGCATAGCGTATCTCCGCCCCACCTCGTGGGTACAAAAGCGGAAGACGCCGCAACATTCAGACATGTTTTCGCTTCGGAGCCAAGAATATCTCTTCACTCCACAGCCATTTCTGACTTCACTCTACGAGACGAGCCACTCTCTCCGGTGTTGGTGTGACGGCGATCTGCAGCGAGTTCACATTGCCTGCTGATCTGTGCAGTGATCTACCAATGAGTGTGTTTCTCCCTGCTCGCTTCAACATCGCAGAGTTTTTTCCTCCTCTCACAAAAGAGCTTGCACGCGGCACGTCTTTTTAAAGACGGCTCGCCCGTGCATTTCTGGTTGCGGTCGACTCATTTCCGATTTTGATGGGCACATTCTCTGCTCTGCATGCTTGGGCTTCATCACGCTAGAGCAGCGTTTGTGGATGACTCACGTTCTCCCCACGGGAACGTGATCATCGCGTCATTACGGTCGAGACTCAATGATCTCGTTAGAGAGAGAGTCCCCTCATCCAAACCCCGATCTAACACTCTCCACGTGAGGTGCTACTTCGGCTGGTGGCCAGGGTGACCTGAGGGTGTGAGTGTGGAACAAATCCGCCGACTGTTTGTCCGTGGACCACGCCCCCCTCTTCAGTGACGCAACCCGCGAGTGTTCAGGGGATTCCCCGGGTCTATTTTCGGATGCCCCGCGGGTTTCCCTTGACGCTCCAGAATCGGATCTGTTGTCCATCGCAGCATCACAGGGCGGGCTAGAATCTTCAGGAAGTGAAGATTTGACAGTGCTGCCACTTTCGGGTGGGCATATGGCATTTGTTGAGTCAAATCCTGAGATGACGGCCATGCTTTCCTGGGCGATTGGTTTTTGGGTGTGGCCGCTGACTCCTGTCAGCGTCCACTCCAATACCTTTTTTCCCGGATGTGCATCAGGAGATCTCGAAATCCTCGAAGAACCCCATGTCTTCCAACGATCCCTCGTTGATCTCCTCCGCCCTTCCTTCCCTCGACGGGGCCGCTGCCCATGGGTACACTGGGGTCCCCCGGTTGAACGCTCTGTTGCGATGCTACTGTGTCCTCAGAGTGCTTCCTCTCGGCGCGATCCTAAGCACCCGTCCGAAGCCTGTAGTTTTTCGTCTACACTTGTGGCGAAGACCCAGATGCTCACGGACATGCACGAGGGCGGGACTGACCCAGGGCTCTTCAATGAGCTGCGTGCCGCCACTGACCTTGCTCTCCGAGTGACGAAAGTGGCCGTACGCTCCCTGGGTCAGGTGATGTACACCATTCTGTGGCTGAACCTGTCCGATGTGCAGGATGTTGGGCGGACCCATCTGCTTGACACCCCCATATCCCAGGTCGGCCTCTTCGGCGGTGCGGTTGAGGGCTGTGTCCAACAGTTCTCAACCGCCCACGAGCAGACTGAGGCTTATTCTGCCCCGACGGCCCCGCCGTCCGAGCTGATCCCTCAGTCTGCCCACCGCCGAAGGCGGCCTCCTGCGGCTCCCACCCCGCCCGTTCACCCGGGCTGGCTCTGGAGGCCGCAGGGGGACGCCACAGCCCTCTCCAGCCCCGCCCCCCGCTATACGCCGGGTTAAGCGGCACTCTTGAGATGGGCTCCTCAGAGATGGGACTCAGTTCTTTCCAGGAGCTGGTAGCAGGGCCACTCCTTTCCCTGGTGGAGGGCCGGGGAAGAATCCTTATTCAGAAAGAACTGACTCTCCCGTTTCTGAGCACACAGAGTTCTCGGACGACACGGTGCGCCGCCTCCGGGCCGTGCACCCCTCGTCCTCCTCTGTCCCAGAGCCGGATGACAGTGCGCGCCGTCCCCGGACCGTGCCGCTCTCATCCTCCTCTGTCGCCAGACCCCTGGCAGAGCAGACCCCCGTGGAACGTTCGTCCTTCCCTGGTCTCCTCTGTCAGGACGCGGTCTATGACCGTGCCCCCACACCGGGCCGCTATGCCGTCCACGTCCGGGCCAGTAATACTGCCTCGCTGCCCCACCGACGGGAAGTCTGTGGTTTGCGTGACCCCGCTGGTACAGTTCTTGGGAGTCTGGCTAGAGCTTCCCAACCTGTCCCGCTGGGTCGCACGAACGATCAGCCTCGGCTACTCGATTCAGTTTGCGCGGTCTCCTCCCCGCTCAGGGGAGTCCGCTCCACTATGGTCGGAGGCAATGCCCCTATCATGAGAGCGGAGGTTGCTACCCTGCTGGCGAAGGGTGTGATCGAGACTGTCCCTCCAGCCGAAAGGAGGTCTGGCTTCTACAGCCCGTACTTCATTGTCCCGAAGAAAACCGGTGGGTTACAGCCAATCCTGGACCTGCGTGTGCTGAACCGCTCCCTTCACAGGATGCCGTCCAAACGCATTTTCGAATGTGTGCGGCCCCAGGATTGGTTTGCAGCGATCGACCTGAAGGACGCCTACTTTCATGTCTCCATTCCCCCTCGACACAGACCGTTCCCATGGTTTGCTTTCGAGGGGCAGGCATATCAGTACGCGGTTCTCCCATTCGGGCTAGCTCTGTCTCCTCGCGTCTTCACGAAGGTCGTCGAGGCAGCCCTTGTTCCCCTTCGGGAACACGGGGTTCGCATCCTGAACTATCTCGACGACTGGCTGATCCCAGCTCACTCTCGAGACCAGGTTTGCGAACACAGGGACTTAGTGCTCCGGCACTTAGCCCGTCTGGGCCTTCGGGTCAACTGGGAGAAGAGTAACTTTGGCCCGTGCAGAGGATCTCTTTTCTCGGTATGAACATCGACTCGGTCGCCATGTCCGCGCAGCTTACGAGCGAGTGCGTGCAGTCACTGCTGACTTGCCAGTTCGAGGGCAAGTGTGCGGTTCCACTGAAACTTTTTCAGAGGCTCCTGGGGCATATAGCATCTGCAGCCGCGACAACGCCGCTCGGATTGCTTCATATGAGACCGCTTCAGCTTTGGCTTGGCGACCGAGTCCTGAGGTGGGCATGACAGCACAGCACTCTCCGAGTACCAGTTACTCCGACTTGCCGTCAGCCTTCACCCCGTGGTCGAACCTCAGTTTTCTACGGGCCGGAGTGCCTCTGGAACGAGCTTCGCGGCATGTTGTTGTAACGACAGATGCCTCCAACACGGGCTGGGGAGCCATGTGCAATGGACGTGCTGCCGCGGGCTCCTGGATAGGACCCCAGCGCCTATGGCACGTCAATTGCCTCGAGTTGCTGGCTGTACAGCTCGCCCTGCGCCGCTTCCGAGCCGTGCTCAGGGGCCAGCATGTACTAGTCCGATCAGACAATACCGCGACTGTAGCGTACATCAACCGTCAAGGTGGTCTGCGCTCCCGCCGTATGTTGCAACTCGCCCGCCACCTCCTCTTATGGAGTCAGAAGCATCTGAGGTCGCTTCGTGCCATTTATATTCCTGGAGTCCTGAACAGTGCAGACGAGCTCTCACGGTTTCAGCCCCACCCTGGAGAATGGCGACTCCATCCCCAGTCGGTTCAGCTGATTTGGGACCAGTTCAGGGACGCACAGATAGATCTGTTTGCCTCTCACGACTCGACCCAATGCGCCCAGTTTATTCCCTGACCGAGGGCACGCTCGGCATGGATGCTCTGGCGCACAGCTGGCCGCCGGGCCGCAAATATGCGTTCCCCCCAGTGAGCCTTCTTGCGCAGACCTTGCGCAAGGTCAGGGAGGACGAGGAGCAGGTTTTGCTGGTCGCGCCGTATTGGCCCACCCGAACCTGGTTCTCCGAACTCATTCTCCTCGCGACAGCACCTCCCTGGCCCATACCTCTGAGTAAGGACCTACTTTCTCAGGGACGGGGCACCCTGTGGCACCCTCGTCCCGATCTCTGGAGCCTCCACGTGTGGCTCCTGGATGGGACGAGGCAGGTTTGAGTACCCTACCACCAGCGGTGGTGGCTACCATCACTTCCGCTAGAGCGTCGTCCACGAGACACGTCTACGCGTTGAAGTGGAACCTCTTCGTCAACTGGTGCTCTTCTCACCGAGTAGACCCCTGGAGATGTTCGATCAGCGTCGTGCTTTCCTTCCTTCAAGAGGGGTTGGAGCGAAGGCTGTCTCCCTCCAGCCTTAAGGTCTATGTCGCCGCTATTGCCGCACAGCATGATCTTATAGAAGGTAAGTCGGTGGGGAGGCACGACCTGATCGTCAGGTTCCTGAGAGGAGCGAGGAGACTGAATCCTCCTCGCCCTCCTCTTGTACCCTCTTGGGACCTCGCAGTGGTTCTATCTGCCCTGCGGAGTGCTCCCTTTGAGCCTTTGCAGTCAGTCGAGCTTAACTTCCTGTCTATGAAGACGCGCTTCTGACTGCATTGGCGTCCATCAAGAGGGTAGGGGACCTGCACGCATTCTCCGTTGACGAAGCGTGCCTGGAATTCGGGCCGGCTCACTCTCACGTGATCCTGAGACCCCGGCCTGGATATGTGCCCAAGGTTCCCACCACTCCCTTCCGGGACCAGGTGGTGAACCTGCAAGCGCTGCCCCCGGAGAAGGCAGACCCAGCCTTGGCACTGCTCTGTCCAGTACGTGCTCTCCGCATCTATGTAGACAGAACGCAGTGTTTCAGGACCTCAGACCAGCTCTTTGTCTGTTATGGTGGGAAGCTGAAGGGAAAGGCTCTCTCCAAGCAAAGGTTGTCTCACTGGATAGTGGACGCCATTGCTTTGGCATACCAACAGCAAGGTCGACCGTGCCCCCTTGGTGTGACTGCCCACTCCACCCGGAGTGTGGCGTCCTCTTGGGCTCTAGCGCATGGCGCCTCGCTAACAGACATCTGCAGAGCTGCAGGCAGGGCGACACCCAACACATTCGCTAGATTCTACAATCTCCGAGTGGAGCCAGTGTCCTCTCATGTACTCGCTTCAACCAGCTAGTACCGGACCCGCTCAGGTGTCTTCGCTTGCTCGCCATTCCACTCCACGGACTGGATACGTGCGATATTTCCTCAGGTGAGCTTCCCGAAAGCCCTGAGTTCCTCCAGCACTCCTGAGACTGGCGCCAGTGTCTTGCCTGCGCGTCAGCTAGGTGCCTCCCGTGTGCATGGTCCCTCCTCTGAGCGACCCCCACATGTGTATTTCCACTGTAAGCCTCTCTGAGCATGTGTCTTTCCCTTGGCAGCCACCTTGCCACCCCTGGGGTTGAAATATTCCACCTGCGGCTGGACACCCCAGTGATTCCCCATATGCATCCCTCGGGTCAAATGTGTATTCTCTGAGTCCCCCCCTCTGGGTTGGCAGTAATTGCATATTCCCCTAAAAACCTTGGGATATGCTCCCCAGTGTACCTTGGTATTCCTGTGCTAATTGGAGTCCTTCGTTCGTGCCAGCTTCACGACAGGGATCTCAGATTTATGCAGGACACTGGAAGACAGCTGTGAAGGTGGCGTGATTAGACTGGTATCCCCATTCGTCGTCCTCCGACGGAACTCGGAGTGACAACGAAAGGGAACGTCTCGGTTACGGATGTAACCCTCGTTCCCTGAGTAGGGAACAGAGACGTTCCGTCTTCTTGCCACTTCCGCTGTACCGTGGGGATCGCCTGAGCTCAGTCTTGGCTCCTCATTGGCTCCTCATTTCTTTGCCATTGGCTCGTTTTTGTATACTCGAAGTCGATAGGCTTTCTAAGCGAAACCCCCATTCGTCGTCCTCCGACGGAACGTTTTCTTGTTTCACGTTTCACCCGAGGTTAACAATTAATCCTGGGTATTAATAAACTGACGTTTCACATTTTACATTACCAAACCCTGGGTTAACGTTCTTATTTGCATATTTTCGGGGTCAGTGTCATTGATTGGATAAACACAGCACTTGTTTACATAAAAGCTGTAGCCTTGTGCATCCTCGTATTATTGTTGATTGTGCTATCGAGTTACAGCCTACAGATTGGATACTTTCTTCGGACTATAAGGTATAAAACGGTTTCTTCATCACTCAAAATGTCGCGTTTTCTGTCCGCATTTTGACATTCCTTTTAAACACTGAATTAACTATTTATATACAATGTGAGGTGTTTGACCATGACTGTCAAGCATGTGAATATGAGGCACGCGATTGGTTGTCTGTTGCTAAGTTTATAGCTTTAACATTTTAACACCGCTTTGTTTCACACTGTACAAGTTTTGCAACTAACCCTGCTCCAGATCAAGGTTTCATAACCCCGGGTAAAAAGCGGTGCTAACCCCGCATTTAAATTACGTGTGAAATGACGATAACACCCGGGGGGAAGCGCAGTGTAGTGAAGTACTTTAGATTACATTGTCTTTTCTCATTACATAGTAATGGATATATAACTATGGATCAGGTGCAGAGTGTCCCTACATTGCAAAAAGTATATGACTACAGAAAATAGTTGATTTAGGTGCTCTGAGATAAAAATATCATGTCTCTGAGGTATTTTTTTATTTATTAGAAATCCTTCCGAGAATCAACATATCAAGTTGAAGTGAACAAAAGACAGTCAGTAGACCATATACACTATCCGAGCTGTACTGCAGTAGCTGGAGAGAACTATGTTATCCTTCAGCAGGTTTTCTATAGGGACCGGCTATAGTCAGTTTATGACAGGGCTCTCAGGTTCAGCAAAACCGACATGTCTGGCAAGAGTACATTTTCCCTTTCTTTTACTGAAGCTTATTTCATATCTCTCTCTCTCTCTCTCTCTCTCTCTCTCTCTCTCTCTCTCTCTCTCTCTCTCTCTCTCTCTCTCTCTCTCTCTCTCTCTCCTCTTCTTCTTTCCCCCTGAAACTGTCAACCCGGTGTGGTCCAAAAGTGTTCTGAGAAGCCACTCAGGGTTTGATTGCCCTCAGCAGGGACAGTGTGCCGTAGCTTATCTGTCTGTTAACTGACAGGGAGTGAAGCCCCAGTAACAGATATCAGCTCCGTTACACCAAAGGAGCCCCAGGGGACACTGGTCGGTCAGTTCGACACATAGACCAGCCTCTCTGACACTATCCTGTGGAGACACTGCATTGTTTAATATCAGACCTGTTTTGAGATCAGATTTGACCAGCGGGTAACTGACTTAATTCGCCTAATTTGGTCAGAAATTACATCATACTTATAAGTTTACTTCTACAGTATGTGAAGAAAAACACACCAAAATGTAATTTTGCAAGCTTAAAGCACATCTGTCAAACTTCTGTGACAGGGACATAGGGGCAAAAATAGAGCAAAACATAATATGCTACGGCTGTAATTTTTCTTCCTATGACTTTTCTTCCTCTACAACGTGTAAAAAAAATTTATTTTCTTTTTTCCTTTGAGGCAATTTATCAAGAACAAGAGTTTATTTCGTGGTTTGGTGGCATCAAAGCATTGGTGAGGGTTGATTCATAGTGATGTCCCAGCATGCAACTGTCAGTCTGAGGGGTTCTCTGCTGAGAGATCCCCTTGACTGGCCATCTGAATCCACAGAAACATGTGCTGCCCGCTCTAGCCAACTTGACAGATAGCTGGGGTTTTCCATGCTAGAAGTCCTAATGTCTGGAGATGAGGTTAAACCTTCCACTGCCATGAAGAGAATTTCAATATGTATTTATTATATTATTTTACTGCATATAGTATAATGCCACACACCATATGAGGGAAATGATTTATGTGAACAAATGTTGTGGAGTGTGGATGATAGTGTGTGTATTTGATTTTGAAGGTCAATGTTTTTCTACCTTTATTGTTTATGTTTCCTACAGCCCCAAGAAGACTATAAACCAATGTGCTGCTTTTAACTTTATTATCAAATATTATTTACCATTAACATTTTTATTTTTAGATGCTATTTTTTAATTAGTCGGGTTTTTATTTTTATTTTATTTTTTACAAAAAATGTATTTATTACTGTGAAGCAAGAGTTGGATTGCAAGTGTTATGTGATGATAATAACATAGTTTTTAAACGAAATATTGCAATTCACTTGGTATATTTTTGCTCTGCCAATGGGAATAGCTAAAAATAAAATCCACTGTTATGGATCACTAAGCAACACATTGTACTGACTCGTGCGGATTCATAAAAACAGTGGTAGCATCCGAATGTGCAGACCGTATAGGTGAAAATGATTTCACCAAGTGCAACATGTTCCTGAATCAACATCTTTGTTGAGACTGGAACATTTCAATTAACCAATCAGATTTGAGGGTCAAGTTTACAGTTAGTCAAGTATAGACTTACAACCAGGGTTAGGTGCTTCTACAGTGTTATTCAGCTGTCATTTTCCTCCGGTTTTCGGACAGTAATGTTGTTCCAGGATCAGCAAAATATATTGATCCAGGAACTTGTCTTTCTTGGCAAAATCACAGTAACCCTGAAGTGCGCATCCAGTGGATATTTTACTCTCCCATGAGGCAACTCAGATGATTTGTTAATTGCAGTGAATAAGCAAGCAAGCGGGCATGGTGTTTTTGAATAAATCAGTCGAGTGAATGATTCAAATGACTTACTCACTTGCATTGTTCCTGCATGAATTGGTGTTTTAAAATGAATCATTTGAATTAATTATTTAAATAACTTGCCCATAATAAAAGTAATTTGCCACCATCTACTGATGTAACTAATATGTAACCTGCATACAGAGTCACTGAAATATCCCTTCAACGAATGCACTGCAGCTTAGTATGAAATTCACATACATATTTAGTGTACTGTTGGTTCAAACTCATCCTGAAGACACCAAAATGTTTTTGGAAATGCATATTAGGAAATTTTAAAATGACACAGACCAATGTCATATTCTATTTTCCCCCTCAAGTGGGTGGATTAGATTTGATTTTCAACAACAACAAAAAAACAGGTAAAAGAGAGAGTGATAGAAAGTAATAGAGAGAGAGAGAGAGAGAGAGAGAGAGAGAGAGAGAGAGAGAGAGAGAGAGAGAGAGAGAGAGAGAGAGAGAGAGAGAGAGAGAGAAGGAGATGACCAAACCTGACATGTGTGAGTCATTTACATTCTGTTTCCGCTCAGGCCGCTGAGATGAAAATTAACTTCAACACCGAATTAATAAGACTCCAGTTAAGTCTGAGTGGCAGTCTGTTCTCCGGTAGCATGCAGCATTTAGGATCTATTTTATGCCCATGGCTGGACACCTTTATCAGCCATTATGCAGCCCAAATGTGGACCCCAGAAGGGCAGGGGGCTTGATGTAGGGTGTTTTAGTTGTCTCCAAATGGGAAAACAGCACAAATGAGATAAAGAGACTGTGCTTTAGCTTGCGAGGAGTTGAATTCTAAAGTAACTGACGATTATATAGACTCACTGGAAAAAATGTGCCTCTTCATTTTTGTAAAACTCTAAAAGCTCACCTACTGTATACATACAATGCACTACAGTTTTCAGCTGAAATGAATGGCAATCAAACACCATTAAATTGTATTCCTTTTCACACAAATTATGATTACATGGGCAGCTTATTGATTAATTACTTATTTTGTGTAGTTCAAAGCACAATACTGCATCATGGCCTAAAATCGCATAGTACAGGATTTGTAAATGTAGCAAAGTTAAAGGTTCAGGGAAGAAAAAGGCAGGAACCAGCAAAGAGATCAACTTAACTTTAATATCATAAAATAAACAAACAACAAAACGAAAGTTAAGCGGCAGCCCCTCACGGACGATTGCCGCATATAAACATAACAAAACACAACATAAATAGTCCAGGCCTGGCCCTCTCTCGTCTTGCACTGTCGTCATTCCTCCTTTTGTCCTTGATCCTTGACTTTTCTGGTGTATACTAAACTTGCCCGGTAGCTCACCTGGTACATTGGACATTAGTTTTTATCACGATAAAAGAGCTCAAAGACTTGTAAGCAAGCTAAAATGGAATGGTTGCTTCAGTAAATACGTTTTATCTCACGTTTGATTTTGTTCACTTTAAAAATAAAAAATAAAATACTTTATTTTAAAACACAACAGAGCATTAACCTTTTATTTCCGCTCACTTGGACCTTTCATCTCCAAAATGTTGCAATACCTACTACAACCAACATAATAAAACAATGCCAGACTCACGTTTATCTGGTTTCTAATAAAACTGAATGCATTTTAGAGGCACTCATTGGAGATTTCACAAAGTGTCATGAGTGGGTGGACCTGTGCCTACTGTAAAAAGGTTTTCAACCACATGGTCACAATGGCGAATATACTTGCTCCCCCACGCACACTTATGTTGACCCAGTGTCATCTTGGGCTGTCAGAGGAGATGTGGAATATGTGAGGTCTTTATGACATCATTAATCACTGTCAACCACACACAGCAGCAGAACCATATCAATACTGCACAGAACAGCATATCTCTGTTTGTCTTTACCTCTGTCTGCTGCAACATATTGCCATCACATGTTTGAGACAGTCAAAAGAAGATTATATAATTTTCTGTTTGATTGACGTAGCATTTGGCAATGCAGTAGCATTGTAATGGAAGTGTATAGAAAAGCTTGTTCAGATTGTATTGTGGGCAACAGAAAATAATCTTTTCCGTCGATTATTCAAATGAGATCTGACACAAAAAATCTTACATAAGTAAAGAGAATGGAAGGCAAAACTCGATATGTGTGGGAAGGCTGATTTCCTTTGAAGACTGCAAACCAACTATGCAAACAGCCTTTGGATAGCACTAGCTTTCATTTTAGCCATTAAAAGTTTGACAATTTCTGTAAGCTGAAGTAAGACACACCATCACCTTCCTCAGAAACAGATGGGGAGGGTTTGTGGCTTCAACACTACACAGACAGGTAAAGTGCAGAAGTGGATTTTTTTTACTGCTCATGTTTATGCATGAACAAGCATTAGATTTCATCCGCCAAATCATATTCTGCTGTAAAAAAATGAACAGGTCTAAAGATCTGAGAGTTTAAAAGTTAAAACCCCTGAGATGAGTCTTACCTCCAGTGGCTTGAAAGATATAGGGAAATCAGTCTGGCTGAATGACTGTGAAGCTGAAAAAAAAAGTTCTCAGTACATCTGATTTACATTATATCCCATTATCTCTGGTTGTCCACTCAGCAGATATATTTCATTACTGAGATCTCCTTTAAAACGCAAGAGGGGTATATTAACCAAAAACAAAGATTCAAAGCCAGCTGAGAATCACTTTCAAATTATTGGACCCATTGCAGACATTTAAGCGGTGTGATGTTTTAATTTAAGCATAATTAACACAGCATTATTCTAAAGTTAAGCTCTATGCAGATCTAATAGAGCAAAATAATTGTGCCATTTATCCCAGTTTTCACACCTTTAATATAAAGGACAGCAGAATATGATGATCTCTTTGCAAAGGACCCCCTCCCCAAAATATAAAGGCCCATATTGTGTGAGAAATCTACTAAATGCAAGACTTGCTTTTTCCCAAAGTTAGAATGACTTTTACATTGTCATTGTACTAAAGGAAATTATAGTATTAAATAAAGTAGTCCTATATGTATTTTTTTTGTGTGTGTTTTTTTTTGCTTTCCAATATATATATATATATATATATATATATATATATATATATATATATATATATATATATATATATATATATATATATATATATATATATATATATATATATACACAGGCACACATCTTTTGCAGGATGAAATTTATAATACTGTTTTTAATGAATTTAAGTAAACTAGTGCAATGCCCGTGCAAAATCTGTTTTTGTGTGTTTTTAGTAGTTGGTGGTTTGGTATGTTTGAGTTGCTGAATAGCCTAGGCTACTATTACACAGGAGCCTAAACTCTGAGAAAAACGATAACGTTAAGCACACCAGAATAAAATATAATATTCAGAATTAAACAGTGTAGCTTACTGTCACTTACAGATTCAGTTAACATCCACAAATCAATAAGCGCGACGATTCAGGGGAGGTTAAGACCTTGGCTGGAGCAGCTACACAGTGAGCTCAGAGAAAACGCTACGATTGAGCAAACAGTTTGTGAATAGACTACTAGAAATGATGGCCGTGAATAAAATATAATATTCAGATATTTTTAAACCACAACCCCCTAATGTCAGAATGTTTATTTTTAAACCACAACCTTCTAAACATCATCCAAACATCTTCAATGTGTGCTTTTACCGATTAGTGTTTATGTCAGAATGTTTATTTTTAAACCACAATTTTTAAACCACAAACCTCTCCAATGTCAGAATGTTTATTTTTAAACCACAACTTCAATATGTGCTTCTTTTACCGATACATTTAACGATATCTTTTGCATTTCTAATCCAATCCAGTCAAACTCGGCACTGCACTTATAATTATATGTTTATTACAATTTAATTATACATTGCAGTGTTATTATACGTTTATTACAATATAAATATACATTTATTACAGTGTTATTATACATTTGTAGCAATTCATAGCAATTCTTTTTTGGAAAAAGTATCGATTCTTTTTGAAAAAGTAGCGATTCTTTTCTGAAAAAGTAGCGATTCTTTTTGAAAAGAGTAGTGTAAAAAAATTTAATTATACATTTATTACAGTATTATACATTTATTACAATGTAATTACACATTAATTAGAGTGTTATTATAGATTTATTACAATGTAATTATAAGTTTATTACAATGTACTTATACTTTACAGTGTTATTATACGTTTGTTACAATGTAATTATACATTTATTACAGTGTTATTATAAATTTGTTACATTATTATTATTATACGTGTTACATTATTATTTGTTTTACATTATTCTTTTTGAAAAATGTAGTGATTCTTTTTGAAAAAATTAGTGTAAAAAATGTAATTATATATTTGTTAGTCTTATTATACATTTATTGTACTTATACATTACAGTGTTATTATACGTTTGTTACAATGTAATAGATTTATTACAGTGTTATTATAAATTTGTTACATTATTTTGTTACATTATTCTTTTTGAAAAAAGTAGCGATTCTTTTCTGAAAAGTAGCGATCCTTTCTGAAAAAGTAGCAATTCTTTTTGAAACGCTTGACGTTATCGTTTTCTCAGAGTTTAGGCTCCTGTGTAATAGTAGCCTAGGCTATTCAGCAACTCAAACATACCAAACCAACAACTACTAAAAACACACAAAAACTGATTTTGCACGGGCATTGCACTAGTTTTTTTTTAAATCCAGATAACATTTTACATTATTATATAAATAGTCAAATGATGCAAAATCCTGTAAAATATATTGTGCTAAAGAAATTAAATCTAAAAATAATCTTTCTTATTTCTCATGGGCCCCCCTGTACTACAGCTTGAAAACCCTTAAGCAAGGATGTACATCCTGATTTTGCCGATTTAGATGAGTTCCTGGGTCAACACATTTTGTTGATCCTGAAACAACATTCCTGTCTGAAAATTTAATCCTAACCATATCCCTACCCCTAAACCTAACCCTACACATAAGATATCCCTAAAATCTTAGGGAAATGATTGGTAAATAACACTGATGTAGAAGCACCTAACCAAGTGGGATGACAAAAGATAATTTTTTTTGTGTTGATGACAGATTGTTGCCATTTCATAAAGAGATGTCAAATGAGAATTTTTGACTTTCAATCAGACCTTTTAAAACAATTTGGCCCTGTAATGGCATCTAATTTTCACACTGAAACTGAGATCCTCTGAGTCAATTGTGATCAATGGCATAGCTGTGTTCTAAACCATTTTTGTTAATGCTGCAATCTATTTTAATTTATTTCCAATTTGTCCAGAGCTCTCATCGACTTAATTAATGTTAACAGGAAACAAATGCATATTTTGCTGAGCCACGTGGTCTACAGTTTTGCCCACATGATGACTGCACTGAACACACATATACAACTATGTGCTCTTACACACTCACACGGCTGGTGGGCAAAAGAGTTTAACTTTGCCTCAGCAGTGAGCAGAGGTTGCAGAGGGAGTGTGAAAAGTTCGTTTAGATTCATCAAGAAAAAAGAAAAATCCAGAACAAACTATAAAGCTGCACATGCTCCTCAGGGACCTGTATCTTCCTCCTGATTTACATAAAGGTCCGTGCATCAAAAGTAGCGGATGCCCTTTTTAAAATATTAATGCACAGCTAGTTTCTCTCTCCCTCATTGCTTTGTAGCACCTTCTATCAAAGGCTGTGAGAGAGAGGGAGAGGAGAGGGAATACTGTCTGTGTGTGTGTGTGTGTGTGTGTGTTTCTGTCTGTTTGGGTACGTCTGTGTTTAGTGTTCTTTCAGTTCTGGCCCATTTTCCGTCGTCATTTTCGCTGGCCGGCTTGGCAACTTCACTGTGCGCATTTCATTGTCACTCAGACAGCAGCCATTTCGCTTATCTTTCTGGAAGGAAATTAAACAGTCTAGTCTGGTTTAAAATGGAGTTAATGTAAGCATGAATGTATTGGACAAGTTGTTGTTATATACCGTATAGCAACGGGGGTGAAGATGTCGGTTGTCTACATAAGCTGCCAAAAATGCAGCTAGTGCAGTTTCATAGACCCCTCCGTCTGAGAGAGTTGATGAGTCACTGCGCTTCCTCACTTCCAGGAAGTTTGAGTTGTTTCTGACCCAGAGGCTTCACAGCAGGGAAAAATATTTGATTGTCATTAAAGGAACAGTTAGTTAAAATGGGGAAAAAAGTTATTATTTACTCACCCCCCTGTCATTCCAAACCCACATGACTTTCTTTCCTCCGTGGAATATAAAAGGTGAATTTATGAGGAATGTCTTGGCCATTTTTGTCAATGAGAGTGAACAAAAACCAATGCTGTCAAATTGCAAAATAACAAAACACCATAACTGTCACGATTTGGTCTTGTCTCTGTCACATTTTGGTTTGTTCATGTCATGTTCCATGTCTGTCATGTGATTCCCTGTTTGTCATGTGATCCTGCCATGTGTCTTGTCATTGGTTAATCGTCTGTTCATTGTTCACAGGTGTCCCTTTTCCTGTCATTAGTCTGTGTATTTAAGCCCTCATGTTTGCCATGTGTCTTTGTCAAGTATTGTTTCATGTAACCTCTGTTGTGTAAGTCTATGTCCACGGTTTTGTTTCATGCCACGTCATGCTTTTTTTATGTTTTGATATTGTTGTATGTTATTTTTGAATAAATACTGCACTTGGGTTCTCGCTACAACTTGCCTCCAGTGGATCCTTACAATAACAGGTCAGGCAGAATGCATTTTTGTTTTTAAATATGCGAGAAGCAGGGCGCTAAAATGAAAAAGAAAATCTAAATCTTTTATCTTTTTTAAACTTGTCATGCACACAGAATGCTGCAAAAGTCGCAAGCGCACAACATGTTCGTCTAGTGCTTGTTTGCAAAAACACATTTTGTGTGCATGGACCCTAAAAGTATCATAAAAGTGGTCCATATGATGCCCTGTATTCCAATTCACTGAAAATGAAAGTTCATGAGAGAAAAAAGCGCCGTTAATAATTAATAACAATAAAATTTTTGGATCTGGATCTTTTTAATTAATAAATTGATCCAGTTCACAATATAGGATAAGTTTAACTTTCAACAGAGGTTTGAAAGAAAGTGGACAGATGCAGAAATGATGATACTATTCTTCAAAAATTCTCATTTTGCATTCCAAAGAAAGTCAGGTTTGTAATGACATGTGGGGAGTAAATGGTGACAGAAATTTCATTTTAGATGATCTATCCCTTTTAAAAGTCGACATTAAACGGAAGTTGCGACGGTATTTTCTTCCTTTTTCTCGAAGAAGAAAGTGTCGGGTGGGACTTGATTTTGTCCATCGGGAATTGATTGCATTGTTGGATCATTGTGGTTTGCTATTGCTGTGATGTCATGTGATTGCCAGTAAACACGCGATCTGAGAAGAGAAGTTGCAAGAGAGGGGGTAAATATTTGATTAAAGATTACAAGGGCACAAGCATATTAAAAAAATAATACTGTGCACGGATAAATCCTTTAAAATACATACTGCAATGTTCCAAAAACAAAAATTGTCAATTTTGATTTCATGGTGACTTTAATCAAACTGCCCAACAGTAAACAAGCTCTCTGACAGTAACTCTTCTTATAGTATTTATGTTCTGTGCAGCACATTATCAAGATGTGTCTTGTTATAAATCTTTCTTTTTGTTTGGTGTTTTCACACAGAACCTACACATTTCTTTGGGTACAGAATAAATAAAGAGAGGCTTTGTCTTCTGCAGTGGAGGTAAAACAAGTTCAATTTGCAATTTTTTGATAGGACACTGCTCTTGATGTTCAATCTCTTGCACACACAGACAATAAAACACAGAGACACACTCATGGACACAGCTGTTTCAATATCCTTAGGCTTTAAAGACAGGACATGAGAGGATTTGTGTTTGTGGGCAAGCACTGTTGTGTCCTTACACATCATACGTGATTGTTATTTTCGGTATATGCTCAGAGGGAATAGCAATAAATCAAATTAAAAAGTAATTTCTCCCCAGTGGTCCTCCCCAAAGTCATTTCTGCTTCATTTTTCATCACATTACCTTAGTCATTTATCATGTTTTATTGTAGTCTGTGCAATGGTCTGATCAGAGAAACATTAAACAAAGGTGTGTATGGAGGTCTACCTCATTAAATTGAGTAATTTTGTTACTTGATTATTTTTCTGAATTGGCCTATTTCCAAAAATGGCTAACAATATTACTGAGCACACAAAACCCTGTGAATCTTCCCAAATGTTACCCACTCCGTGCAAATCTCACAGACATTGATTGTGCTTCCTCGTTCATTTATTTTCTACTCTATAAATACAACAGTACTCAATCATATTTTGCTCCATGCGACTGTAGTCACATAACCCGGTTTAGTATCCCACCATAATTAGTTAAAGCTCCCCTCCATCTGCTTCTAATCAAAAACAGGGGCTGTTTCACATAACTGCTATGAAACATACAGCAAAGGCTTGTTTACTGAGCCTTCAACATAATTCTCAAAGCTAGCTCTCAAAACGTCACTCTATTATACGAGTGCTCTGGTAGACAAGTGTAGAAACAAACCACAAAGCTGTTTATGAAGTGTAACTCACTCTGATGACAGAGTAATTTACGGGGCTAGTGCCTATACTCCTGTGTCTCATTCCGGAACATAACCTCCCCGTATAATCTACTTGCCCATAAATGAAGACGTCCCTATAGTACGATACTGCACTCAAGGGACTGGAACTAAATAGGGCAGTTTGTAGATGACTTAAGCCAGATTTATTCTTTCAGTTTAGAATAGCATACTTGGCTAGCTATTAATCTACTGGTGAAAGGAGAGAGAATCAGTACAGATGCAACAACATTTGTTCTGTAAAAAGTTTAACGCATTAACAATATGCAGTGACATTCTTCCATAGGCCTGTGTCCTACTCCAGTGGTCAGCTCCTACACTGGGCACTCAGTGGCCCTTGTCTATGCTGTTCATGAACCACACTGCTTCAGCAAGTTTAGGTAATGTAATCTTTGATTGATTTTCCTCCCTCTTTTCAATAAAGTTTTAGCTGTGCTTCGAGGCTCAAACGGCAAGATGAAAAACTTTGCCTTGGCCACCTGCCTAATTACCTGTGTGCTTACCAGGTGCTTTTTTTTGTTTGTTTGTTTTAGGGTTTGACAGTTAATTTCACAATATACAGCTTTTAAATAATTCTGAAGTTTGGGGAGAAAAGCAATTTCCTACATCCGAGGGCTCGTGCACCCAGTGTATTTGGAGATGGTGGGATTTATCGTCCTCCTCCAGTGTTTAAGGTTGCATTTACCTTAAGTTGGCTCTACACGATACTCATTAAACAAAAAGTTTCTCCGTAACCGTACCTCACCGATCAGGGTGCATGTTCCGATCCAAGTGCATTGGACACGCTCACATGTGCAAGACCTTGAGCAGCACTCAGACTTGTGCCAGACTGGAATCTATTTCCACACCCAGAAGGTTCCAAAGCCCTTGGGAGGAGCAGCAAACCCAAGCCTGTGCTGTTAGCTGCAGTCTGCTCCCCAGCCAGTCCCCCTGAGGCTCCTAATCATAGCTGCAAACCCAGGAATCAGGGTCAGTGAATGCAAAGCAGAATTTAACGAACGAAACCCACAGCACCCCGGCAATCACATTCATTGCAGACTGACTCCTTTCTTTACTGAGAGTCCCAGTATGACTTGTTATAGGCCCAGTCTGCTTTGCATATATTTATGTAAACATAAAACCACTGTAGCGTTTTGAGACATAGCGATATTGTAAGGAATGGAGATTCAGATGTCTCTCCATTCATCCACTGATGCAGACACATGTCCCATCCAATCGGAAGATGTCAACATATTTAAAGAATAAAATGCTGCCGTAAAGATGTTTTATTTTTATTTTTTATCTTTGATCACAAAATGTCTGTTGCATATAACATTGACAAACACCCCGGTTTGTGTAATCAGAGAGTTTTGCTGGCTCTGTGATTACCAACAGTGCTTGGTGCCCAAGTTCATTATAACCCTGTCTCCTGCTCATTCTGATGTCAATTAAAAAGGCTTTTTTATACGTCTTTCCTCATCAATCAACATAGGGACTACATTAGCATTCAGTCCATGCCATGCAACTCCATTCCAGATGATTTCCTCCCAATCTATCATGACAGGATCCACCAAGGTTTCCACTTTAAAGCTTTGGGTATTGGATGCAATTTACAACATTTCCTGCTGGGACACGGGCCCTTCCTTGGACTTCATGAGGAAGCAATTAGATACAAACTGATGTAAATACAGCCATAACAATGACTTAGGCTTGAAGGTATTGCTTTGAGGGAAGAAGGTAAACACAGTTGAATTAGATTAGGGTTATTAGGGCCTACCTTGATTTTAAAGAGGGAAATAATTAAATAAAACAAAACAAAAAGGAAGCCGTCATTCATCGAACTAAAAATCAGCTTGTTCAAATTTGCATTGCATTGGGTAAAGCTTTCTAGTGGTCACTGTAAAACTTGATAGTGAAATCGAGTACTAACAAAAAGGTTTTTTTCTATTTCATCAAAGAACACGGAAACATTTTTGATAATTAAGGCAAACTGCTAGTCAGAATGCCACTTAATATATGAAAATAGCCTGTCTTGTTAAATGTTGCTAAATTATATTAATATATAAAATGTTTATAAATACATAAAAATGCACTTTCTTGTCAACTAAAATGTTATTTTCTTCAAATAATGTTTTTTTTAAATGAATGGATACGTTGAAATATTGAGGATATTTTCATCAAAACACCGAAAAAAAAGAGAAAAAAGAAGACAAATTAACACTGCTGGAGGAGGAAACAACGGAGAAGTGCAGTTACTCGAACACGTGTTTGCTTTAACACTCGGTGTGTGCAGTTTCATGGAAGTTGTTGTATAACAGCAGTGCTTAGGGGAAACTTTCATTTGCAAAAAATTAGATCAAAACTCATCAGATCAATCAGCCACATCGAGCAACACAAGAACCCTGCTGTGGACGCAATGTCATGTACTAAAATGGCCACCAGCGCACAATGACACACCAGCTCCCCCCCCCCCCCCCCCCCCCCCCCCCCCCCCCCCCCCCCCCCCCCACAAAGTGTTTTTCTCCCAGGCAGAGACTATATTTGAGCAACTGCACTCAGGACAACCTAGCCTCGTGGAGTGACAAGTTTAGTCAGACTTTTTCCAGAACAATGGGAGCTCGACAGTCCAATATACCATTCTACTAATTTACTGTGTCCATGGCAACCAAGTGTTATTGCGCACCAGGTTACAAACTAAAAATATGTGGTACAGCTGAAAGCTCTTGGGATGAAAATGTGTAAAGAATAAGTAGAGCAACAATGAAAAGGGAAAAAGGACACTATGAGGTTAACGTCTGCTTTTTCTACAACACAGACCTTCACCCTCTATCACAAGTACAAATCAATTCATGCCCTGAACTCAACCCAGGGTTTACTGATTCCAGTGAGAGTAAATGAGGTCATGGCCATGATTTCTCTTTTTTTTGTCAATTTTTACATTGCCAATGTTTCTGGATGCTAGGATATACTTCTAGTACAGTTTAATTGTTTATAGACCAAACCAAGTTTTTTTATTTTATTTTTTAAAAACACACGTGATATAAATGAACACAATTTATAATGCCCCCTAACCTGTAACATATGCCCCCCTAACATATGTAAATTTCTATAAGTTGTTTTCCTATTATTAGAGCAATTCAAGTTTCATCGTCATTGTTTGAATCAATCCGCTTATTTCTACCAGAAAGACTCGGGAGATAAAATGATGTAACAAAGCATTCATTTATTGGCAGCCCAGCAAGCAATTATTTGCAAAGTTCTTTGGCGTAGGCCCCGTCCATAGATCGTAATCTGAGGGTAGCGGATCAGCATCTCCTGCCTGAAGACGAAGGCAGGGGCGCAGCCGACCCCCCAGGGAAGTATAGACGGGACCATCCTAGTGGTGGTGGGGAGGGTGGAGGTTGTTGTCGCGTCGGCATCTGCAAACTCAAACATGTGTAAGTACCGATCTTTAATACGATAAGAATAAGGACGTGATTGGATAACTTGAAGGTAACAAGTGACACGGAAATTAAGTCTTCCTGGCAGAACTTATGCTATAGCTTTCATGTCTTGTTCATTAACGGCGAGGATTTTCCACTGACGCTTTCTGCAGGTTACATAGTCAGTGCAGTAGGTAAGTACTGAAAACAAAACAAGCAAGTACCTCATTAAATCATTATTTCAAAGGACGCGACCAAAAATGGATTCATTCACAAACAAGTTACTGTCTAAAAATGTATCATTGAATTGACCATTGAATCTCATTTAACAGATTTGTTCAACTACATTGATTATAAAGCGTGTTATTGACTCATTCATTCAACTGATTGTAAGTGTCTGAAATGGAAGTTCCCTTTCAGTCGCTCACGTTCGACGTAGTCTACGTGTCGACTGATTGGGATCACGCTTAGAGAGCCTGTCATCTTCGAGTACTATTAAAACGAGCCAATGTAATTGGAGTGCATGAAATGCATTACTCACTCCGCCCCCGCGGCACAGGTATAAATACGGAAGTGGATGCACGCACTAGTTGTCTTTCGCTTCGAAGCCGATCGTTTGATGTCTGTGAAGAGTGCTGTTGTTTACAACGAGCGAGTGTGTCGGTGTTCTTCTGGAAGACTCTCCCAGTGCTGGTGGTTTCTACAGCGTGAGTGCAGCAGTGATCGCGAGCTTTGAGCTCGCAACTACTGTTTTAACAGCAACAAATTTCTAAAGGTTTGTGTGTGTTGACGGCTGGTTAGAGGGCGGAAAAGTGAGTGCTTCATCATTTCACTTCACTGTTCAGTGTTGCCGCGGTCATTCCCCTGTGTGCTCCGGCACTGGTGATTGGTCCTATTTCCTGAAAGAACAACACGGGTGCGTTTGCGTCTTTTTCAAAAAAAAAAGAAAAAAAGAAAAAGATGTCATTCCGCCTGTGCGTTTCTGGAAGCGGCCGTTCCCTTTTCCTCTCTGACAGTCACAATTGTTGCATCACATGTTTAGGCTTACAGCACGCTGAAGCAGCTTTTGTGGGCGGTACATGTTCCCATTGCGGGAATATGACTGTCGCGGTGTTGAGATTGAGACTCGCCTTCGTCCGCGAAGCGCGAATCCCCATTACCATGCCCCACCCCCGGGTGCCGTGTGGGATGGGTGAATGGAGGATAGTGATAGAGGTCTCGTCCGGTAACCATTCCCTGTGGGCTCCTCACACTGCAGCCTATGGAATTCCTGTTGAACGTGCTGGTCCCCCTGTAATGGACGATCAGGCATTTCAATTGGGGTTCTCCCAGAGGATAAGATGTCGATAGCAGCATCGGAGGGTGAGCTGGCTTCTGGAGATGATGACTCGGCTGTGTTTTCTCCCTCTGGGAGTTTAACATTGTCTGAGCCAGATCCAGAAATGTCAGCTATGCTGAAACGGGCCGCCGAGGCTGCCGGGCTCGAGTGGAACCCTCCACCGTGTCCCATTCAGTCTCGCTTATTGGTATCTCGGGGCAGGCCGCGCTGGTTCTCAGCTCGCCGCCCCAGTGCCTTTCTTTCCCGAAGTGCATGGAGAGCTTACCAGGTTGTGGATGGCACCTTTCTCTGCCAGAAACTGCCTGAATAGCTTTTTCCCCTCACTACCCTTGATGGAGGAGCGGTGAAGGGTTGCGAGGTTATCCCTCCAGTGGAGCGGTCTGCCGCGACACAGGTGCACCTGTGTCCGGCGGCCGCTGCCTTTTGGGGGGATCCTCGTCTCCCCCCTAAGGCCTGTGAGTTCTCGTCCGTTCGGACGGGCAGAGCTTACAAAGCCTGTGGGCAAGCCGCCTCCTCTTGCATGCCTTGGCGCTGCTACAGGTCTGTCAGGCCAGGGCACCCATGGACATACACGAGGGTAGCCCAGACCATGCGCTCATAGGTGAGCATCGCAGTGCATCCAACCTCGCCCTCTGGGCACGAGTGTCGTGGCGTGCGTGATCGGTCTGGCGGTGTCCACCTTAGTGGTCCAGGAGCGCCATCGTTGGCTCAGCCTGGTGGATATGGCTCCAACAGTTCTCTGCCGCCCAAGCGCAGACGGAGGCCATCCGGCACATCCTGCCCTGGCGGCCCACTGCTGCCTCCACCCCGCCACCAGTGGCAGTTCCTCCGCCTGCTCGTCACCGAGGGCGTTCCCCTGCCGCCGCTCCCACTGGGCATCCGCCTCAGCATGGAGCCGGCCGGAGTATGGACGCCCAGCCCGCTCCAGGCACTGGCAAGCCACAGCGAAAGCATTTCGGAGCGGGCCGCTCAGGGATGGAGGAGGATGCTCTGGGAGTTGGTCACCGATCCACTCCCTCTCCCCGGGTGAGGGCCGGGTGGAGTCTTTGTATGTGTGTGTGTCTGTTCCACCGCTGCTCCCAAAAGAAGCGGAGCAATCGGTACCCACACTCCAAAGAAGAGGAGCAAATTCCTCTGTTCCTGGGTCCCAAGAGGGCGAGTCTGGCGGTGTGCGACCCTGTAAGCCTTGCATCCCTCAGCCCCCTCTTGTTCGCCAGCACGGCAGCTGGGTGCGGTTCGAGGACCCGGTCATTCGCCTTCTCGCACATCCCTGGCCGTCTCGTGGAGACAGGTAAGTGTCGTACACCATACTCAGACCCTGCTTCGGGCCGCCTCCAGGCCTTCCGAGCCGGGTCCCTGTCCTCCACCTCACTGACCCCCTCGGGTACGTCTGTGGTTCTCTGGCCCCTGGCACGGTGTGTGTTAGCCTGAATATGCTTCCTACCGCTCCAGCTGGCCCCGAAACTACCAGCAGACTCAGCTTGCGATTCATTTCGCTTGGCTTCGCCCTGGCTCAGTGATATTCATCATACCTAGGTGTTGAGCTGAGATACTCCTAAGATTAGTGAAATTTATCACACCTGTGTTGAGTGCTGCTCCTGTCCTGTGTGCGCATGTCGCAGTCCTACTGGCGAAGGACGCGATGTAGCCTCTCCTCCAGCTGATATGAAGACCAGTTTCTATAAACCCGTACTTCATTGTACCCTAGGTATGTGGTGGGTTATGGCCATCTTGGACCTGTGTCAATTGAAACGGGCCCTTTTTCGAAAGCCTCCGGTCAATTACTACACAGAAATGCATTTTCAAATGCTCCGTCCCCAAGGTTGGCCTGCAGCGTTCGACCTGGAGGACAGCACTTCAGATCTCTATCCTTCTGCTCTACAGACCATTTTGTGTTCTGGCGTCGAGGGTACGAAGTATCAATACAAGTCCTACCCTTCGAGTTCTCCATAGCCCAGTTGGGTCTTCAGGTCAACTGAGAGAGAGTAATCCCTCCCAGGGGCTGAGTATCTCTTTTTCAGTTCAGGAGAAGGACTCGGTCCAACACGTCTCTTCAAGAAGAGTTTGTTAGGCTAGTGCTAGAAGTGAGAAAGGGTCCCACTGAAAATTTCAGAGGCTCCTGGGGCATACGGCAGACGCAGCCACTTGGCTTCCTCCATATGAAGACCGCTTCAGCACTAGTTTTCAGATCGAGTCCTGACGTGACCGTGGCAGAGCGGCACACCCTGTGTGATAAAAGATCACCCTGGCCTGCCGCCAAACTCTCAGCCCGTGTTCAGACCTTCAGGTCCACTTCAGGTTTTTGTCTGAGCAGACATCCCTTGGATAGACACTGGCTCTCAGCTGACCCCGGGGCCCCGCAGAAATGCGTTCCCCAGTGAGCCTTCTAAGAAAGCGGCTATGCGATTCATTATCGCTTGGCGCTGCTCAAGTTCAGTGATGTTCATCACACTCAGGTGTTGAGCAGAAATGCTCCTGAAGCTCAGTGAATTATCACATCTAGTGTTGAGCAGTGCTTCTGTCTTGTGCGTGCATGTCGCTTGCACCTACTGTGCTAAGTCAGGAGTGGAACAGGTCTTGATAGTTGCCCCTTATTGGCCCAACCAGATCTAGTTCCCTCGACAGCCTTCCTGACTTCCCCTGAATACATTTCAGGGACGGGGCATGATGTCACCCACGTTCAAAGAACTGGACGGGGAGGCGACCATCACTTCTGCAAGCACCCCCTTAAGATAAGGCAGTTGTGCTTCGCTAGTTAGAAGTGGAACCTATTCGTTGAATGAGTCTTCTCTCCGTGAGGAGATCCTGAGAGCGTTCAGTCATTTCAGTGCTCTCTTTCCTGCAAGTTGGTTTGGAGTAGGGTGTTCCTTCACCCTCAATTCATTTCATTTAATGTAATTTCAATTATTATACAGGAAAATTTAAGAGCAACAATTTAGTTACAGTTAACGGGCCTGGCTCAGTTTAAAAACTGGTTTACAGCAGGTTCCTGTTCTGCAGCAACAAAGAACAATAAACACAATTTCAACACATTTATACAAGACATTATTATTGACTAGACAGATACAACAAGTAAAACACAAAAAACGGAAAAAGAAGACTAAAAACAGTACATGAACAATTAGTGTGTACAAGTATGACTATTAAGAAGAAACAGTTTATATGACTTTTTGAAATATGTGAAGGATGATAATGTTCGAATGTGGTAGGGAATGTCATTCCAAATTTTAGTGTAAATATAGAAAAACGACTTCTGAACATAGTTATTTTTGTATGGTGAAACTAGAATGAGTGCCTGTGAGACTGACCTAGTGAGGTGTAGTGGTCTCATATTGTGTGTCGGAAGAAGACCTGTAAGTGCCGGTGAAGAGCTATTTTGAATATGAAAATAAAATGCAATAGCATGACTGTTTGCGTAGTTCTGATAAGTCAAAGCATTTGTGCGTGTGAGCGCACTGCAATGATGAGACCATTATCACAATATGAAACAAACATCATATGCAGAAGTATGGGAAGCACTTCCTGATCGTCAGGTTCCTGAGGGAGCAAGGGTTATCCCTGCGCCCCTCTTTATCCTCTTGGGCCTATCTCTGGTGCTACTGTAATACAGAGACCGCCCCTGAGCCACTGCAGGCAGTGAGTTAAAAATTCTGTTTTTAAACAGTTCTCCTTCTCGCATGGTCTGTACTTGAGGGTAGGGACTTGCTCCCTTTCAGTCAACGACTTGTGCCTGGAATTCAGGCCGGCTATCTCTCACGAGCTGAGAACCCGGCCTGGATATGTGCCCAAGGTTCTTACCTCTCCCTTAAACTGGGACCAGGTGGTGAGCCTGCAAGCGCTGCCTGGAGGAGGCAGACCCAGCCCTGGCTTTCTCTGTCCGTCCGCTTCATTGCGGTTTTACATGCACAGAACGCAAGCCTTAGGACCTCAGACCAGCTCTTATCTGTTAAGGAAATCATCAGAGAGGGAAGGCTGTTTCCAAGCGAGGTTGGCCCACTGAAAGTGGCTGCCTTCATCTTGGTGAAATTCTAGAGATGCGCATGTCCACTTAGGTGGTGAGCTCCTCTTAAATGAGTGTGTGCTCCCGCTTAGGCGTTGATACAGAGTGCTTCGCTGACAGATATTCTAGAGTTGAGAGCTGGGCAACACCCTAGTCGAACCGCTGCTTCCCGCGGGCTCCCTTCACATGAAGCCAGTTTCACTGTAAGCCCTGTACATTGTGTCGGCTTGCTGCGCCATTCCCCTCCAATGGACTGGATACGTGGGCAAATCTTGCTCCAGTTGAGTTCCCCTTTTTAGCCGAACCCTGTCGAGTTCCTCCATACCCTTCGGCAACGGACATGGCGGAACATCCGAAGCCAGGCCTATCACTCGTATGCAATGGTGGAACCTGTGTTAGGCTGGGTCCATATGCTGTGATCCCTACGGTGATCCCATATGTGTATTCTTCCACGGAACGGCTCCCTGCGGCGAGCCCATGTCTTCCCTTGGCAGAGCCTGCTCTGCCGTCACTGTTCGGTTGAGTCTACCCCTGTCTTAGGCTGGAGCCACCCCCGTGACATTCCATATGTTGTACGTCATCTGCCCAGTTCATATGTGTATTCTCCACATGTTACCTCCCTTCGGGCAGGATGTGACTTCCGCAGCGTCCCTTCCTTCCATGTTCAGGGAACGCTTTCCCAGTGGTCCTGTAGGAACAGTAGTGACTTCCCTGGCCTAAGCCCTGTCCTGAAATTGCTGGTGTTTCTGACGTCACAAAATACCTTGTAACCAATCACGCCAACGTTTGATCGTCAGAAACATGCACATGCCCAGATCGTCATCGGATGCCCATTTTCCACAAGTTGGTATGATTATTTAGGGTCTTCATGTAAAGTTTGTAACTGTAAGGTATGGACTGTCAGTTGACTTCCCCCTGTCCTCAAGCCAGAACGGGGTGTCCTGTTACAAGACTGAGTTATTACACCCCTTGGAATGTCCCCCCCGAGGAATGTCCCCCGAGAGTGTGATTTCTCCTAATTCTTGCTGAGAAGGAGAAAGGAACCCTGTGTAATCCATATATATATATTTCAGATATATATAACCATGTGACAAAGGGGTGTTATAAGAAATCTTGAAGGTTCTTTCTCTTAAAACACCCAATGAACAGACATATTCAAATATCCTGAGAGATTCTCTTTACGACTGTGGGTCGAGCTTCAAAAGGATTCCGAGGCCCTTTGCGCGCCCCACACATGCAGATCCACCCCTGAAGACATTCCAACACACACACACACACACGAACCTTTCTCCAATATCCTCACTGAAAGACATTTTAACCAGATGTATTCGATGTGTTTTTATGTGTGTCTGTTTGTCCATGTCACATTGGAATAACTATGATTTTATCGTAGCATAAAGTGAATTATAAATACCTTCATTATGCATTTTAACTATAACTGTATATTCCTTTAACTTTTACATAGCGTTCTTACTACCTGTAGAACACTGGTGGCGTGAACAACGCGAATATGCATAAAATTATAGAGTAAAGTGTATGTTTGATAGGTTTTACTATCATTGAAGATCGAAATGTTTTTAGACTGTAACTCCGCCCACACACACACACCTAAGGAACTTGCGCTCTTAGACAAAGAGTAATAAAAACTAAATTCCCGCCTGTGACTTCCAACTCTCCGATTGGCCAAGCCGACAGGAGGAGGCTGGATTTCTCCAAGGTGATAAAATGTCGGCGCGCTCCACACTCTCTCTCTCTCTCTCTCTCGTACCTCACCTCCGTGGATTCACCATGTAACTCTCTCTCTCGTGATCCCCGCCCCGGGGATCTTTTCTGTTCTTTGTTTTGTTTTGTTGAGTTTTGTTTTCTGTATTCGACTCTGTTTACTTCCACGAAGGGAAATGAACTTAGTCTGAATTATTCCTTTGGTAACTTTACGTCAAAGACCTTTTAAGCTTTAAAATTGCACGCTCTCCGGACACACCCGCACACCACGTGACGCTCCAACGCCACATGTGCACGCTCCTCGGACCAGCCGCAACCACGTGACGCTCCAACGGAACACACAAGACACGCAACTCACTCACGCAGCCGTGTTCAGCCACATAAGAACCAAAAATGCAAGTATTCATTTATCGAGTCTTCAGAGCAGTAAGATTGTGTTTTTCCGTGGTGTCTCTCGATGGTCTTAAAGTCTGTAATTTGCCACTGATGCCTCCAGTCTCTCTCCATCTCTCTCTCCCTTTTTCTTTCACTCTCAGATCCTTTTAGTGTTTTGTTCATTGTCGTTGTATTGTGTTTGTAAATACATGTATTCCTTGTAATGCTTAGCAACCGTATACATAGTTTTCCTTATTAAATTCACTATATTCATTTATTGATTCTGATTGTATGCTCATTTTCAAGTCCCTTTAAGTGTCAAAGATCTTTAGCTACAGGCTTACAAATTAAAGATACTTTACAGAGTATTTGCTTATAGGGCAGGAAACCCAATTCTTTTGGCCACAGAATTGCGTTTCCTGAAATCCTATAAAGTAGGATGATATTGTGGATCAACCACAAATATTATTCTGACAATTGAGCTAATTTTAACCTGTCTGTAAAATATCTGTACCTCGGTGGTTGATCATAATCCCTTGTGGTTAAAATCTGATGTATAGATATGAATGCAGATGCAGGTAACAGATCATCCCCCTCGTTGGGCGATTTAACATGTATAAGTATCTGGTTCAAACCCGTATGAATAATTATTAATTATGAATTATTATAATAATGCGGGCGGTGGTGTCTCTCGCTCTCTCTGTCTTGTGCGCTACACGGTTTGGAGCTCGCCAGCTCTAGATTCCGGGAGATTTGAACTAATTTGCGGCCATCAGGGAGCCGCTATTAATATAAGGGAGACTTCGGATGTCTGCAAACGTTCGCCGGGCGCTGCGTCCATTGGCCAAAGAAGATCGCCTGTTTGGGCCTCATGTTATTTTAGACCAACTATATATTTTTAAATTATTATTATAAAAATTACAGACATTTCTTGGGGGTGCTGGGCAGGTGCTATGGCTATTATAGGGGGAGCTACAGCACCCTGGCGCCGCCACTGTTCCTCAATGGTTGTGTAAAACAACACCCCTTTTACCTCCTCAAAAACAGCTCTGTTCACAGCGACCCGTTTCAGTGCATGTCTCTTTAAATGATAATGAGCAACTGCTCACCCCACCCCTCTCTTCCGTGGGGGGTGTCTATACAAGACACGTAAAGTGATGCCTTGGCAAACTGACTTGGCAGACAGTATACAAATGGTTGAGGGCGGAAATATGCTAATATGGGACAGTCTATCAGTGGCCGTGGGCGGAGCATGAGCAATATGACATCATATTGCTCAGAAAATCCAAACAGTTTGATTATTGAGTGTTTAGGCTTTTTGAGGATGAAAAAAAAAAGGAGTGAATGGATTTTTTTTTCATTGTATGGTGGTTGTGTCCACACACTGCAAAGACACATTTATATGCAAACACCACATACAAGTGAATTTTGCATCCGATGACCCATTTAAGGGATATAATTATTGACTACAGGGGGACTTTAATAAAATCAAAATAAGGGACTGACAGCCTTAATTTTAACAACTGCAAAATGCACTATATAAAATAAAACACGTGTTGCCCATGTTAATGTATAGATAATGGACATACCCTGTCATTACGAGCTGGGAGAGGGTGCTGCCACATTTAACATAGCTCAGAGGAAGCTATCCTGTGGTGAAGATGTGCATATCTGCACGTTGCCTCACTCATACCTTTAATGTGTGTTGTACCCTTGGGCCACTTGTGTGAAATTGACATTAATGAGAACAAATTGTCGCGAAGAGATACAGAATACAGGAGTAAATTCCAGTTGACTTTTTAAACTCGGGTGAACTCCAGGTAACCTCTAGAAGTTGAACGCATATGACGAGACATTTTTCACAACTTTGTGAAAATTTTGTCTGTCAGAAACCATAAAGTCTCCAGAAGATGTAAACCTCACACTTGACAATACAAACATCTAAAGGGCCTGCTCCCTCAGAGGATTTAACTGATACCTATTTTCTGTCAGAGTCCCCCCCCCCCCCCCCCCCCCCCCTTTTAGATCTCGCACTCCACAGTAAAACACGCATGCCAGTATCACGCATTAGCAACAGCCTCCTGCTGTTTAGCTCTCAATGACTAGCAGATTGGATGTTTGCGAGAAGTACCCACTCATTAGCAAGTGATGGAGCGGAGGGTTAGATGTGCAACTTTGCATTCAACTTCAAGATTCTGTCAGATGCTGTAACATGTTTTTTTTTTTGTTTTTTTTTTAAGTAAATCAGAGACAACCTAATTAATCATATCCACTTTTGTCAGATGTAGAGCATGACGTATGACAGTATGAGGCGCCACGTAGGATTTAAATCAAACTTCGCTTATCAATACATGCATAACACACGTGCATATACACCTATAAATTACTCGCATATACATGTATACTACTGGATGTTCAAAATACATATATAAAATACACGTGCACACTAATATGAAATTCATACCAATACATATTATGTTAGTAATAAATGCATATAAACTTGTGAATAACTTGCATATACATATAAACTTGACGCACGCATACACCTATAAATACTCGCATATACATATAAACTTCCATGCACATACACCTATAAACACTCGCACATACATATACACTCGCTGCACGCAGACACACCTATACACACTCGCATATAGATATAAACTTCCATGCAGACACACCTATACACACTCGCATATACATATAAACTTCCATGCAGACACATCTATACACACTTGCACATACATATAAATCCGATGCGTGCATACACATCCATAAAACACTCGCGCATACATACAAAATAAAACGTGGATGCATGCTTCAGTTGTGTATATATGTATATGCGAGTGATGTCATATGTGGATGTGCGTGAACTTTTCAGTGAAAAAGGAAGTCATTTCAGTGTAAAAGGAAGTCAGTTATTCTTCTTCTTCTTTTGGAGTTTTAGGGCGGTTGGCAAACTAGCTAAAAGGTGCATTTACCGCTACCAACTGGACAGGAGTGTGAAGCGTCAACACAGGGGGCGCAAAGATATCACGCAACACCTGAAATAAAGCTTTTCACAAATAACCTTTATTTGACTGTCTATGCAAAGAACCGGCGAAAGTAATGATTATGCATGAACCATTTGAATGGTTGATAAAGTTCATAAATTGATAAAGTTGACGATGCAGACTCGCCATCTTCGCTGTAGTGAACGCGCCTAGAGAGAAATGCACACTTCATATGAAGTGTGAACGCGCCGGCGCCTCTGTGTCCTGATTAGCCTACATTGTCCACTATATTTGCTTCTTATTTATTAATTCAGGCAAATTTGTTGATGAAACATTAATTAAAATGAACATACAATTTATAAAAAAAACGAAATAAACTTTAAAGAAAGGCTGTCTACAAAAGAAAACTTTATGGTCAAAATCATGTCTGACCCATTCCAAATATTTTCCGATAGCCTGTATCTTATGATCCTATCTTCAGAGTCGGGCACAGAGCAGATCTACTGGAGGGGCATTGGGTCATCAGCGGGGGGGCACTGCCGTTTGAGAAATATTTTGACGCAAAAAACTAAATAACTTTTATTATTATTATTATTATTAATAATAATTATTTGCGAATTTCCCCACCACTTTTTGCCAGGGTCGATATTGCCCCCACCACTTTTAAGCATCTCGCGGCACGGATGTACCAATACAAATAAATAAAACATCACCAGTTAACTAGCACAGCATTCATTTATTAAATAAGAGGCGATCTAGCGCTGAAATGTATTGTTTTTGAAATCAAGTGATCAAAGTGCTCGTTGACTGCGATCAGTGGCGCTGATAAAGTGTTCTCTTGTGGCTCGCGCTGCCGCGCACAGTCTTCACACGGATGCGCGTTTTAATCCGTTGTGGAGAAATCTCTATTCGTTCCGGTGAAATCACAAAGTAAAATGCACACAAACGTCACGTGTCCCTGCTTGATATACAACCACTGATAAACATAATCGGTTTTAATGAGGAGAAAAAAAAAATCTATACGAATGCGGATTAGAACCCAGAATCTCTGACACGCTTGTCTAAAGTTCTGCCACTGGACCATTAAAGCATATACAAAAAAAGTCGGATTGGATATATGTATTTCTTCACGTGAATTTTTTTTGGCACCAACACATAATTAGGTCTCATTAAACGACAAATTAAACGCAATGTACTATTTAAATGGATTGCTGGACATCGGTATTGTATAGCCTACATCTGATTAATGATTTAGCATTGTATTAGCAACTGTGGTAGGAGGGGCATCAATGACCGCTAAGGGGGGCACGGCCCTCGAATGCCCCACCATAGCGCAGGCACTGCCTATCTTACTCATCTCATGCGGTTCCCTTTTCATATAATCAACATAGATGAAATAAAAAAAACCCATTATATTATTTAAACATAAATATGAAACGTATGTTTAAGTTTTTTAACTTATAAGCGTCACACCGCTCTGCTTTGCTCACATGCTCTGGTGTGTAGCCTATACATGCATGTGTGTGGTGGAGGGCTGCGATTTTCAAATAATAATCAAATAATACCCATCGATCTTCGAATTTTAGCTGTGCTTGAAAATTTTGTTTTGTTTAAATTGTATCTTCATTGTAATCTATGTTATAAACAAATTTGTCTGGATTAATAAATAAGAAGCAAATATAGTGGACAGTGATCAGGACACGGAGGCGCCGGCGCGTGAACTAGAGCGCGTAAATGAAGCGAAACTCAGCGTATAAACTACTTGCATCACAGACCTGTATATCTATAGAAAGCTTGAAATGTGTACTTTTAAACAAAACAATTAAAAACTAAAAGAAATTGGCTACTATTTGCTTATGTAGGCTAATTCATATGAAGTGTGCATTTCTCTCTATAGGCGCGTTCACTACAGCGAAGATGGCGAGTCTGCATCGATTTATGAACTTTATCAACCATTAAAATGTTTCATGCACAATCAATACTTTTGCCGGTTCTTTGCATAGACAGTAAAATAAAGGTTCTTTGTGGCAAGCTTTATTTCAGGTGTTGCGTGATATCTTTGCGCCCCCTGTGTTGGCGCTTCACACTCCTGTCCAGTTGGTAGCGGTAAATGCACCTTTTAGCTGGTTTGCCAACCGCCCTAAAACTCCAAAAGAAGAAGAAGAATAACTGACTTCCTTTTACACTGAAATGACTTCCTTTTACACTGAAATTACTTCCTTTTACACTGAAAAGTTCACGCACATCCACATATGAAATCACTCGCATATACATATATACACAACTAAAGCATGCATCCACGTTTTATTTTGTATGTATGCGCGAGTGTTTTATGGATGTGTATGTGCGCATCGGGTTTATATGTATGTGCGAGTGTTTATAGGTGTATATGCATGGAAGTTTATATGTATATGCGAGTGTGTATAGGTGTGTCTGCATGGAAGTTTATATGTATATGCGAGTGTGTATAGGTGTGTCTGCGTGCAGTGAGTGTATATGTATGTGCAAGTGTTTATAGGTGTATATTCATGAAAGTTTATATGTATATGCGAGTGTGTATAGGTGTGTCTGCATGGAAGTTTATATGTATATGCGAGTGTGTATAGGTGTGTCTGCGTGCAGTGAGTGTATATGTATGTGCAAGTGTTTATATGTGTATATGCATGGAAGTTTATATGTATATGCGAGTGTGTATAGGTGTGTCTGCATGGAAGTTTATATGTATATGCGAGTGTGTATAGGTGTGTCTGCATGGAAGTTTATATGTATATGCGAGTGTGTATAGGTGTGTCTGCGTGCAGTGAGTGTATATGTATGTGCAAGTGTTTATAGGTGTATATGCATGGAAGTTTATATGTATATGCGAGTGTGTATAGGTGTGTCTGCATGGAAGTTTATATGTATATGCGAGTGTGTATAGGTGTGTCTGCGTGCAGTGAGTGTATATGTATGTGCGAGTGTTTATAGGTGTATGTGCATGGAAGTTGTGTGCATTTTACTTTGTGATTTCACCGGAACGAATAGAGATTTCTCCACAACGGATTAAAACGCGCATCCGTGTGAAGACTGTGCGCGGCAGCGCGAGCCACAAGAGAACACTTTATCAGCGCCACTGATCGCAGTCAACGAGCACTTTGATCACTTGATTTCAAAAACAATACATTTCAGCGCTAGATCGCCTCTTATTTAATAAATGAATGCTGTGCTAGTTAACTGGTGATGTTTTATTTATTTGTATTGGTACATCCGTGCCGCGAGATGCTTAAAAGTGGTGGGGGCAATATCGACCCTGGCAAAAAGTGGTGGGGAAATTCGCAAATAATTATTAATAATAATAATAATAAAAGTTATTTAGTTTTTTGCGTCAAAATATTTCTCAAACGGCAGTGCCCCCCCGCTGATGACCCAATGCCCCTCCAGTAGATCTGCTCTGTGCCCGACTCTGAAGATAGGATCATAAGATACAGGCTATCGGAAAATATTTGGAATGGGTCAGACATGATTTTGACCATAAAGTTTTCTTTTGTAGACAGCCTTTCTTTAAAGTTTATTTCGTTTTTTTTATAAATTGTATGTTCATTTTAATCAATGTTTCATCAACAAATTTGCCTGAATTAATAAATAAGAAGCAAATATAGTGGACAATGTAGGCTAATCAGGACACAGAGGCGCCGGCGCGTTCACACTTCATATGAAGTGTGCATTTCTCTCTAGGCGCGTTCACTACAGCGAAGATGGCGAGTCTGCATCGTCAACTTTATCAATTTATGAACTTTATCAACCATTCAAATGTTTCATGCATAATCATTACTTTCGCCGGTTCTTTGCATAGACAGTCAAATAAAGGTTATTTGTGAAAAGCTTTATTTCAGGTGTTGCGTGATATCTTTGCGCCCCCTGTGTTGACGCTTCACACTCCTGTCCAGTTGGTGGCGGTAAATGCACCTTTTAGCTAGTTTGCCAACCGCCCTAAAACTCCAAAAGAAGAAGAAGAATAACTGACTTCCTTTTACACTGAAATGACTTCCTTTTACACTGAAAAGTTCACGCACATCCACATATGACATCACTCGCATATACATATATACACAACTGAAGCATGCATCCACGTTTTATTTTGCATGTATGCGCGAGTGTTTTATGGATGTGTATGCACGCATCGGGTTTATATGTATGTGCAATTGTGTATAGATGTGTCTGCATGGAAGTTTATATGTATATGCGAGTGTGTATAGGTGTGTCTGCATGGAAGTTTATATGTATATGCGAGTGTGTATAGGTGTGTCTGCATGGAAGTTTATATGTATATGCGAGTGTGTATAGGTGTGTCTGCATGGAAGTTTATATGTATATGCGAGTGTGTATAGATGTGTCTGCATGGAAGTTTATATGTATATGCGAGTGTGTATAGGTGTGTCTGCATGGAAGTTTATATGTATATGCGAGTGTGTATAGGTGTGTCTGCGTGCAGCGAGTGTATATGAATGTGCGAGTGTTTATAGGTGTATGTGCATGGAAGTTTATATGTATATGCGAGTGTGTATAGGTGTGTCTGCGTGCAGCGAGTGTATATGTATGTGCGAGTGTTTATAGGTGTATGTGCATGGAAGTTTATATGTATATGCGAGCATTTATAGGTGTATGCGTGCGTCAAGTTTATATGTATATGCAAGTTATTCACAAGTTTATATGCATTTATTACTAACATAATATGTATTGGTATGAATTTCATATTAGTGTGCACGTGTATTTTATATATGTATTTTGAACATCCAGTAGTATACATGTATATGCGAGTAATTTATAGGTGTATATGCACGTGTGTTATGCATGTATTGATAAGCGAAGTTTGATTTAAATCCTACGTGGCGCCTCATATGACAGTGCTAGTTGTTAAAGTTAATACAGGGGAGACTTTCTTGGGCTAGTTGTCACATGGAGAAGCTGCCGCAGTAAGGTTTTGAGCTTGTTTTCTCTGTTGGTTTTAAATTAAATTAAACTATTCATATACGTCAAGATGGGACATGTTGTCACATTGATATGTGAGCACAAGTGCTTTATGTTTTAATTTTACACAATTCATGTTTAATTCGTAGTTTTGAATCAGAAATGATGGAATGACAGATTTAATCTTCAGTAGAAGGTGCTTGTAGACCAGCTTTTGTGCATGCTATGAATTTTTGCGTATGTTAAATTGACTGTACCTTTTCCCTGGCAGCCAAAGAAATAATTAAGTAGCTTTTCCTTCACAGTAAAAACTTAAATGTATCAGAAACTGAATTTCAAAAATAAACCCTGGGAAACATTTATTGGAGTAAAAAGTGTGATAGTTCTGGCATTTCATTGTAACACTAAATAAATGGATCAACTGTAATGTAAACGACTTATGTAATTTTAAATCATTATAAAATGATGTTAAACTATCATTATTATTATTTGAAAAACTAACAATGAGTATAAACCCCATGATTGGCACCCATGCAGCGTCCAGATTAGCTGTGACAGTGGTTCTTATCGAGACACCCCAGACAGCTCTTGGTATTATAAAAGTGATCTAAATCAAACAGATTGACAGTGAAAGCTCCTTGATTGCATTACATGATATGACCCTCTTGAGCACATGCTGGGCTGCTAGTGCTAATCAGATACTACACAGTTTAGTTCTTGTAGCTGAACTGTTAACGAATAAAATCCTTTTTATGTCAGGCACCAAGCTCAAGGAATGAGGTGCTGTCAACATGGCCACCCTATTTTATGGAGAATTAAATGTAACATTTAAACTGAAATTTTGTATATTTTTTGCTTTGTGTTTGTATGTGCCTGGATGTTTGGTTCATTTTCATAAACCTCTTTTTAAAACCTCTGTATTCCTCGTACATATAAATTTTTGTAATGAAATTAATGTATGTTTCAATTTTTTTTTATATGACAAGTTCTGTTATTGTTTTAAATATTTGATTCTAATCTATAGAATAAAATCTACCTATTCTAATCATATCCCGTGCTCATATAGCAAGTGCCCGAAAAGTAACCAAGTTTGTACCATTTACGATAAAATAGAAAAAAAAAGAAAAGAAGAAGTTTGGACTAATGAAATACCCACTCATTAGCAAGTGATGGAGCGGGGGGTTAGATGTGCAATTTTGCATTCAACTTCAAGATTCTGTCAGATGCTACAACGTTATTTTTAAGTAAATTAGAGACAACCTACTTATTCAGATAATTCAGATCCTGAATTATTCAAGAGTTCAGATGCAAAAGCCTCTAAGTGCCATTTGAAATTTTCTTCTAGAATGATCATTTTTATCAAACTTGTATATTTAAGTTTATATGAAGATTACCTATTAATTGTCATTTAAGTGAAATTACTGAACTTAAATATACAAGCTTGATAAAAATTATCATTCTAGAAGAAAATTTCAAATGGCACTTAGAGGCTTTTGCATCTGAACTCTTCATATATATATATATATATATATATATATATATATATATATGGATCTTGAATTAAAGGGGACCTATGATGCAAAATTCACTTTTGCATGGTGTTTGGACATAAATGTGTGTTGGCGGTGTGTGTACACAACCACCTTAATCCCCATAAATCATAAGCAGTCACCCTTTTTTTTATTATTTATTATTTCTTTTACAAAGAAGAAACAGCACTGCATTGAATACATTAACAACATTTTTTAATAATAATAATAATAAAAAAAAGAAACAGCACTGCATTGAATACATTAACAAAAAACATTTAATAATAATAATAAAAAAGAAAAAAAGAAACAGCACTGCATTGAATACATTAACAAAAAAAATAAATAATAAAAATTAAAAAAATTAATAAAAAAACTATATCTCCCCAACAAGTAGGAAAAAAATTTACATAGTTCGTAAGAAATGTGTTGTTCTTACTGTTATCGATGAGTTTAAGAGATTTTACAATAAGGGAAATCTCAGCAATAAAGAAATCAAATCTAGGCAAAGTCTTGAGAAATTTGTTTTTGTGAATAAAAAATTTACAATGCAACACAAAGAAATGAACAACATTATCAATAGCATAGTCACTCCCAGAAAAATAGAGGAATATATCCTTCAATGAAAAGTTTAAGTCACATTTGATAAAATGAGAAAGATAACAACCCAAGCTCTCCCAAAGAGCCTTAACCTGATTGCAGTGGTAGAATAAATGAAGCAAAGTTTCTTCCTCAACCTTGCAAAATACACACAGGTCAGAGAGATCAACAAAAGAGGCAATTTGTGAGTTGGTTGGGTAAACATTATAAAGAATCTTGAAGTGTACCTCTCTAATTTTATTGGACATACAATACTTCTCTGGGAGTAACCACGCCCTCTTCCAGCAAATACTCTCAAAAAAATGATTCCAGAAAAATTTACATGGAGGGGATGTGTAAACTGTGTAATGTAACAATAGCTTTATAAGTTTACTATTACATTTTGTATCAATAAGGCTAACTCCATCCAGTGTCACCCTGTTTTCAGCCATGGGGCTGGTGTGACGTCACATCAGCCACAAGCCCCGCCCACGAATGTTGACAGACACTGCCGTTTTAACATAGAACCGCCCTGATTGAGAATCACAGCGAGTTGTACACATCCACCATCGGTGCACTGACGAGAATGTCTCCTAAGTGTTGTAGGTGTTGTGTAGCTGGATGTATTAATCCACATAGCTCTCTCTATTTACTCCCAAAATCTGAGCCACTGAAGACGAGGTGGATTCATTTTGTAAAGGCTCCCTCAACTCTACTGAAATTCGTTTATGTCTGCTCGAATCATTTTACACCGGACTCGTTTGTGAATGAGGGCCGGTATAAAGCAGGTTTTGCAAAAAAGTTGCTCCTGAAGGATGTAGCAGTGCCAACTGTTCGTGATCCAGCGACACATCCAGAAGTAGTAAGTATCACGCGTTTGTTTTCCAAATTGGCTTTGAATTTGTCAAGCTCATAATCACATGTGGGACTTAAAGTTTGTGATAGCATGCGATGGCACCATGAGACCAGCTATGTTGTTATTTTTGCCGTGCGCCCCGTGCTTATTTATTATGCACAGTACAATCAGATGACTGACTTTTAAATCGAGTATGTTTTCTGTAAAGATATCAGGCTTGTACTAATAGTGGAATGTTTATTTTTCAAAGGACAGCACATCAGAACAGAGCAGCCAAACAAGAGATATTGCTTGCCAGACAGACGCAAAACCGCTGACCAAATCTGTTGGTACTCATTTATCAATGAAGACGTTTCATGTTCATTACAGGAGTACAGGTATGTTTATTTATTACATGATACTGCTTATACAGAGGACCTATAGCCTAACTACTCATCAGTGTCACATAACACTCACTAAGACACAACTACTTTGTACATTACAGGTGTCCAGACGACAGATCATTTTTTAGACATTGACAGTTTGTTGTCACCAGCTGGTGTAATATTTAGGTCCTCCTCTACACCTATAAAGAGGCCATCAAACAGACCTTGTGTGGAACCGTAAGAAGAGGATGACGAAGAAACCCTAATGGACGCATCATCTATAGTAGCACCTGAAGAGCAAGATTCTACATTTGATCCAGCAGAGACGGACACAACTTTAACGAAGACCGCAGACATGTCGTAAGTTCCAAAACTGTGCATGTGGTTTAGAACAGGGGTTTCAAACTGACTTCCTTGTTGGCCACAGCACTGCAGCGTTTACCTGTAATTAGGGATGGGCATTTTTCACAAATATTGCATTCGAATATTCGGGCTCATAAAAATCGAATATTCGAATATTCGTTTATTTAAATGACGTTTAACGAAAAAGACGTTTATTTTTTTTTAACGTTTTTGGTCACCATTTCTGAACAAGCTTACAATTAGGCAATATACACACAACAAGCTTACAATATATGTTAAAGTTTTCTTTTAGTTGAAAACATTAAACAGTAGGCCTATGTGTAAACAAAAATATAAAAAACAAAAGCATTAATAAAAGAATGCTCGCGAACGGGAAAAAAACGCCTATAATAAAGCGATTGCGCCAGATATCGTACAGAACGTACACACACTCGAGTCAGCATATGATTATCGTGTTTATTTTGTTTCACGTTTATATTGAGAAAAACAATATCCACATGCAGGGGCGCCGCCAGCAATTTATGCTCGACTGAGAACGTCTCGGTTATGTATGTAACCCTAGTTCCCTGATAGGGAACGGGACGCTGCGTCAAACGCTGTGGGAATGCCCCTGCGTTGTGCGTCATGAAGCACGTATGAAATCAGCCCAATGGAGAGATGAAACGTCATAGGCGGGTGACGTCATCGACCAGGAAACTATAAAGCACCCCAAAAACACAAGCGTCACAACACATTAGCTTCTGATAGGCCTGAAGGAAGCGCTAACGGGAGTGCCGGGAGTATGGCGGAACGACGCAGCGTCTCGTTCCCTATCAGGGAACTAGGGTTACATACGTAATCGAGACGTTCCCTTTCAAGGGAACTTCGAGCTGCGTCAAACGCTGTGGGAACGCGAATACCCACGTCGCCATAGGACCAAATGACCGCCATGTGAGAACTAGCGCACAGAGGACGAGAGCACCTGTGCCCCAGGGGTAGAGCTTAAGTCTAGGTCATAGAACTTAATAAAAGTATGCGGTGAAGACCATCCAGCCGCATCACAAACATCACTCAGGGAAACTCCCGACAATAGAGCTTTGGATGCAGCCATACTCCTGGTAGAGTGGGCTCGAACAGCCAAAGGTGAAGGCTGGCCAGCCGACTCATAAGCAAGTGAGATAGCCTCGACCACCCACTTGCTCATTCTCTGTTTAGACGCAGGACACCCTTTCCTGGGTGGCCTGAATCATACAAATAGTTGTTCTGATTTCCTCCACAGGGCAGCTCTGTGGACATAAGCGTCTAATACCCTAACAGGGCAGAGTAAATTAAGTTTCAACAACCTCGGTTGAGAGACCGGAATCTATGAGCTGGGCCCCCTCAGAGGCCAAGCCCACAGTTTCCACAATTCTGGGCGAGGGTGAAATATCGTGCCGCCCGCCTGAGAGAGTAGATCCCTCCTGACCGGGAACTCCAAAAGAGAGCCATCCAGGAGAGAAATCAGGTCCGCAAAGCATACTCGGGCTGGCCAGAACGGGGCTACTAATAGTAGGCTGACCCCGTCCCGGCGAACCCTCTCCAGAACTCCTGGTAGCAGAGCAATCGGGGGAAAAGCGTACAGGCGTGACCTCGGCCACGGCTGCACCATAGCGTCCAACCCCAGGGGGGCTGGATGACTGATGGAGAACCACAGATGACAATGCGTGGTCTCCTTGGAAGCGAATAGGTCCACCTCGGCGCGACCGAAACTCAACCAAAGGAGCTCCACCACCTCGGGGTGGAGTCTCCATTCCCCTGGCCTCGGCCCCTGCCTCGACAGGGAGTCTGCTACCACATTCAAATACCCAGGAAGATACATTGCTCTCAGAGATAGTAGCTTCCCTTGGGACCACAGGAGGATCTGACGGGCCAACTTGTAAAGCGGGCGAGACCACAGGCCCCCCTGATGATTTATATAAGAGACCACCGACGTTTTGTCTGATTGAACTAACACATGATGACCTCTCAGGTCTGCTAGGAAGTGTTTCAGAGCCTAAAACACAGCCAACATCTCTAGACAATTTATATGCCACGATAGATGATGGTCCTGCCACAGACCTTGGGCTGGATGACCACTCATGACCGCCCCCCACCCTGTGAGGGAAGCATCCGTTGTTAGCGTTATGCGACGACAAAGAGCCCCCAGCACAGGACCTTTGGATAGGAGCCAAGTTTCTCTCCACATGACCAGAGCACTTTGATCGTGCGGAGCGGATTTCCCCTCGGGGAGAATCCCTTGGCCCTGAGCCACCACTGTAGCGGTCTCATGTACAACAGGCCGCAAGGTATAACGTTGGACGCTGCTGCCATCAGACCCAACAGTCTCTGAAACTGCTTCACAGTGAGTAGCTGGCCTAGCTTTACTTGTTTCACAGCTGAGAGAATCGAAGCGATGCGGGTCGGAGAGAGTCGCGCCCGCATCGAGACCGAATCCCAAACGACACCCAGAAAAGTGGTCTTCTGGGAAGGAGATAATATACTTTTCTTTGCGTTCAGCCTCAACCCCAACTTTCTGATATGAGCGAGGACGACATCTCGATGCCGAACCGCCATCTGCTCCGTCTGAGCTAAAATCAACCAATCGTCGATATAATTGAGAATACGAATGCCCTGAAGCCTCAGAGGCACTAGTGCTGCATCCATGCATTTCGTGAAAGTGCGGGGAGATAAGGCTAGGCCAAACGGAAGAACCCTGTACTGGTACGCCTCACCCCCGAAGGCGAACCTCAGGAACTTCCTGTGTTGTGGAATGATGGAAATGTGGAAGTATGCGTCCTTTAGATCTATCGTGACAAACCAGTCCTCGGATCTGATTTGAGACACGATCTGCTTGATAGTGAGCATCTTGAATTTTAGCTTCCCTACCGAGCGATTCAATAGGCGCAGGTCTAAAATTGGACGCAACCCCCCATCCTTCTTTGGAACGATGAAATATCGGCTGTAATAACCTGACTCCAAACTGGGAGGAGGAACCCGTTCTATAGCCTCCTTTTGAAGGAGCGTTTTCTCCTCTTGTTCCATTACCAGAGCCTGCTCGGGGCCCACCACTGTGTGCAGAACCCCTCTGAATTTTGGTGGACGACACCTGAACTGGATAGCATAACCCTTTTCTACTGTCTGCAGGACCCAATGAGATATTTTTGGAAGGCTTTTCCACTCTGCCAGAAAATCTACTAAGGGTACCAGTCTCTCGAGACTGGCCTCTGGTGTAACTTGAGCTGTAACGGCGCACCGGCAGGGAACAACTGGTCTAACTGCTCTGAGACCCTCCTCAGAGGGAGCGAGCGTCCCTCGGGAAAGCACTCGCTGGGACCGTCTGCGCCCCGGCATGAAGGCGGGGTTGGCAGAACGAGCCCCTGAGGGCACCGAGGAAGAATGGGCACCGTAAAAAGAGGTGAACACCTTTCCGCCTCGGTGGGGACCACCCTCAGTATCCTGAACGCCTTGGCGTCAGGACTTCTTCTTAGCCGAAGCCTTCTTAGCCAATATAACTGTCCTCAGATCAGTTCTATTGCTAGAAGGCTTCGGCTGAGAGTGTCGCGGCTGAGCCCACTGTCTAGCAGGGGGAGCACGAGACGCGACACTCTGCCTCTGCTGCGCTCTATGTGATGAGCTCGTAGGCGGCCGGGGCTGCTCCCGCCCAGCAGCCCCAGGGACGTGAACTTTTAGGGGAAGAAACTTCTTAAAAGCTGCCGTTTGTTTCTTCTCTTCCTGGAATTTGTCGATAACCGAATTCACCGCATCACCAAACAAACCCAGGGGAGAGAGAGGAGCGTCTAAAAGAAAAGCCTTTTCTTTCTCTTTTATATTCGTTTGATTTAGCCATAAATGTCTTTCTGCGGCCACCAGAGCTGCCATAGAACGACCCACTAGCTTGGTCGATTCTCTGGTGGCACGCAGGGATAAATCAGCAGCCTGACGTAGTTCGCGAACTACGTCAGTACTGACCTCCTCACTCTCACTCACGTCCCTTAGCAGATCAGCCTGGTATGCCTGCAAGATTGACATAGTATGCAGGCATGACGCAGCCTGACCCGCCGCCGAATACGCTTTACCCACCAAAGCCGAGGTGTTTCTTAAAGGCTTGGTGGGTAATGCCGGTGCCTTAAAAGATGATGCTGCTTCGGGGGAGAGATGGCTCGCAAGCGTCTCTTCCACACGAGGCAAAGCACCATAACCATAAGCCCTAGCCCCCACAATATTTGAATATGTTGAAGTCTGGGGACTAAACACTCTATATGACACCGGTCTTCTCCACGATTTCGACACCTCGGTGTGCAGATCGTGGAAAAACGGCAGGCACCGGCGTGGAGGCTGCACACGTGACGGCAAAAATCTCTCATCTAATTTTGATTTAGAAACAGACTCCTGTCTGGTCACTGGCCAGTCGATACTGAGTTTTTCAACAGCTCTTGTCAAAACCTCCATTAGCTCATCACTTTTGAGAGTGTGGGGTGGCGAATCCTCCACATCTCCCTCAACACTAACAACATCCAGATCCTCAGAACTGGATAGTTGCAGTGTTGGTGCCTCAGCCCGAGCGGAAGAAACCGCAGCGCGTGCTTCCGAACCCGGGACTGAGGCACTGGATCTCACAGGTGAAGGGAGAGATAAGGCAGAGCCCGTCTCAACCCCCGCTGAGAGATCCATCTGCGATCCCCACGATAAGCGCCGCCGCTCTGCCTCGGCAGAAGCGGGACCCGAACCGCGGGGAGCGCGTTCCTTAACGGCAGACGCTCGCAATGCTCACAGTCAGCTCCCTCGAGAGCTGACTGGGCATGCTGCACTTCCAAACAAACAACGCAAAGATCGTGTGTATCCCCGCCCGTTAGATAGCGCGAGCAGGGAGGAACACACTTCTTAAACTGTTGTTCGTCCGCCATTCTCTCAATATAAATTGTTTGTGTGGTGCAGAGTATGTAAAGACAGACAATATCACACAGGGACAGATTCACATGTAGCGCAACTGAAGGCACAGAAGCTAATGCGCTTGTGTTTTTGGGGTGCTTTATAGTTTCCTGGTGATGACATCACCCGCCTATGCAGAGATGTATAAAGTACTAGAGACCCAGACTTGAGTAAAAGTACAAGTGCTCTATCAAAAAAGTGACTTGAGTAGAAGTTGAAGTGCTCTCTAAGCACCCTACTTAAGTGGAAGTACTAAAGTATTCAACATTTTTTTTACTTAAGTATTGCAAGTAGTTTAAAAAAAAAATTACTACTCAAGTACTGAAAGTAAAAGTACAAGTATTGTATTATGTAGTAAAGCATCTCACCCTTATCCCTGCTTGTGCCTTTTTTCTCCACAGCTTATTGGGTATTTATCTGCATGTTACAGCAATATCTGAAAGCTTTATTTCAGGGAGTTCCTGGAATGTCACATATGGTTCTTCTTCATGTGTTCCATATATGGACTAATGTGCACAGGGCGCCCTCAGACTGCCAGTATGGATTGAAAATACAGTATATCAGAGTGCTCATAATTACATCGGCCCATTTTGGGTATAAATTCAATAAATATTATTCCTCTCTAAAGACATCTGACGTAAATCTATGAAAATCTATCAATATTAAACTGCACAAGCTAAAAGCCCTGAGGGACATTGTTTGGTCAAGCACTTTCATGACATGGGAGGGGTTTTTTTTAATGGGAGCGGCTGACGCTCATAATTCATATTAAAGGTATCGACTCATTTTATCATTACTCCTGACACAAATAAAAAAATAACTGTCACTATAAGTTTCTCAGAATAAAATAGTGGTCAAATACTAAACCTTGAGTCTTATATATTTTTAATGATGTAGTTTGTCAAGGTATTAACATTAAATTTAATAGTAACTTTGAACTATTAAAAACAAAGAACGGTTCAGTGCGTCGGCGTCCTCGCACATTCTATATGAATTATCTTTCACTCCAACAAATGAAAACACCGCCACCGGCGCCACGATCACTCGAAGTTGAAGGTGGTGTTTCTGGTTCTTCCATCTCGAAAAAAACTAACAAATCTCAAGTGTTCTCAATGGAGGCAGGCAGCAGAGCGGGAGGCAGAACGGGAGTACGAGCGCGCGCGCTGTTCTTGATCGCTTGATTCCCTCAATGATGAGCCAGCTTCATTAAACCTGTTGACAGAGCCATCTACCGCTCTGGCACTGATTATGTGGGTTTGGAATGATTCAACATTTTTATAATTGTAACGAGTAACGATGCAGCACATAAAAAATGTATCGGAGTAGAAGTATTAAACTCATCGAAAATATGTACTGAAGTAAAAGTGGAAGTAGGAGAAAAAAAGAATACTCTACTAAAGTACAGATACAGCCTTTTAGTACTTAAGTACAGTAGTGAAGTAGTTCTACTTCGTTACTATACATCTCTGCGCCTATGACGTTTCATCTCTCCATTGGGCTGATTCCATACGTGCTTCATGACGCACAACGCAGGGGCGTTCCCACAGCGTTTGACGCAGCTCGAAGTTCCCTTGAAAGGGAAAAGGCGCTTTGCTGACAGACGCTTCAGAGACACAAAGATAACAGTGTTCTAAGTTTCTAACAGCACTTTGCGTTTTCTGTTCTTAAACCTGTCTCCCTCAACGAAACTTAAAGGAAGTATATGTCTCAAAATCATTTTGCTATTAGATAAGTTATCTCGGATCACGCAGGGTCCAGCTGCGCTTTACCTACAGTCGTGATGCAGTGATAGACAGCTGTCTTTCCTCAGTCGACTGTTTGGATTTCAAGTGATTTCTCATTGTGGTGATGATATTATAACTCAGATTAATTAATTAATTTGATCAAAAGTAATTCCATTTAGTAAGATCATTTTCAAGTAATTCCAAACTTCGCGAGGCAGACGACAACATTATGTGATCAAATACACACAACTTGTTAACACTCCACAGCGCCACCCAGTGCATTTAATTATAATTGCGAGTTAGTGCTTGGGATTTATCATGGATTCACTGCATTTACGGCCAGCAAAGCAACGTAGTAAAATTCGAATAGTATTTTATTTTTCGAATAATAATTACAGATCGAAAATTCGAATATTCGTGCACATCCCTAATGTTAATGTAACCTGCACACATACATTTGCAGTTTTGTTAATAGCTTTCCATCTTGAATAGTTACAGCTGGTATGAATGACATGAACAATGTGCAGGGTAGTGTAGGAAAGTAAATCAAGTTATTGTAACCTTAGAGTGGCCTAGGTCAGACTGGCCTATAGCAAAAATAAATAGCAGGCCTTGAAATAGGCTGGCAAAGTCAAAGTAACTGTAGAGTAGCCTTATACATATTTGCATTGAATTAATTTGTACCATTTAATCATGTAACTGTTTAATTGCAATTGTCCAAAGTGTGGCCCTCCGTTTACTTTGCCAAAGTAACTGTGGCCCTCAGACTAAAACTGTTGCCCACCCCTGTCATAGGATGTCATAAGTCAATCTGTTTTGCAGCACTTAAATGTGTAAATCCAGAAGCCCAGTATTTATCTGGAGGTCTTTGCCCTTTGCCTGTCAACCTGGTTTGTCTCTGCCTTTTCTGTTCTGCCCTGTTTGCCATTGCTCACCCTGCCTGTCTTGACCTTTCTTAATAAAAAGCTGCAAATGGACCCCCCTGGCCTGACCCTGCCTCGTTACAACACATATGCCTCATCTGCTCGCTATCTGCCGAACGGCTCTGGTAGTTCCGCTTCAGCACTGATGATGTTGTAGGAATAGTGCGCTCTGGTTGGTCTGGATTATTCGGGATTTTTTTTTTATACAGAAATAAGTTATTTATAATTTAGATGAGAATAAAATTAGTGTTAATTAAAATGATGGAAAACAAATATATTTATCTGAAATATAGTGCATACATTTTTAATTAATTTAGATTAAATTACCAAACATACAATCTTAATTTAATTTAAAGCAAACAATACATTTAAATACATTTAAATTATGACTAGTCAGAACGGCATTGTAGATATCTCAAACTGGAGTTAGGGATAGTCATAATTTTGATAATAGATATTAGATATCTATTATCAAGTGAAAGATATCTTGAAATTCATTTTGATTAGAGATATCTGAAATTTGATATCTGTAACTTTCATTTTATTGGGTTAGCTATGCGCACTGTGATTGGCTCATCGCGTTTGGGGGCGTGGCTTAGCCATAGGCCAATTACGTTACAGATATCTTAAATGATAATACAAACTATCCAAAATATAATTACGACTTGTCAGAAAGACGTTGTTGATATCAACAATGTTAATTCCGGATAGTCAAACTTAGCTTTTAAATGTTAAAAGGGCTTGCCATACAGAGCTCAGAGAGAGGCTCACCATATTCAAACCAAAATATCTGACTTCCTGTTGGTCGTTGCTAATTACGGTAAATTAGAAAGTTGTCCGGCTCGAAGAGTACAATATACATATCGAGTTTTGTTACTGTAGATAAAACTAACCCCCCCACTTTTGTCAAAAGCATTTAGAAAGTGACACACTTCCTGCTGCCAGTTGGTGGCGCTATAACTTTGACTCACAATAGTCACATCCATGTGATCGGCCTCTTACAGCGAACACACTGCTGAAGTTTCATCAAGATCAGTTAATGTATGTAGAAGTTATAACACATTTCCTGTTTCCATTATTCGCCATAAATTCGTTTCCTCGCCACGGCCAAACCGTTCGAGATATCAAAAATCCCCTGGCAATTTTTCATCCTCAATGTCTTGACTTCATGCTGACCGAGTTTCGTGGCATTTCTTTGAATTCTCTAGGAGAAGTACTTTAAATTCCATTGCATGCGTTTAACAAACAACCCTAAATAGCCGACTTCCTGTTGGGCTGGGGTAAAAAGTAAGAGCATGAAGTATATATGAACCGATGAGATCTATATGTGTACCGAGTTTCATATTATTACATGCAAGTGTGTTTGATTTATGGACCAAGTTTTCGGACCCCGTTCCAGGGGGCGCTGTCGAGCCCCCCTGCCACGCCCGGGTACCATCTTCAGCCCGGCCCTGATGGCCGCGGGTTCTGACCTGTGTGCAAAGTTTCAAGAGTTTTCGAGCACGTTAAGGGCCCCAAAACCTTGAAAAACAATTTTAAAAGCATTTTCACTCAACAGACAATCCCCTCACCCCACACACACACACATAGATGCAGAGACAGAGAGAGAGGGAGGGAGAAAATCCTCCTGAAAATCACATTCAAACCAAAATATCTGACTTCCTGTCGATCCGAGCTAGTGAGTGTAAATTAGAAAGTTGTCCGGCTCGAGGAGAACAATATACGTGCCTATTTTTGTTACTGTAGGTAAAACTAATACCCCATTTTTGACTAAAGGTGGCGCTACTGAGCCCCTGCACCACGCCCGTTTCTGAAACTTTGCACATGTCTACTGGCTAATAAATGTGATGTGTCTGTCGAGTTTCATGCAATTTCAAGCATGTTAAGAGTCTCAAAAGCATCAACAAAGAATAATAAAGTTTGATGCGTTGCCACGGCAACAGTATCTAAGATATCAATAATCCTTTCACAGGTCTACATCTGCCGTGTGTTTACATTATACACATAAAGTTTGAAGAAAATCGGGTAAAAATAAGAGGGTGATTTCAAAGCATTTAGAAAGTGACACACTTCCTGCTGCCAGTTGGTGGCGCTATAACTTTGACTCACAATAGTCACATCCATGTGATCGGCCTCTTACAGCGAACACACTGCTGAAGTTTCATCAAGATCAGTTAATGTATGCAGAAGTTATAACACACTTCCTGTTTCCATTATTCGCCATAAATTCGTTTCCTCGCCACGGCCAAACCGTTCGAGATATCAAAAATCCCCTGGCAATTTTTCATCCTCAGTGTCTTGACTTCATGCACACCGAGTTTGGAGACGAACGGGGGAATTACCTAGGAGAAGTGTTTCAAATTCCTGAGCATGCATTTCCAAACAACCCTAAATAGCCGACTTCCTGTTGGGCTGGGGTAAAACTTAGAGCACGAAAGTTGTTCGGCCCGATGAGATATATAAGTGTAGCGAGTTTCAGATTATTACATGCAAGCGTGTTTGATATATGGACAAGTGTTCAAACCCCGTTCCAGGTGGCGCTGTCGAGCCCCCCTGCCACACCCGGGTACCAGCTTCAGCCCGGCCCTGATGGCCGCGGGTTCTGACCCGTGTGCAAAGTTTCAAGAGTTTTCGAGCACTTTAAGGGCCCCAAAAGTGCCCGAATAGTCGATAGAACATTTTTTAAAAATGTATCCTAAGGAAAACAATAGGGCCTTCGCCCTTTCAGGGCTTGGGCCCTAATAAGTCGGAAGAAGAATAATAATAATCCTAAGGAAAACAATAGGGCCTTCGCCTTTTCAAGGCTTGGGCCCTAATTAAGAAATTTCTATGTACACCTGGCCAGGCATATCACAAATATTTAGTACTGGCAAACTCTGAACATCACTGTATTTACTCTCAGTGGTAAAATGCTTGTCTATATTTTGATTTACAGGGATTGCGAGGCAACTTGAAAACATTTGCAAGTTGAAAGACTGTGAAAAATTACGGAAATGGCAGAGAAGCTAGCCTGGCTAACCCTCATTGAGACTTGGGTCTGGGAACCACATGTTCATCTTCTCGTATTTGAGGCGTGGTTTACGTGGATTTGAGAGCCGTTAATTGGGTGCTAAGAATGTCTATCAAAATGCGCCTGTACACGTCTCATAGCCAATCGTTTCAATTATACCAGATGACGTATGTAGAGGGACAGAAATTAGACGAGGAAGAAGTTGCATCGAAAGGTAACTTCGCGTCTGCTGCCATGTTGGATCCATAGATATAAACAAACTGCTTCGTGTGTCGCATAGACGTCGTCATCGTCTTGCTGCTCCCTCCCTGTTCTTTGATTGGTTCCCTAGATGAGGCGAAAATCTGGATCATGGAATTCAGACTGCCTATAGACAGCGTGAATAAAACCGCCTTGCGGCAAGGCAGCATGGGGAAACCCAGGCTACAGAGAAGCATTAAAAACCAGATTTACTTGACTGCATCATCTTCAACCACTGGATCAGAAAGAGTGGCTAAATGAAGATCGATTCTTAACTATGTCTGGAACATACACACACATGAGGATCCAAACTTTCCTGCTTGTCTACATCCTCAAAAGAGAAGCAGAGACAGAAAAAAAGTGGCTTGTTACCGGTATGATCCTGTGAAAAAGTTATTTTTTTTGCAACACGCCAGTTTCAAAAAAGGGACTGTCAGTAGAAGTATAAACAACCTAAAATTATTAGTTGTAAGTAATTCATTTTTTAAAATCCTTTTTAACAGGAACTCGGGCATTCTACAAGCTGCAGAAAGTCATGACAAACAAGCGGATTATGAAGGACGTCACCAAACTGAGTCCTGTGTGGTGCTTGCTTTCGGGTTTAGCGTTCCGCAACTGCGGTTATAGGTTGCCAGGTTGAGATGACAAAAATGGTTGAAATTGTTTATGATGTGTGGATTGTGTGAATATAATGCATTTAATACAAGATCTGGCAACTGGTCAACAGTAGACAAACATATTGGTCCGATTATAAATAAAGGAGTTTGGGCAATGCAAATTACGGGAGTTTCCCGGGAGAAATAACAAATCAGGAGGGGTCCGGGAGATAGGGCTAAAAAACGTGAGAAACCTGGTAAAAACGCGAGTGTTGACAGGTAATGTCTTACAACAGTTCCCACACGAACACCTACAGCGAGTTATTGATTATCATGACGGAACATGCTAATCGATTACTTAGTTATCTTCATATGAACTACATAAAAACATCAACTAGCCATTTGAAACTTCTTGTTGCATTCTATGTGTTGTCACTTCTTCTACAGCCTCTCTTTCACGGTTCGATTCCGGTTCATACATATGCGGCTGAACACCACTACTTGCAGTTTCTGACATTTTCATTGTGTGAGAGTGTGATGTTTTGTTATTGCTGTCTGCCGGAGCATGAGTTCTAGAAGCTCCTCCCTCATCTGAAAAGGGGGGCGGGATCACCAGCTCATTTGCATTTTAAAGGGCCCACACACTAAAACGGCACGTTTTTGCTCACCCTCCAAAAGTGGCAATTTTAACATGCTATAAAAAAATGATCTATGGGGTATTTTAAGCTAAAACTTCACATACACTGGGGAAATGTAAAAGGGGGCATAATAGGTCCCCATTGAATTAAAGGGTTAGTTCACCCAAAAATGAAAATTAAGTCATTAATTACTCACCCCCATGCTGTACCAACCCCGTAAGGCCTTCGTTCGTCTTCGGAACACAAATGAAGATATTTATGATTAAATCTGAGAGGTGGATGACTGCTACATAGGCTCTCTAAGGGAATGAAACTTGACGGCCTCTTGAAGTCTCGTTTCAGGCCTACAAGGAAGAAAAGGAATAGTCGAATAAAGTCGTTATTTTTGTTTGTTTTTTCGCACAAAAAGTATTCTCGTCGCTTGATAAACTTATAGTTGAGCCACTGTTGCGTCATGGAATATTTAAACATTTTCTTTAATGACTTTCTGGGCCGTCAAGTGTCATTCCCTTAGAGAGCCTATGTAGCAGTCATAAACCTCTCAGATTTAATCAAAAATATCTTCATTTGTGTTCCGAAGACGAACGAAGGCCTTACGGGGTTGGTACAGCATAGGGGTGAGTAATTAATGACTTCATTTTCATTTTTGGGTGAACTAACCCTTTAAGTGTATTTTTCTTACCTAACTGGAATTATTTTTTGTTTTACGTTAAAATCATGTATAAGCATAAATTAAACGATATTTAGTGAGCTATATTTGATATTTGCAGTGTGTATTATACCACATTTTTTACATCATTTTACAATTCCAACAAGCAAAACAAGGTTATATTACATCTAAATCATGTTTACTGATTGTGAGTCTGTGACAAATGGATAAACTACTGTCAGCATACTTCATCCCTTTAGATTCAGTAGCTAAACTGCTAAAGCATCTCCTTGATAAGCATCAGGGCATCTTCATCACACACTGTGGAACCATAGGACAGGCACTAATTCTCCCTACATGTGAAGCTCAGGACACACCTTGTGTGTTTGTGGGTAGATTAAGCGAGTCCTTGAGCTCAGCGTGAGGTAACAGTGGGTACATAATAAAATACTGCACCGCTAACAATTTACTTTACAGCGTTAACATTATATGCTTGATCCCTGTGACATATTGTTTGGATTCACCATATGAAGGCGTCTCCTCATTGGAATTTGGGGTTTAAAATGTCCCCCAGTGCTTGCCCTGGGGTTGTGCTGACCAGCAGGTGACTTCTGTTTTTCAGAGGTTTAACTGTCTTCCCTCTCGAGTCAAAACAGCTACTTAACTCAATAACCTCTCTGGCTGTGAGGAATGGTAAGGAGATTCGGTCTGCCTTTGCTAGGCTCAAAGGGAGGCTTAGCAAAGCTGCATTTCTTATTGTTTGAGCCTGAATGTGACAAATGAAATCTTAAAAAGTAGAAATAGTGTTTGAGCCATGACGTAATTGTGTCTCTCTAGACTGGAGTAAGCATGGCTGAAGTAATTTGATCTGGGAATTTGTGTTATATTAGTTTAAAGAAAATATTTTTCTGTCATGGTCGTGCTTATTACATCAGCTTAACAATATTCTTGTTTTCCAGAAACCTAATTTGACAAGGGAGGTCCAGGGTGACATAATCTAACCCTTGACCTGTTTTCTGATATTCTAAGACACGAATTCAGGCTGTATTCCAACTAAACAATAGCCGCGTTTCCACTGCTGGGCCAGGGCCGAGCCGTGCTAGTGCGTGCCAGGGCCAGTCGCGTTTCCACTGTCACTTCCGGGGCTTGATCGGGGCTTACTCAGGGCCAACGGCCAGGATTTCTGGCCCGTCGAATATCTTGGGCCAAAGCGGGCCAGCTCGGGCTAGAGGCGTGCTCAAGGTAAAAGGCGGAGTTTATCGGTGTTATGGAACGTTATGATCTGAAGCAAGATGCACATTTCACTTTTTTATATCACGCAAAATAATCGCTGCTCGAAATGGAGAATCGCCTGTTGGTCTGTCGAAGATACCAAAGCTCTTCTGAGAATTTGGGCAGAAGAAAGGGTACAACGTCAATTTGACGGCGTGTAAAGAAACGAGGACATTAAAATACATCGATGCTGAACTTTGAAAGCTAAGCATTCAGCGACGCTTCAAGTTCAGGAAAAAATAAAAAAGTTGTGGGCGCAGTATTGTACAAGGCGATTAAAACGCACAATGGACAAAGCGGAGGTCAGAGAAGGAACTTTCCATGGTTCGACTTGATGGACGTGTGCTGGGTCACCGTCCCTCTGTAAGTGGCGACTCGCGAGACAATCGGGACACTATTGCAGCCACGGCCGGTGAGTTAATATACATGCTATCTTCCTAACTTAAATTCATAATACCCGCTGAAATGGGTTGGGTTGTATGACGTTTGATCCAGAAAGGCGTGTTAGGGGCGGGGTTTAGGGCAGCCCTGGCCCGGCCCTAGCCCGGCAGTGGAAACGCGGCTAATGAGTTCCTCCTCCAAGATAAAACAAAAGCATTCTGCAGAATCATTCACAATCTTAGCCACAATGTCACGTTTTATTGTAAGAGGTCAAACAGTGGATTATTGAAAAGTTACTATGAGATTTAATCAATACCGCCTCAAATGGAAAAATCTATCAGAATTGCAATGCTGATGTCCATGTCAATAAGCCCAAAAGCACCTTTTGGTTATCTCAGTTAACAGCACCACATAAACCCTGCTCTGGGATCAGACTCGAACCCCTTTCACTATTATACAGTCTAACATACCACTGCAGTTTCTAATCCTCACTCTGTGCCTCGATACTCTAGAAGTAGTCGCAGTTGATGATCAGTTAAGCACTTAGCGGCAGTGCTGGGCAAGTTACTTTACCCAAGCTACAAAACAAGGAAGCTACATTTCACAGAAATAAGATAAGCTACTTCATGATTCGCTGCTCATTGAAACCTCTAAAATGCATAAAAACAAGCACTTTTACCAGTTAACAAAGAATTGATACTGGATCCATTTGTTAAGGAGAAAGTACCAATTTAATACCAAGTAATCAGTTTTGGGGGTAATGCAAATGTAACAATATTATTCAAATAAGAAGTCAAGTAATTATTTTACCTTTTGAATTTACACTAGGCCCATAGGCTACCTAGTTTAAACAAGTTATTATCTATAATCAGCATATTTCTGATTATAGGTTATTATAGAGAAATATACCTCTATATTATTTATATAACTGTTAGTTCTGGACTGGTCAATCTGATGATGGCGATAAGCGACAAGCCTGTATGAGGGAGAAATCGAGTGATTAATTCAATCGATTCGTTCAAAAAGGAACGAAAGTGAGTCTGATTTCGGAATATCATTCTACTCTTATTATTTGTGCCATATAAATATATGGGAGAAGTGGTAGGAATAATAAGAGTGATATGCTAGTATTTCTAATTCAGCCACTGCATCTTTAAAAATGGCTGAATCATTCTAACACACTGATTCATTCTGAGCACGCTACTGTAGTTGTAATGTTGCTTGTGCAATGGACGGTTCAATCTGCTTCGACGTTGTTTGGAATTATTTTCGCAAGCGGAGCAAAAACAGTGGTAATATCATGTCTAAAATGTAAGTTAACTCAATATTTATTTCTTGCTATTTGAACTGTTGCATATACGCTGGTGGTCTGGTCTTAATTTACTATCATATGCTAATATTGACAACAGTGCTCGTGTATAGTCAATGCAATGAAGTCCTCGCGGAAATATGCAAGAAAGAGCTAATAGAACATAACGTTAAACATATTTTACCACAGATATCTTTGCAAAACAGTAGAAAAAAAGAGGTTCTTTAGTATGAACAGCTAAATTGGTCATTTGCTTCACTCTGCAATAAGATTTCATTCGGTGAGTCTTCTCAAAAAGTCCTGAGATTGTTGGCAGTGATGCATTGATAGGTGTGTGACATACATTTACCTCAACATACTCTTGGAAAAAGGTGAATTCTTTCTGTGGCTTTGAATCGAGCCACCTGTTCACAGGTGTCATGTATCATATCTCTCGTTCTCTCGCCATGATGGAGGTCAGATGCTGTTGCATGGCATGAGCAATTCCACCTTGTCAAGTTGAGTACTGTCAGCTGGCAGCTTGTCTTCGCTTATGTGTGAAGCGTTGGGTGTATAGTCTGGCAGCATTAGCCATAGCTGCTCTTGATATAGTTTTCAATGACTTTCATCGGGTCATGGCCTCTAAACATCTCATGCGGTTGAATTACTGTTATATCTCTCATGAGGTGTGAAATGGCTCTTTTGCATTATTTAGTCATTATTGTGGAGTCCCCTAGGGCTCAATCCCTGCATATCCCAGTCTATGTATGCTCCCACTAGGCCAAGTAATAACAACAATGTGAATATGCTTATTGGATATAAACCCAAAAGACCTCTTACATCATTAGTGGTAGACTTTTGACTGTCAACATATTAAATCTTCTTTGCAGCTTATTTTGACCAAGAACCGGCCATCTAGTCAGGATGAGGTTGTTTCCGACTGAGTTGCAAACCCATAAATCACTCATTTTTTTATGTGTTATTTAGGGGCAGGACAGGTTCATGTAAAATCCTTGACATCACAGTAGGCTGGCATGGAATTAATGGCACATAAGACTTTGATAAAGGTCAGCATGAAAATATGTAGCTGAAAATATGTAGGCCTTAAGAAGTTCTGCATGTCCAAAAGTAATAAATATTGATTATTTCACAGACATCAGTTATACAACAAACGCTTTGCTCGTACAATGCCATTTTCTCTACAAATAGCTTTGTTATTGAAAAGCAACTTGATTTTTAAAGTATGAAGGCCAGAAATTCACTATTGAGAAATAACAGGTCTGAATGTGTAAGGGAAGTCTTGTTTGAAACATTACAAAATGTGAACAAATACATGTAATATTATACACTACCATTCAAAAGTCTGTTTTGAAAGAAGTTATGCTCACCAAGGTGCATTTATTTGATCAAAAACGGGACAAAAGCACGCACATCACTGGCAAAAATGCTCCAGTTATGTGCTCGACAAAAAAAAAAAAAAAAAAAAAAAAAATTGGCACACCAAGACTCCAAAAATGGCAAAATTTAATAATGGTCTCTAACACAGCTGACATTTATGACGCATGCTCTTCATCAGACAATTAAAATTTTAACCAACAAGTGATTAATCAAGGATCACATGACCTATATAAAAACAATTAAACTATCCAAAAACCCCCCCAAAAAAACAGAAAGCCATGAAACAAAAGGCAAAAAAAACTTAAATGTGGAAGTCTAATTCTAAAAATACACAATTAATAATAATAATACCTTTATGAATAAAAAAAAATTATAAGCCATTAGAAATGGTTTTGGTGTGGTTTTTTTTTTTAATCAAAAATATATATAAATATATATTTTTTTCAATTTAATTCAGTTCATTCATGTGATGGCAAAGCTGAATTTTTCAGTACAAATCACCCAGTCTTCAGTGTCATCCTTCAGAAATCATTCTAATATGCTAATTTGGTGCTCAAGAAAACATCTTTTTTTTTTATTCAATGTTGAAAACAGCTGCTTAATATGTTTGTAGAAAACGTGATACATTTTTCAGGATTCTTTGAGGAATATAAGGGTCAAAATTACAGCATTTATTTGAAATGGAAATGTATACATTTATTTACTAGTCACTTTTCATGGTTACATTTATTAAGTTAAATTTAATCTGCCACTTCAATAGCTGTAGTGAAAAAAAAAAAAAAAAAAACGTTTTATTTGGTTTGTTCTTCTAATCAGCTCATATAGCTTAACATATCATTTATTAGAGTAATTCAGATTTTTTAAACTTATGTTGTAGTCTTGTGCTTGCATTTACTGGACAAATAACCCATGTCTGTGAAATGATAGTATGCTATCTGTCTTCAGTACTGACACCCTGTGTGGCCTTGTTGGTCATCATATGACAGGAAATGAGAGCAGAAAAAAAGACTGTGGAGAGAGATGGATGCTGACAGACATGACACTGACAGGAGGCACTAGAGTGCTCTATCAGGTCCAACAAATGATGGAAAAGACACATCACCTTGGGAACTTTAAAAGTGATGTTGTCATCCATTAAAGCAACTAAATTGTTTACAAGAGTTACCTCAAACCTGCAACTTTTCCAATGGCTAAGTTTGAAGAAACTGTTCAGTCTTAAACCGCAGTTAAAGCTAAATTAGTTTATGGGGTCATGACTGCAGATGTCTCATGTCCTGTCCAGTCTTCTGCAGATGGTGCTCATCTTGTGCATCTCCACCGATGGCGTGTTCACATTTGGCCCCTGCATCATAACCACAACCAGTATCCTCTGCCATTATCGACAGACAGCAGGATGTCTTAATCTCCTGCTATGCAGTGAGTGCTGTCTCTGGCAGTGAGGAAGACCAGGCGGCCGCCCCTGGCAGCCCATCATAGCCCTGTTTCGGGCCTGGCTGTGTGTAAACCTCACACCCCTGGGCAGCGCTGAACTTCTGACCCACGCTTGTCCTGGAGAGGTCTGTCAGTGCTGCTTTAATCCTATAATCCCCTTACAAAGAATCATTCAAAACAAAAAGTACCCAAAACTCATCATACATTTATCAATTCTTAAAGTATCTATCTATCTATCTATCTATCTATCTATCTATCTATCTATCTATCTATCTATCTATCTATCTATCTATCTATCTATCTATCTATCTATCTATCTATCTATCTATCTATCTATCTTAAAAACACTGTAAATATTGCGATTTTCGGAGAAGCTAGCAATAGCAAGCTAGTGCGAGTGAGGTCGTACGAATTAGCCACCTTTTAATCACACGTTGGTCGTGAGATAGCATTGGAAATACATACGTTGACAGGCAGGTAAGACATCATATAAACAATTATTGGATGAATATTCCACAGATGATATACACATAAATTAATTTAGACCACTTAACTTAGTGATTGCTATCAGGATGTGAAGGGACTTTCAACCAGCATAACAAAAACAAATGTTTCTGGAACAAATCACCTACCCTGCCTTTAAATATGTTTCCATACAGTTTATGAAAATGTAATGTAAACACTTTATACAGTATGTAAAATTTTTGGAAGAAAAATTTTAGTTAAAATCTTTATAATTTTAACCTAAATTAATGTACTTTTAAACTTTATTTTTTGTAAGTAAAAAAAAAATTGTAACCAAAATGGTCATAAATAACAATTTATTTAAATTGATTTGTTTTATCTTAATTTAGTCTTCACTTATGCACATTATTTAGTTACTGTTGATCACATTTTCTATCTGTCTGTTGCTCTTTCTTTCTTTCTTTCTTTCTTTCTTTCTTTCTTTCTTTCTTTCTTTCTTTCTTTCTTTCTTTCTTTCTTTCTTTCTTTCTTTCTTTCTTTCTTTCTTTCTTTCTTTCTTTCTTTCTTTCTTTCTTTCATTAAATATGATCTTAGTTTTTGATACTGAAAATTAGCTGCAATTACATGGGCGAATGTGGCAGAAGCGAGTGAACTTTCTTTAACTGCAGTTTACTGCCATCTGTTTATGTGTCTGTCACCAGCTGACTGCATGTTGTGGCCACTGTGAGCTAAGAGAGATATGAGAGGGGAGCTGCACTCCTGCAAGTCATCAACAACCCCCCCCCCCCCCCCCCTCTCTCTCTCTCTCTCTGTCTCTCTCTCTCTCACACACACACACAGTGAAGAAAAACCTGATTCCAATGCTAACTTATTTTAAAACAACTTGTGTTGCTTTTGTGTTGGCTATTCTCACATACAGGTGGCTGATGAGCAAAAGAATGTAAGCTCATATGCAACGGCATAATATAGTTCCTGCATAATGTGTTTATATCCGTTTCTATCAACATTGAGAAAATAGCTATTTTCATTTTCCATTGAAATTTGCCATGTGTATAGTGGAGAAAAAGAGTGTTTTTCTTTCTCACTTACCGATGTCATATTTATTTAGTTTTTTTTTCTGAGGCTGGGAGGCAGAAAAAGAGATTATGGTTGTTCCTTCGAGGATCGCTCCTCCTGCCAAACTTCCTTTCGTTGCTTTTGCTCCACTGCCATAGCAAGCCACTGATTGGACTATCAGAGATATTTTCATACATCTTAATTAGCAAATTAGAGCATCTTCATTTGATGCCTATTGCCTACAGCCATCAGCAAACAGATGTAGGCTAATCTTTGAATCAACAATACGTTCATATTTTTTTGTGTCCTTACAAATTCTGAGCGAACATATTGAGAATGAGATATCCATGATGTTTGTGAATATATCAGCAGTTTTAAACCAAACAGAATATTTATTGAGCTGTCACTGCCATATTTGTAAACTGATCAAAAGACATGAAACTCAAGACCACAGCACATTTTTGAAAATTCTCAAAACATTATCTTATAGACTTTGTGACTTGATCAATGCTCGTAATGTTTTTGAATAGTGTGTGCAGTTTCATGCTCATTTAAGCATGAAAAATGAATCTCTATATCGTGCTTGTTGAGAGTGTTGGGGATAAAGCTATGCTTTTCTCAATATATCTTAGTTACAACGGATTTCTTTACTAATATTTAATCATGTTTGTGTATAACGACAAAAACTGAATTAAAGGTAAACAAGAGTTTATTTACAATCTTAATTCATGCACACATACTTTGCAATATGCAGCTGTACATGCCATATCAAATTAAGAAAATATGCTGTGCACTCCCAACAGCCTAAAGGGTGTGAAACTTTGCTAAAGAGAATTTCATTTAGCCAGAAGCTCGTTTGCTGTTATTCTATCCATTATTAGACTAATTTGCAATTATGACTCACTGAAAAATGTGCATACTTATTTAAATGGAAAGAGCTTTCTACTCACTCCTTCGGGCTGCTAAACCTATTCTTGTTTTAATCACAGTGTATACATCAAAGTTGAAGTCCCACATCTAAAGCGAGACATTGTTTAAATTTATTAGTGTGTCCTCACAAAGAACAGTGTTCAAAAGAAGTGTTTGATGTCCAAATTGAATATAAATTCCATTCTCTATAGATAATTGCTGGGTAAGAAGAAGAAAGTAATTTCAAGTTAGCATTGAAAGTGATTCATCATTAAAATCCACTGAATGGAGACTAAGGATAACAGACAAACTCACTGACTTATAGGGCACAAAAAGTTGACTAAGGGCAAAAAGTGTCACAGCTTAGCACAGATTCATGTAGTTCCTCTGGCTCACAAAACTAAGACGTTAAAGAGCAGATAAATGTGAGCTCAGGGGACATAGTTGATTAAAATCTCCCCTATTTCAATAGTGATCTCTTTCATGACTTTGTCCTGACCAAGGCGTTCTGTCCTGACCCAATGAAGCTGATATAATCACAACAACGGGTCCTATCCTTAACTGCAAAAAAAAAAAAAAAAAAAAAATTATATATATAAAGGAATTAACTGTCCATGTTACCAAAAAAGTAGAGACCTAATTGTCCATGTGACCATATATACAGTCTAATATATATATATACACATACTCACACACACTAGTGATAATCTATATATTTAAAGCTAACTCTCCTTCTTTCAGAAACAGAAAATAAATATTCACTTGACCTCTGGATGAACTCTGGCATGTTACGCAATGTTACAAAGTGTGTTGTTTGTTGATTTGAAATGCATGAGAGACGCTTTGGTGGTGCCAATGGCAATAATCTGTCGCATTCTCTTTTGCGTGTGTTCAAAGGCTTCCGTCAGATGAGCCATGGGGTACTGTCTGAGACGCCTTTATATCTACTGATTTTTACGCTTTGGAGATGAAAGGTCTTCATTAGAGGAAAAACAAAATGATTAGTATAATTATAGAGACAGTTGCCCAACAGAAGAGGGGAAAGCAAAAGAGAATATGGGCTGTTGATGGCGATTATGCAGTCTTGAAATGCAGAAAGTCGATGTAAGGAGATATAGGTGTGAAATTTGTCTTCCGAAAGAACTCTTTATGAATAATTAAATTTGCTTATGTTTACAACCCACACATCAAGCTTATCTTGCTTATCTGTACCGTGTGTCTATCTGGAAAAAAACATTTAATTAAAGCCATATATTGCTTTTAGATAACCATAATTATCATGCAAAGTGCTGTTTTAACTTACATCAAAAGTATACTTTAAAAAAGCCCTTGACACGGCACTGTATATTTGTACCGCAAGCATTACAATCTTCATTTCCTATGCAATAATCTCGGTAGCTTCAAGGCTGGGGTCATAGAGAGTGCTGCCAAAATTCTGTTTCCCGGATTAAAAGCAAAAATACCATGGTTTAAATGAACACGCTCCCTTTAAGTGCTTCTAAACGGATGCCAGGCTTAAAACAGCTTCATTTTTTGCTCTGAATCATATTAACATACATCTGACCCAGTTGGGTAGCAGATAGAAAATATCATAATCCCCCTCCCCCCTTCATTATCTCAGGAGATAAGTGTTATGCTCAAGGGTCTTTCTGCAGATACAGTATATGCTTTCCCCCTCAATAAAACCTCTCCGGTGTTTCAATTATGAACATGTCCACTCCTGGTTGTTTAGTTAGAAGGGAAATATGATTTCACATTACTGAGTGGACTGGGCATATCCATCGATATCTAGCATTTTCACAGGTGTCACAGAGGCATTCTTGGTTTCTGATGAGTCCTGTACCAACTTTTTGTTTTATGCACTACTGAGACATTCATCCTTAATTAGCACCATTCGTTTTCCGCCAAAAAATGCTGACTGAATGAAAAGATTGACCTGCTTGTAGCCTGACTGATTAAATTACCTATTATTTTTTACATTTTACATTACATTTTTCACCAAACAAGCACCAGCCATTCAGGTCATGCTCATGAAAATAATATTCCACACTAAGCAATACACTCATCTCGTATTTATTACAAATATTATGTCTTATCTGTACTTCAACCTAACACAAATAGTTATTGTACAAAAACAGGGAGAAATCTCTCTCACTCGCCCCCTTCAGATCTCACGTCATCTCCGAGCCCTCCTATTGCTTTCAGAGAGGCTTCTAGGGAGCGGAAGTGATTAAGAACAGAGCGCCACTCCAACTGCTATTTTCAGTCTTTCTATCAGTAATAACAGAAAAGGCTAACACATAAAGAGTGCTTTCCAGATGGTGGCTATTCTCTGGATATTTAAAGGGGATTTGTGCTATAAATTAATGTTGTTGGCAGGTACACCAATATGCTGTAAATTACTAGCAAATAAAATGAAGCATGCCATATTCCAAAAGGCAAACTGACATAACTGTTTGGAATTGTACATTTTGAATGCAAATTTATTTGATGTAATTTTCTCACATACATTGAAAGTAAGTGGTGTGTGTGCTAGTAGTATACTTCTTTTTAACTAAAAATAAGAAAGTATAATTTCAGTCAACTTTTTATGTATTTCTCAGAAATATTACACTTAAGTATACTTGACTTATACTGACAGAAAAGTAGTATATGGCCTATACATGTACTTAATTCTAAAAGGCGTGTACTGTAGTTGTTTACTCTTTTTAATGAGTAGTCTATTCACATATATTTCACATAGTTTAACATACTTTCTTATAAACCTGCATGTTTTGGCATCCAATACAATAGATTTGTTTGAAAATATTGATTTATAAAAAAACAGATATGCTCCTGATTCTGAATAGGCTACGTGATTATTGATTTTTTTTTTTGTAATCCACTGGTAGATAGAAATTTACTTCCAATCGACTAAATTCTTTCTCAACCCCTGATGGAATTTTTCGATCATTTATCCCACAACGTTTCCCCACCATTGACAGAAATTTACGGCAATACATGTTGTTTTCACTGTTATATGTAGGGGGCGTTATTACGCATCTTCCGAAAGAGTACAGAATCTCCAGTTCAAATCACAACCGAGGAAGAAGCAGAAACAAGTGATATAAGCATCGCTTACTGAAACTACTTTGTGAAACAACACAGTTTATTTTTAGTGAATCAAAAACATCCAGCACAAACCAGTGCACTTCGATCCTCGAACCATAAGAATAATTCTCATGAGTCGGTTCTATATTTTTGCAAAAGAAAAACACAGTTTTACTCTAAAGCCGTGTTTCAACAATCTCCGACATTTACTTATGATTGTTGCATTTCGCCCCTAGTGGCAGTCGCTCAGAGCTTTAAATTGGCCGTGAAGCAGTTAGCCTCTGTATATCCACCATGGTAAAATCAATGAGTAATTAATGAATGAAAATATTCACACAAAACAAATGATTGCCAAAAAATCTGAAAGAAAAAAAACATAGTTAGTAATTTTCAACATTATTCTGGACATAATTATTCCCAACATCCCATTAGACAGAAGTAGTTTTAAATAATTTTTATAGTATTAGTGCAAAAATATTCTCACTTTGTTTTTAGCTAATCTCGTAGTTTTGATTAGAATACATCACATCTGGTCTGGTGGTTGCAAAAAGTCTATAAGTCTGTGAGACTTATAAGTGTAGTTATTGACTGTTTTGTTATATGGCATGTAGATACAAAATATGCATTTTGTCAGTAGTATTTAACAACAGTCTATGCAAACACACCTTTTGCAATAATTGTTTAAAATTATTCATCGTTATTGGTTAATGGAATTATTATGCTCCTACTTTTTGAAGAGACACAAGTGGCAGTCATGGCTCATCTGGTGTCCTTGGCAAGATAACAATTTCAAAGGTTAAGATGCATTTGGTCATGTAGAATGAAGTAGAACATTTGAAATGTTATCACACAGTGAGAGTTTCACCCTTTTGCTCATCTGGACAGATATACTGGCACTAAGCACAAAAACACTTTGCATAAGCAAATGTGCGCTTATCACAGAGACATTTGGAGTACAGAGGCTGAAGTGAGATTGGGTTCACAGCTGACGATCGGCCTGAGAGACTCCTCACACTGAGCCACCAGGAGAATAATTAGTCGAGCAGAGTGAGTGTACAATTGACTGAAGCAAAATTATTTCATTAGCTGTATTGAACCCATTCATTGTCCCCGTAGACTACACCTGAATTGAGGAGACAGAGAGAGTCAATGGGAGAGAAAATCAAGTTGCTAAGCTGTCTGTCCGACTGACTGGAATTTAAAGGCATTCAGTCTAATTCCATACTGCCGATATCAAAAGGCATTGGCAAAGGTGTACAGCCTGATTAATGATTCTCTCCCTGTCAGGAGTTGCAAGGTTTGTCCTTCAGAATCAGGAAAGCCTAACATGTTTGTTCAGCTTGAGTACAATGTAAAGAGGTGCTGGCTGTTTTGCTATTGCTATAAACATGATGCTTTTACCTTCAGGGTTTAAAGGACAAGTTCACCGATTTTCAACCAGCTTTGGATTGTTTGTTAAAATGTGGGTATATGTAAATGAACAATGTGTACTCTTTTTCCATGTTACCTGCACCCAGATATCCCTGTTTATTTTTCAGCAATAGTCTGCTGGCTTTTGGTAAAACTATAGATCGAACTTCTGCAGTTATGCTTTCCCTCTTACGGGCAGTCGGATCGACAGAAGGCTGACGCCAAATTTAAGTTAGTCATTTTTGGCAAAAGGGAATGCCACATTCCTTTTCCTAGTCATGTAGCACCAATTTTTTTAAAGTTAGTGTTTCTACTGGATATATACAGTCAAAATTGTATTAAAAGCCCATCTTGCCATTGGTGAATTCCCCCTTTGAAGGGGTCATGACATGAGAAATCAAATTTGCCTTGATCTATTGACATACAAGAGATCTTTGTACCACCAAAACATCCTGCAAGTATAGCTTAAAACATTGTTGTTCATTATAAACAAGCATTTATTTAAAGCACTGTCCATTGGAGCTCTATGGCCTCAGTTCTAAGTTATTTGTATGGAACAGGCAGAGCATTGTTGATTTTCCCTCTCTTCCTTTCAAGTTCTCTGTCAGTGTTTAACTGTCTGGACACTCAGTTGGGAAAACGGATCTTAATTCTTATTCAGAGTGGAATGACAGCTTAGAAGTTCAGAAGGTATACTTTAGTGCTCCCAAGACAGCACTTTCGCAGGCTTAACTTTATTACAGAACATTTCAAGTATATCATTTTCCCCTTGGCAAACTCCGTGGAGGTTCTAGGACTCCTCTCTGATGTCAAGGATTCCCACCAGGCCGTTCAACTCAAGATAACACACAATAATTCATTTTCAGACATTTAAAGACAAAGGCATAAATATTCACTGCAATGCATTCCAAACAAATCACTGGAGGAATCGCCTGACTGTTTGACTCTATCAATGCAAATCTATCCATTGATCTATTCTTGTATCTATTATCCTCACTTACATTATTTGCAGTATACCATGTGTGATCAACAATACAAACCACCCCAAAAAACCCTGAATGGCCTGCACAAATGAAATATGTAATTTTAGCTCGGCTTATGCCGCTTCAGATGCACTCTTCACTTGACAAAACTGCTATTTATTTTTTGGTTGTAATGACATCTTTGGATGCAACCCAAACAGATGATTTCATTAGACAACAAAGTAAACTGATTTTACAAATGACATTTTTGTTTGAGTATTGCTGCTTTGTCTTTATTTGTTTTTCAACTAAGCATTTAAATATTTTCCCTGTCATATTGCAGTCATTGCAAGATACATTTTTATTGCTTAATGTATGGACATTAAAAATAGACCAGCTTTCTCATGTAAACTCATTTAATCCTGTAATAGAGTAAAATCTTACTATAATTGTTCCCTGCCAGTTTTCACACTCCTTTTTCTTTATACTGAGAGCAGCTGGCATTAGTCCACTTTACCAACAGCTTTATCTTAATCCTTCTTTTCCTGCCTATGTTGAGGCTCTTGGACCATATTCAGACTCTATCTGCAGGCATCATATTATGGATGGCCGAGGGTTTTGATCCATCTGTCTGTCTTTAAATAATACAGAGGTGGGTCTGTGGTCACATCAGATGACATTTGGGCTTTTAAAAATCATAATTCCTGTATGTAAATGTTCGAACAGGGCACAGACATCCATGCTCAACTTTTATATAATTTTAGTGTTGTTTTCATTGTCAGCCAGTTTTTCACCTGATCGTTCGGTCATTGCTGATTACTCAATTGATTTAGATTTTGCTGAAATTTTTTCTTAAACGTTTTAAAACAAAAATAAGGTTCAGTTATAAATTAGGTTGTAAAACAGTCAAGTCTTTAAAAAGTTTGTGTACTTCATAACTTCTGTTCTTATGCACAGAAAATGTTCAGCATCATTACTCCAGTCTTCAGTGCCATACAATCCATCAGAAATCATTCTTATAGGCTGATTTGTTGCTCAAGAAACATTTCTTGTTCTTGTCATTTCTTGTTTCTTTCTATCTTGTTGAAATCAGTTTATGCTTTATATATTTGTGATAACTTTTTTTTCAGGATTGTTTGATGAATAAAACTTTCAAAAGCACAGAATTTATTTGAAATGGAAACCTTTTGTAAAATTATAATTTATTTACTATATGTATTTACTATAATTTATTTACTATATTGTCATGTTTGATCAATTTAATGCATCCTTGCTGAATAAAATTATTAATTTCTTTAAAAAGAATCTTATTGACCCAAAACTTTTGGAGAGTAATGTATACGTATATGTATGGAAGTAAAATAATGTCAAATGTTTTTGAAACAAAAAGCATGTTGAATTGCACCAATTGAAAAAAAAAAATGCATTGCGTTAACCATTGCATTTTAATCCATTGTATTTTTAAGGCTTGGATTTTTATGGGCTGAAATTCAACATGGTTGAATATTTAAGCTGTGACTATTTCAATTAAAAACATTTCAAACACATTTTCAATATTAAAAATTCAATAATCCATATTCACCTTTCATATTTCACTTCCAAAATTTTCAAACTGTTTAAAAATACAACCTATAATATTCAACAGGCAAATTTCGGTCCATTTTATTTCGCCTTGAAAATTCGCTTCCACAAATTCAGTGGTTCAAATTCGACAGTAAATTCAACGTCGACATCCAGGAACTGCAGGAAAAGCAGTAGATTACCGATCATAATCTCCATCTGCTGTAGTCGGCTTTACCAGCAAGGGGGTGCACACGCGTGTTGACAAGCACCAAACCAACAGGAGAGGCCTTCACAAAACGTCATTTGCTGAAATGGACAGAACGATGAGTACGATTATAATTTATATGTGTATGGAAAAGGTTGATTAAGACACAAAACACACGAGCGTTTACTCAAGTGTCTTATGAGACTTATTTTTGCCCCCGTGCAAAGTAAGGTGATTTGTCCACTGCAAAACTAAATTCTCTCGCCGTTGGCACTGATATTAAGTTTTAGTAAAACAACTGTAATACACTGAGACAGAGTGAATTGTTTGTTTTAGTCACTATGACGGAATACTAAATTGATGGCTGGGTTTTGGCAAAGGCAATTTTATTTAAATATAGCATCATTAAATACAACCCAATTACAATTAATAATTAAATTCAGCAATTAAAAATTACATCTCTACCATGATATCTGGTAATCTCTGTGTTATAACGTGAATTGTCTCCGCTATTATCCAGGGCTGGATAGGGCCGCTACCAGACACTCCGATTGATGCACATGTGCAAACAGACAGTGCAATCCTGACCTGCTCTTATGTAGCCTATCTATTTGTCATCTTATTTTATTCGCTCTTTTTGTCCATAATGGAGCGCGCGTCGTATTGGAGCCATCTTCGCAGTAGTGAACGCGCCGAGAGAAATGCTCATTTCATACGGATTACATTATCTGAGAGTCTATTTATTTTAGTTTTGAATTGTTTCGTTTAAAAGTAGGCTAGACATTTCTACCTTGATGCATTTATCATGCCTGTGAGAAATGTGCAATGCAAAAATTTCATGATTTTATTGCTATGCCTATGCCTATATGTCATGATTGAAATTAAGATACAATTTATTAAAAACGAAATTCACTTTAAAGAAAGGCGTTATAAAAAACAAAACGTAATGGAGTGGTCAAAATCAATCTCCTTCAGAATGTCAATCGAAGAATCAGGCAACTGTAATAGGGAGAGATCTTGTGGCTGGCGCGCCACGAAACGGGCTCTATGGGACAAACGAGCAAATAAAATATAAGATAAGATGGCAGAAGGGTAACTAAGAGCAGGATTACGGCTTTGTGTTTTCGTGCATCAATCGGAGTGTCTGGTAGATTAAAACAGTGAGAGATCGTGTGGCTGGCCCGACGCTAGTAAGAGCCACAAGACGCGCTCCAATACGGGCAAAGGAGCGAATAAAATATACGATAAGATGAAAAAATGGTAAATACCGTATATACCCGAATATAAGACGAGGTTTTTGTCCTAAAAATAGGCTGAAAAATGGGGGGTCGTCTTATATTCAGAGTCATCTTATATTCGAGTGGAGGAATCGATTGATAGCCTTTTTCTCCCGTGCCGTCGACTGACGAGAGCGCCGAGGAGGATCTCGATGCGGCGCAGACGGGCTTGGAAAAAAACAAACGTGTCGCTTTCATTATGAGCGCGCGCCTACATTTGAAATAACGAACTTGAGCGCGCAAAAGACACGATATGTGAACAGGGGGGGGGGGCGGGTCTCTGCTCGCTTGTCCGCTCTGGCATCCTCTATGAACGGCGCTTTTTCTTGCGCGGCTCTAGCAGAGGGAGAGAGAGAGAGAGAGAGAAAGCGGGAGCCGGATCGTCGTCGAAAACGGCCCGTCGCACTCAGGGCAGCCGCAGTCATGGCCAATCAGGAAGCGCATATGTGCCGGTCTCCGCCGACGAGCGGGCCTCTACACGAGGCACAGGTGAAGCGAGGCATTTGGAACAACGCCTCGGAAATTTGCTTTTAAAATTATTTTCTGTTGAAAACCAGATTTTTTTCCCCAAAAATCTATTTTTCCCCAAAAATAAGTCTGGAAAATGGGGGGGGGGGGGTCGTCTTATATTTAGGATCGTCTTATATTCGGGTATATACGGTAAGAGATGGATTGCACTTTATGTGCTCTCATCGGAGTGTCTGGTTCATGTAAACAGTGAGAGATCTTGTGGCAGGCGGGACGCTAGGTGACGTGACTCGCGCTCCAAATGGACAAAAAGATATAAAATAAGATGACAAATACCCCTACTGTACGCAGCCCTGGATAATACCGGAGACAATTCACGTTATAACACAGAGATTACCAGATATCATGGTAGAGATGTAATTTTTAATTTACAATTGCTGAATTTAATTTATAATTGTAATTTGGTTGTATTTAATGATGCTATATTTAAATAAAATTGCCTTTGCCATCATGTAAAACCCAGCCATCAATTTAGTATTCCGTCATAGTGACTAAAACAAACAATTCACTCTGTCTCAGTGTATTACAGTTGTTTTACTAAAACTTAATATCAGTGCCAACGGCGAGAGAATTTAGTTTTGCAGTGGACAAATCACCTTACTTTGCACGGGGGTAAAAATAAGTCTCATAAGACACTTGAGTAAACGCTCGTGTGTTTTGTGTCTTAATCAACCTTTTCCATACACATATAAATTATAACTCGTACTCATCGCTCTGTCCATTTCAGCAAATGACGTTTTGTGAAGGCCTCTCCTGTTGGTTTGGTGCTTGTCAACACGCGTGTGCACCCCTGCTGGTAAAGCCGACTACAGCAGATGGAGATTATGACCGGTAATCTACTGCTTTTCCTGCAGTTCCTGGATGTCGACGTTGAATTTACTGTCGAATTTGAACCACTGAATTTGTGGAAGCGAATTTTCAAGGCGAAATAAAATGGACCGAAAATTGCCTGTTGAATATTATAGGTTGTATTTTTAAACAGTTTGAAAATTTTGGAAGTGAAATATGAAAGGTGAATATGGATTATTGAATTTTTAATATTGAAAATGTTTTTGAAATGTTTTTAATTGAAATATTCACAGCTTAAATATTCAACCATGTTGAATTTCAGCCCATAAAAATGCAAGCCTTAAAAATACAATGGATTAAAATACAAGCATGGTTAACGCAATGCATTTTTTTTTTTCAATTGGTGCAATTCAACATGCTTTTTGTTTCAAAAACATTTGACATTATTTTACTTCCATATATATGCATACTGTTAAGACCCAATCTGGCATGCTGAATCATCACACAACTATTAAGACATAAATACCACTAATGGGCTGCCTGTCTGCAGTGATTTAAACCATGACCGCAAGGTGAACAGTGCTTCACCCAGTAGCTAAACACACACAGTCGGTTGATCATCAGATGGCCTTCGGGTCTGCCTGCATGAGTACCCTTACTGTCACTCAGTATCCCTCTGCAGGCTGATGGGAAGACACTTACAGCTCTGTCAGTCACCAGCTGACACCCGTCTGACTGAGGCATTCTGATTAAAGATGATTTTCACCTTCAGATCTTGACACAAATATAGTCTGGCACTGAAGTGAAGTGTGTAATTTTCCCCCCCGATTTGTTAATACATTCTATCCTTCTTTAATGTGCAAAGACAAGTCATTCTCAGGTTCATATTGCTCTTTTTTGCTTGAGCTGACATATTTATCAACCAAACTACCTGTATGTGTGTGTCTAGTTGTGGTCAGAATTATTGACATCCCATGGTAAATATGATCAACGATGGCTTTAAAAATAAATCTGCACTGTTTATCCTTTTGATCTTTCATTCAAACAATTCACAAAAATCGAACTTTTCATTGAAGTAAAATAATTGAAAGCGGGGGAAAAATCACTTTATGAAATAAATAATTTTCTCCCAAACACGTTGGCCATAATTATTGGCACCCTTTAAATACTTTTTGCAACCTCCTTTTGCCAAGATAAAAGCTAACAGATAACAGAGTCTTCTCCTATAATGCCTGATGAGTTTGGAGAACACCTGACAAGTGATCAGAGACCATTCCTCCATACAGAATCTCTCCAGATCCTTCAGATTCACAGATGCATGTTGGTACTTCTCCTCTTCAGTTCAGCCCACTCATTTTCTATAGGGTTCAGGTCTGGGGACTGGGACGGTCATGGCAGACGCTTCATTTTATGCTCTGTGATACATTTTTGTGTTGATTTTGATGTTTGTTTTAGATCGTTGTTCTGATGGAAGATCCAGCCACGGCCCATTATAAGATTTCTAGCAGATGCCATCAGGTTTAGATTTTTTGTAATCTGTTGGTATTTACTATATAATCAATGATCCCAGGGATCTGAACAAGAAGTCCAGGACCTCCAGCAGAAAAATCGACCCACAACATTAAAGATCCACCAGTATATTTAACCGAGGGCATGGGGTACTTTTCATCCCTGTTTGCACCAAACCCATCTGGTGGACTTGCTGCCAAAAAGCTCTTTTTTTTTTTTTCATTTTTTTTTTTTTTCATCTGACCATAGAATCCAGTCCCTTTTGAAGTTCCAGTCGTGTCTGACAACTGAATATGCTGGAGTTTGTTTTTGGATGAGCGAGGAGGATTTTTCTTAAAACCCTCTCAAACACCATGTGGTGATGTAGTTGTTTTATTTATTTCGTTTGTTGTTTGTTTTATTTTTATTTTTAGGCTTTCTGACCCCAAGACACAACTAATCTCTGAAATTCTCCATCTGTGATCCATGGAGAGTCTTTGGCCACTCAAACTCTGCATTAGGACGATATAGACACACTTCCTCTTCCAGGCAGATTCGTAACATCTTTAGTTGATTGGAACTTCTTAATTATTTCCCTGATGGTGGAAATGGGAATTTTCAATGCTTTAGCTATTTTCTTACAGCCCTTTTCTATTTTGTGAAGCTCAACAATCTTTTGCTGCATATCAGAACTATATTCTTTGGTATTTGGAATTTGGCTTTTGTGTTTCCTCATATTTATACTCCTGTAAAACAAGAAGTCATAGCTAGACAATTTCATGTTCCTAGTCACCTATGGTGCGCTAACAAATTGAAATATTAATGGGAATATACTTCAGAGATATTTTACTCATAAATAAATTCTAGGGGTGCCAATAATTGTGGTCAACGTGTTTTGGAGAAAAACATTTATTTCATAATGACACTTTCAATTATTTTACTTCAATGAAAGGTTAGATTTTTGCGATTTTTTTTTTAATGAAAGATCAAAAGGATAAACAACGCAGATTTATTTTTACAGCATCATTGATCATATTTACCAGGGGTGCCAATAATTATGACCACAAGTATGTAAATTCAGAAATATTGTGAAACAATTTAACTTCAAATAACTTTCCAATTTTAATATATTTTTAAATGTAATTTATTATTATAAATTTACATGTTAACTATTTGCATATTATAGATTGTTTTCTATTTTGAAATTCAATTTATTCATGTGAGGGCACATTTAACTTTCAGCATTTTCAGTCTTCGGTTTCAGATGATCCCTCAGAAATCCAGTCTAATATGGCATTGCACTACTGTTGATATGAATGGGAATAATAATGAACAACTTCTCTGTGTATTATAGACCACCTTGCTTTCCACATAAAAACTGTAACAAAAATTCTCACAAAATTCTCATTCAGAACATAACGTCTTGTATAAATTCTCATTTTTTATATCTAAAGATCACTTCAAAAGACTAAACCTCATATCAAATCAGTGAAGGAACCTGATGCAGGTAATGGCCCTCTTGTGCTCCTTTTGTTGTGAAATGGGAACATTCTTCACAATCAGCCATAAAACCGTCCCGGTGGGGACAATTATTTGGAACACTGAGCATGCAAATGCTCGGCAGGACATACCTGCCTTACAGAGACCCTACTGCTATTACCGGGGTAGATTTAGACTAATCTCATGTACCACTTCTTCAACTTCAACCACGGCTTTGAACACATGTCAAATTAGTCAGTCAGCCAGACAGTTAAGACATTTTTTTTTAAACTTGTGCAGTACTCAGATGGAAAGTGAAACCATTATGAAATGAGGATGTAGAACTGGCATATTATTCAGTGTGAGAGAGAGTTGCCATAGTGACCCGCTCTATTTCGTACACATGAATGCGTACAACATTCATGTTGTTATTTATAAATGTATAAATTGTGAGGCCTAGGGTGTCTCTCTGGCTGCTCATAATCCCGAGGTTGAAACATGTCATGGTTTAGCGATTTAACTAGAAATCTTCGTTCCCGCTCAGATCAGAGAGCGAGTCTGTGTGCTGTGGGCTAACTCTCACATGGCCTGCAAAAACAGCTGTCGAAATGTGAAAAAGCACTAATCAGAATTACAGCTTCATCTGCTCTCTAATTTCCCTGTGACAGTGGAACGGGAATACATTTTCATCCCTCTCCCTTATTATCTTTTTGCTTCGAATCCGACACACAGTTTGTTCTCTTTCGATGCTTGAGAGAGTCAGGGGAGGGTGGCGTTTAGCCACATCATGTTCCCATGTTCAAAAGAGACATCAACTTTCTCTCTTTCACCTTACACCCTCATTCTTTCCTCCCTCACTCGCCCACCCCCATCTTTTTGTTGCGTTTTCTTGTGAAGTTGGCACACTTCAAAGCTCAAGGATTGACAGGGACGCAGACTAAAAGCTCCCATTCATCTAGCGGGTGGAATTAGGTTGCAGTCTCTCTCAAGCACTGCTTCAGAAAGCAGCTCTCATCTCTTTAAATATCTGGCCTCTGCATGACATCCTGTAAAGAGAGAAAGAGAACTAAAACTTCCTGCTAGGAGAAGCTGGTTAAAGACAAAAAAACTGGTGTGAGGGGGAGGGAGGGGGAGGGAGGGGGAGGGAGGGGGGGGGGGGGGGGGGGAGTCTTATGTGTGCAAATTGCTTAGATATTCCCCTGCAAATTTGTAAATGGGTGATGAATGTCAACAGAGATTCTTCTTTTGAGAGGCTGGGATGTGTAGGAATGTGAATGAAGATGTACAAAAACAAAATAAATGAGAACGGGAAAGACACACAAAGTGACAGATGCAAAGCAGAGGGGGAGTAAGTTTTGGAGGGGAATGCTATGAATTTATTATAGTATATAGAATTGAACGAATTTTGGTTTTAAAGGGGGTATTTCACCTAATAATGAAATTTATCTCATCATTTACTCACCCGCATGAAATTTCAAACCAGCATTCCTTTCAAAAGAAGATTTTTTTTTTTTTTTTTTTTTTGTCCATGCATTGGAAGTCAAAGGGTATTTTGGTTACCATTGACTTCCAATACATGGACAAAAAAAAAAAAATTCAAAATATATTTTTTTGAAAGTAATACTGGTTTGAAATTTCATGAACATTATTCAAAATATTATCTTTTATGTTCTGCTGAAGAAAAAGTCATAGAGGTTAAGAAAGAAATGAGGGTGAGTATTAGAGTATGTGGTGAGTATATGATGATAGCATTTTTGTTTTAAGGCGAATTTGTGAATTAATGATTATTTTAGTAAAAAATACTTGGGGAAAAGGCAAATTCATTGCCAAATGATGAAAAAGTTGCAAAAGTTACACTTTAAATGTTTGATTCATTAGAATACCTCGTCATTCGTCCGGGAGTCGGGCCAAGTAGTTAAGGTATGTTTTTGATTCACTAAATCCGACTCGTAATTGGTTCTGTCCTCTCACTGCATGGTTGGGCTGTCTGTTTAGCGCTAAACATAGTCTGTTGTAGTATTTTAGTGTTGTGTAATTTGTTTCATCTGCATCAGTGGAGGGAACCGTTAAAGGAACAGAATGTCATTCTGTTCTAGCTACATGGTTAAGCTCAATAGTGTGAACTCAAGTGCATGCTTGGATTCCCACCGGTTCAGTAAGCATTTCAGCCAGGTGTCCTACTGGCTGTATTCAAACCCATGGGAAGGCGTTCATAGATATTACACAGTCATTTGAAGACGCAGTGAGATGTACCATCTCTGCCATTTTCTTTCTGGCATGCTCGAGTTTGGCAACTTCCTGGTTGCCAGTCCATTGGGCTTCATTGTAACACACACACACACACACACCTTGGCCAGTTACCAGTCACTAGCCCCTTGGTTGCACATCCCGAGGGCCAAGGACAGCAGAGCGGACAGCTGTCTCACAGTTTCATACCTTCTATGAAGTTCCCCCTAGAAAATCACTTGAGTATACATCAAAACACTGATAACTTGGTGATATATCTATTTCTATAATTATTCGAACAGAACCAAATGTGGGCATGGTTTAAACATGAAGAGTCAACACTAAATGTAAAGTCCCTTTAGATGCAACTGCTTTCCATTTATAGTTTCCTTTATACCAAATATGTATTGTTTGAATCGTTTTATTTTGCATAAAGGATTTTACACACACACACACACACACACACACACACACATACACACACACACACACACGCACGCACGCACGCACGCACGCACGCACACACACACACACACACACACACACACACACTATAAATATATATATATAAGCCTTCTGTTTGAGTCGGTAATATAAAAACAATAGCTTGACTTCTTAATGGCAGTCTCGCTTGTTCTTTAGATGTGACAGTTTGATTTGTTTTAAAATGTTAACAGACATTTAAAAAAAAACTGAATATATACTGAATGATATAGTTTGTCAAATTAAAATTTCTGAGACATGCACAATATAATTTAGCATATAGAGACATTATGCGTGATATTAACTTGAAATCTCATTGTGTGCATTTTAATTCATAAAGTTTGTCCATAGTTCGATTTTAATCATATAAGCTTCACAAACTCACCATCATAATGTCATTTTATATCATTATTGCTTTTACAACAATTAATGTTTTCAACCCAGTGCTTGTTGGATAATCAGAATAATGTTTTTTTTTTATTTGCTAGAATTCATTATTCTTTTTGAAATCATAATTCAACCAGATTCAGATTTTTCTCCTTTTTTCGCAATGAAAGGAAAACAGACAAACTAAGATTTATATTTAGGTCTTTTCTCTGACAAGGCATATGACTTGACACGTTGTTGGGTAAGATCATCCTCATAAGCGCATTCAATGCTTTAAATCTCACTTACCCCTAAATATAAAACTAAAATAAGTATGGCTGTTTGAAATATTATTACTTCCCAAGATGCCATAAATCTAAATAGAGATAAAGAATATTTCATACCATATTTCATTTGTTGTCTACATTTAGTGTTAGCATTGCATTAGCTTGTCAGCTAACCAGGTATTATTCAAACCCTGGTACTTAATTTTAGCAACCATGCACCTGCCCTTGGTGCAACATATGCATTGTATCCAAAAGACAAATGGTAGTCTTCGTTTGGGATGGGGAAGTGTTATTACAAAAGGAGTGGGGAGTGGAATTTCTCAACAGAGATTAAAGATGAAGCCCAAATGAGCCTGAAGACAATCAGGGTGTTGTGGCGGATGTGCTTTTGTACTACGAACTGCAATTGCAGCGGCAATTACCAGGGCCTGATTACAGGACTAATTGGACACAACAGGGTAATTGTTACCACCAAAGCGTTGTTGGAGTGAGTGACAGTAATTGTAACGCAGTGTTGGGTAGCTGCAGAGTTTAAGGTTAGACAAGAGTCCCGAGGAGTCTTTGCGTGTGTTTGTGTTTGGTTGTAAACTTTTATAAAGATACAGAGTGAGTCAGTTGTTATGGATGGTTATAAATGTTGTGATGTGAAGTTTTTGTGATGTCTAGTTCACAATTCAGTGGCCTTTGAACAGCTGTTGATTGTCTGCTGTGTGATGAGTCCACTCCATCACAAGAGACTTCAAAACCTCACAAACGATTTCAAAGCTGTCACAGACACTCACAGTAAAAGCTGACAGGCTGTATTGTTCTGCTCCTGTCAGACTTTGACTGTGGGCCCTCAGGTAAAAACAAGAAGTTCATGAAACTTCTACATTTATTTGAATAGTAGGCCTATATCAGTCATGCAGCTGACACAGCATTGAGTCACATTGGAATTGCTACTAGAGCGAGTCCAATTTCCCATATAGTATTTGCCCTCATACTGTATATCAGAAAATAAATGTCCCTGTGGATTATTTTTGTTGTGCGGGAAGTAACCGATTCATTTTGATCTTGGTTCTATTGAACATTTTCTGCCATAGCCCTAGTTCTTCTGACCAGTAGTGAGGACATTGACCCAAAAGGTTATCTCGGGACAAGTGAACAACCCAGTTAATTCTGGTGAACTCTTTCTTGCTATGTATCTTCATTAAGTCAGCTGGAGTTTTCACTCACATTGTGTACACACAGGTACATTTATTTTCCCATTTTTTGAATAATTTACTCTCGTGCTATCCCAGCTCTATGACTTTGTTCTTTCAGTAGAACATACAAAAAAAGACATTCTGAATAATGTGCTGGTTGCTCTTTCCATAATAGTGAGTAAGGACTGGAGCTTCGCAAAGCTTGACATCTCAAAAACACCTTAAAACTATCATTGAAGTTAGTTTAGGTAAGTGAGTTAAACCCGAGAACAGAATCAGTTTGATTTGTGAATGAATCATTTGATTCAATAAAAAAGATCTGATTCACAAGAATGATTTGTTTGTGAATCAGACATCACTACTTGTCACTTTGAACTTGAACATGTCAAGGAGAGCCAAGGCAAGATTTTTAAATAAATAAATGGTCTTTTTCTCAAACAGCGCTATAATATAACTTCAGAAGACTTGGAATATAGTGCATGAGCCATCGAGTGAGCCATTTTTGGACTTGACAGGCACGGCCTTCATTTATTTTCATTTATTTAAATCAGCAGAAGTTGTCCTTTTCCCATTATGCAAAACAAAAAATTAAAGATATATTGGTCTTAATATATGTGTTCAGTGTTCAGGCAACTTTTGCTGATTTGGCTAAAAAAAATGATTTTGCTCCACTCACCTGAGAACATACTGGTCTTCTTTTTAAAAAGCATACAGTATAACTTCCCTTTACCTTTTCAATTCATTAAAAAAAAGTGGGAACGATATTCAAGGAATTCATCTTTTGTTTTAAACGAAAGAAAGTAATATGGTTTGGAACAACTTTAGAGTAAACATTTTAAAAATTCATATTTCGCCATTATTTTGAATGCTATAATTAAGGGCCGGGAGATACTTAATTTTCTGTGTCCATCTATAGCTCTAAAGTACAGTCCATTGACACTGAGCACGGAGGAACGTGTTGCGGCACGCACTACCTAGTGGACCTCTGTTTTCGAGCATTCAAATCACCCATGCAAGTCTGCACAATCACAATAATCAGGCTGCTCGGGAAGTATACACTTTCGGCTTAAGCCGTTTTCCTCATGGAGGCCACATTGTAGATGATTTCAGGTTCCGTGTGGGCCACCCCTTACAAAAAAATACTGCAGTTTTTTTAAAGTAATACTGCAGTTTTTGCTACATGTAGAAAAATGCAGTTTTTTGGACACGAAAAAACTGCAATATTGCAGTATAGCTGGAGTACAACTGCAGTTACGGCAATACAACTGAAGTAGTACTACATATCAGAAATACTGCAGTATTATTGAAGTAGTACTACAATAATACTGCAATATAACTGCGGTATTACTACACTGAATACTACAATAATACTGCAATATAACTGCGGTAGTACTGCACTGAATACTACAATAATACTGCAATATAACTGCGGTATTACTACACTGAATACTACAATAATACTGCAATATAACTGCGGTAGTACTGCACTGAATACTACAATAATACTGCAATATAACTGCGGTATTACTACACTGAATACTACAATAATACTGCAATATAACTGCGGTAGTACTGCACTGAATACTACAATAATACTGCAATATAACTGCGGTATTACTACACTGAATACTACAATAATACTGCAATATAACTGCGGTAGTACTACACTGAATACTACAATAATACTGCAATATACCTGCAGTAGTACTGCACTGAATACTACAATAATACTGCAATATAACTGCGGTATTACTACACTGAATACTACAATAATACTGCAATATAACTGCGGTAGTACTGCACTGAATACTACAATAATACTGCAATATAACTGCGGTATTACTACACTGAATACTACAATAATACTGCAATATAACTGCGGTAGTACTGCACTGAATACTACAATAATACTGCAATATAACTGCGGTATTACTACACTGAATACTACAATAATACTGCAATATAACTGCGGTAGTACTACACTGAATACTACAATAATACTGCAATATACCTGCAGTAGTACTGCACTGAATACTACAATAATACTGCAATATAACTGCGGTATTACTACACTGAATACTACAATAATACTGCAATATAACTGCGGTAGTACTGCACTGAATACTACAATAATACTGCAATATAACTGCGGTATTACTACACTGAATACTACAATAATACTGCAATATAACTGCGGTAGTACTGCACTGAATACTACAATAATACTGCAATATAACTGCGGTATTACTACACTGAATACTACAATAATACTGCAATATAACTGCAGTAGTACTGCACTGAATACTACAATAATACTGCAATATAACTGCGGTATTACTACACTGAATACTACAATAATACTGCAATATAACTGCGGTAGTACTGCACTGAATACTACAATAATACTGCAATATAACTGCGGTAGTACTGCACTGAATACTACAATAATACTGCAATATAACTGCGGTAGTACTGCACTGAATACTACAATAATACTGCAATATAACTGCGGTATTACTACACTGAATACTACAATAATACTGCAATATAACTGCGGTAGTACTGCACTGAATACTACAATAATACTGCAATATAACTGCGGTAGTACTGCAATACATAATACAGCTAAAGTATAATTACAATACTACTACAATACTACTGAAATGCAATACTAATAAAATGCTGTACAATACCATTGAAATACAACCAGAATATCCTAAATAAGTTTTATTTTCACACATCTGCAATATAATGAATTAAGATACAAAACAGTGAATGTCTCAAACTGCAATGCAACAAATAATGTGATTTTACTTTTTTTTTACTTCAAATAACAGGCTGAGAGTTAGACAATGTATTTAAAGTGTTTATTTACAAATCATGCATATATCTTCCTCCACATTATTCAGAGAAGTTGTGTTTTTTTGAAGAGCTTATTCTCATTATTCCACTTTGTTCTTTTAACTGCCTTCATCTCAGATGTGGAAACACGATTGTGGATGTAGTCTGTAAAAAACAAACAAACAAAAAGAATCAGAGACACTCTTTTCAGTTAGGCCGGTGACACACTGGCTGCGTGGCGTAAGCGTCTCAGCTGCGTGGCGTGTCCGTGTTTATTTCAGCTCCCATGTTAACAGGTTAGAGCTTGCAGACTGCCTGCATGACACGCATGTCTCAGGCACGCGGAAAACGCATGCATGCTAGAAATAGAACCGATGCCTATTTTTCACGGGACACGCAAGCGCATTGGAAGCGTTTCCAGGCAAAATAGAATAGGAAAAGATGTTTATATGTTATTTTGTACACGAATACATATTAATAAATTACATTTTGATGGTTGAAAGTCTAGGTATTGACAAATTCAGATATAACTATAATTTGAAAATAAATAAATATGAATTTTCAAATATTGCACCTGTCAATACAGAATGAAATATTCTGTAGTCTATTTTGCTGTCAATACTGCTGACAGTGTCTTTAACAGTAGGCTTTATATTTATGCTTAACATGAAGTATAGTCACCAGGCAGCAGCGCCGCGTCAGACACGTTTCTGGTGTGCAAAGACACAGAAAACGCGACACAGCCGCCACGCAACAGAAACGGCACGCTCACGCCACGCAGCCAGTGTGTCCCCGGCCTTACACTCTTCCCCACAGGCGTATAGTATGCTTAAAATGAATCTGCAAGTTAATCTCTTAAATTTAAAGGAACACGCCACCGTTTTTTTAAATAGGGGTTATTCTATGGAATTAATATTGTGTCATAATTAAACAAACAAATCCAGCATTTTGCAAACAAAGTCGATCTGCTTTGCAAAGGAAAACTCGACTCGCAAACAAACAGAAAGCAATGTGCAAGTACAAAAGTCAATTTGAGCGAAAATGTAGTGGAGTAACACATATGCATTGTGTTTTGCAAATATAAATAAATGAGCCTAGGTAATATTTCACAAATAAATACAAACCATCCTACAAATTGCTTCTAACCTTTGAACAAATACCAAATCTAGTGCATACAAATGCACATCTGTCTGTTATGATTGTGTGAGACACTTGGCTTTTTGTGAGATCTCTCGGCTCGATTTTCTCACAAATGCAGTTGAGCGACTTCCTCTTCTAAAACAGTAGATGGCGCTAATATAGGGGATTCATTTAGCGCTAGTCTCCCAGGAGAAGCACTGATTTGAAACGCGTGCTTGCTTTTGCATACAGCTGTGGAAAATGAGCGGTGAACAGGTGTGTTTACTGTATCTATAATGAACCTTTTTGAGGTTTTCTTTTGCAAAATGTTATTACATATCTAGACAGAAATCCACATTTAGCACTTAGTAGCACTTCACTCTCTCTAGGATAGAGGAATAAGCTGAAAGCTCTGCCATCATATGTTGCAGTTTTAAATTTTTGTAAACGTTACATTTACTGAACAGTCTATTGCTTTCGTTCTCCATAAATTAATGACAACATTTAATTTAATTGAAAGGAGGGTTTCATTTGTCCAAAATAATAATTTGGGCACTGCATATGTCACAGGCAGGTTATATTGTTTGTTTTGTTCAGTCATTATTTTATTACATTAACAGTTAAGCTGACTGAATTTCAACTAAATACATAAGTGGGAAATGTTGTCATTAATTTATGGAGAACGAAAGCAATAGACTGTTCAGTAAATGTAACGTTTACAAAAATTTAAAACTGCAACATATGATGGCAGAGCTTTCAGCTTATTCCTCTATCCTAGAGAGAGTGAAGTGCTACTAAGTGCTAAATGTGGATTTCTGTCTAGATATGTAATAACATTTTGCAAAAGAAAACCTCAAAAAGGTTCATTATAGATACAGTAAACACACCTGTTCACCGCTCATTTTCCACAGCTGTATGCAAAGGCAAGCACGCGTTTCAAATCAGTGCTTCTCCTGGGAGACTAGCGCTAAATGAATCCCCTATATTAGCGCCATCTACTGTTTTAGAAGAGGAAGTCGCTCAACTGCATTTGTGAGAAAATCGAGCCGAGAGATCTCACAAAAAGCCAAGTGTCTCACACAATCATAACAGACAGATATGCATTTGTATGCACTAGATTTGGTGTTTGTTCAAAGGTTAGAAGCAATTTGTAGGATGGTTTGTATTTATTTGTGAAATATTACCTAGGCTCATTTATTTATATTTGCAAAACACAATGCATATGTGTTACTCCACTACATTTTCGCTCAAATTGACGTTTGTACTTGCACATTGCTTTCTGTTTGTTTGCGAGTCGAGTTTTCCTTTGCAAAGCAGATCGACTTTGTTTGCAAAATGCTGGATTTGTTTGTTTAATTATGACACAATATTAACTACATATTATTCACCATCTCCCCTACATTCAGATAGGTGGACAAACGCATTTTTGTCTCAGTGCATGCATTGTCTTAGTCTGGCAGAGTCGCCGCCAGTTTAGCTTAGCATAATGAATGGAATCCTTTGTCGCCGGATAGCATGTTGTGAGTAAAAGTTATCCAAAAAAAAAAAAAACCTAATTACTCATTGTGGCCTGCGTATTCACAACGAGTACAAATAGCAATGCAGATTAAGACTAGGCGATTTCCTAGGCAGAGATTGACTTATTGACTATATTGAGGTGAAGCACAGGCGATGCACAGATATCACGCAACATGCTTTCATCAACATACAGGCCTGACCTGCACTGAGTATCTTCGCTTTTGGATTGTGTTGAGTTTGAAAAGTTTCAGCTTTCAGGTGTTGCGTGATATCTCTGCGCCCAAGTAGCCGTGCTTAATCAGGTCTTAATCTGCATTGCTATTTGTACTCGTTGTGAATACGCAGGCCAGCGTAGTATTTAGTTGCTGTTTTTTTATCACTTTTACTCACAACATGCTATCCTACAACAAATGATTCCATTCATTATGCTAAGCTAAGCTAGCGGCGGCGCTGCCAGACTAAGACAATACATGCATATAGACAAAAATGCATATGCCCACCTATCTAAATGCAGTGGTGGAATGTAACGAAGTATAAATACTTCGTTACTTTACTTAAGTACATTTTTCACGTATCTGTACTTTACTTAAGTAGAATCAATAGTGCATACTTTTTACTTTTACTTCGTTACATTTTGCAGCAATTATTATACTTTCTACTCCAGTACATTTCTACTATATTCTGTGACATTTTCGTTACATTTTCTGAACAGTTTTTCCTGCCAAAACGTCATCCTGACCGTCCGTTCGTCGCACGTTTGTCTCACCACTCACCAGTGAAGTTTGGTTGCCATAGATATATGAACCCGGTCACACTAAATGCGTCTCTATAGCACGCAGTGTTTATCGTGCAATTTATACGTGAAAATTATTTTTTTACGTGCATATGGTACGCATGGGTAGGTTTAGTAGTGGTGTGGGGTGCGTGTGAATTATACGTTTGGTTAGGATTAGTATGGCAAGGCAAGAGGTTCAGAATTACGCCATATATTAATCGCGTTTACAGCCAAACGCCGTCAAATACTAGTATATAGTAAGGATATAGTAAGCTTGATGTGTGTATTGCCTAATTGCAAGATTGTTCAGAAATGGTGACAAAAACTTAAAAAATAAATCCATCATTATTGAACATCATTATAGGAGTAGGCTATTAGGTTGAATGAGTTAGAATGAACTGTTTTATTAATCATTAGAATATACATTAAGAGAAAAAAAAAATTATGCAAGTACTTTTACTTTTAATACTTAAAGTACATTTAAAATCAGGTACTTTTTACTTTTTACTTAAGTAGGATTGTCATTGTGGTACTTCTACTTTTACTAAAGTAAATATGTCTCTGGTTATTTGTACTTTTACTTAAGTACTGAGACTCAGTACTTCCTCCACCACTGTCTAAATGTAGGTGAGACAGTGAATAACCCCTATTTCCAAAAAAGGTGGCGTGTTCCTTTAACTTGGTGTCTGCAAGTGTTTGTGGAAAGTATTCATACTATTTCCAGTTAATTTATGGTTTATTGTTCTACATTAATAATGAGTTTGAACACTCCCGATAAAAAGTTAAATTACTCACCCTCATGTCATTCCAACCCCGCAAGACTTTCGTTCATCTTCAGAACACAATTGAAGATCTTTTTGATGAAATCTGAGAGCTTTCTGCCACTCCATTGACAGTCTACACAATTTGCCCAATAACATGCATTTCTGGAAAAAAGCAGAAAGACACAATTTTTAAATTTTGTGAGTGCATATTTGTTTCACAGCAGCCATTATCTTCTGTTCAATTACATTTTTGATCTTTAGTTGTTACCAGTGCATTTTCCTAAATAATCACACCATAAAAAGTATTTTTTTTATCCTTTTCTGCCCATTAATGTCAAACTATTAAACATAATTGCTTGTATTTTTGTGTATATCCAGTAAGTTAGTGTCTGATATTCCAAATATTCCTAATATTAAATTGAAACAATTTAAGTAAAGTCACCATTATGTATAGCGCTTTATACAATACAGATAGTTTAAAAAAAATGCATTAAAAGTGATAAAGAAAATAATGCTGCAAACATACACAATCTGCCGTGACGCAGCTCTAAAAAATAACGTAAACAGTGTAAAACTACGCTACAGTACGGAAGCGGCGTTTCCTCTTATTTGCTCACCGGTTTGAATAACATATAAAGTCTTTTTTACACTAATCTAAAATTAAAATAAACAGATATGAGGACATTATACGTTATACTCACCTCTAAACTGAATGACTTGACAAGGCCAACACTCCACCTTGCGTAGCTAACTTAATGAACTTCTTTTCTTCCAGAAAACGCTTCTCTTCCGTCCCACTTGTGAATGACCGTCAGCACGGGTTGTAATGCTGTAATGTCTTTGTGTTTTAATTGTGATAGTCCATAAATATGAACGTATATGAACGATATTTTCAGTAAGGAAATTAACCAAACCGTATTTTATGGAGCAGACACCACGGGAAAAGACGCAGGCTGCCCGTAACGAGCATCAGCTGCTCTCGGGACTCGTTGTCAGGACAACGACCGCGGTGCGGTCGAGCTCGCGCGAAGGAAGCTCAGGTCACGTGGGCTATACGCGGGTGAAAAAGTAAGTGTCGCACAATACAGCATAACTGCAGTAGGCTACAGTGTAATATTAACCCTTTCATGCATGAATTATGATAACCTCAGTCAGGATTTTTTTTCCTATGTGTTTTTATTGCTCTTAAGGCATGAAAAACAAGATTTGATTAGATTTTTTTTTTTAAACAAAAATTTTAAATAGATTTTCAGATGTCCACTTGAGTGGACAGCATGCATTTATGGTTTAAACTGAAGAGATACGATATTACACATAATACAATAATCAAACCGATAAAGTATGTGTTTTTAACAAACTAATCAATACAATTATATCAAATCATGTGAAAACTATAAAATATATTAAAAAAAATATATAAATCCGAAATATTGCAAAGGCAATTGACCTTCATACAAGTTGGACTTCGTGTATCTTTGATATCAGAACATGAGGACGTGATTCCATCAGAATTTTCTACAGCCTGTCAAGGGACAACAGTGGAAACCACTCTGATGCTCCCTCCAGTGTGCCAGAGTATGTCAATTTACCCTTATTAGCTGATAATTCTGATTATGTTCAAGATGGACACATTTCTAGCATAGCCCTCTTTGAGAAAACCTAGCGATACATTTTTTTCAATCTGATCTGAAATGAGCAGTGTTGGGGCTGGCATAACACATTCAGATTACTTTTTTGATGTTAAGTAATGTGTTACAAGTAACATGAATTACATAATCAGATTTGTTTTAATGTTACAAGTAAAGTAATGTATTACAAGTAAAATGTATTAACTAATCAGATTACTTTTTGATCTAACAAGTAATTAATTACAAGTAATGTACATTACGTAATCAGATTACTTTTTGATGTTACGAGTAAAGAAGTAACATGGATTACATAATCGGATTACTTTTTGATGTTACGAGTAAAGAAACGCATTACACGTAACATGCATTACGTAATCAGATTACTTTTTGACGTTACGAGTAAATAAACGCATTACAAGCAACACTCATTACGTAAACAGATAACTTTTTGATCTAAGAAGAAATGCATTACGCAATTAGATTACTTTTTTGATGAAATGAGTAAAGCAATGCATTACAAGTCACATAAATTATGTAATTACATAACTTTTTTCGATGTCAGTGAAAATTACATTCTAATAATACAAATACATTTATTTACAGTCAAAAAAAGTCACTGCAGATTAAGTATTTTCAAAAACAATATTCACAGTTAAGTATGAATTGTAGCTGAAATATAGCCATTGATGCATGAGGTCCACTATAGTGGACAGGTGATTAATCTGATTTATCTCCCAATCTAAAATCAAAACTTGGAAAATTTTACTGTGATATGACTCATTAGATATTGCTTGATGCTGCAATATTTTTTTACCTACAAGAGTCTCCTAGGATAAAAGGATTGGGTGGATATTCCGGAGCAACTTGGCATGTCTGACTGACCATTGGCCATCTTGGTTTGGAGGGGGAAAAAATAAAAACACAATGGCTTACAACTTGGTTGCAATGTATAGGATGATGCACCAGGGTCCACTGAAGAGATTGATGTGCAACTTTGCCATCAAAACCCTTGCAAATTCAAGAAAATGCTTTTTAAATAGCTGTCCACTGTAGTGACCACTATGCGTGAAAGGGTTAATGGTAGACCAAGACTTCGGATGCAAAAACCAAAAAGTTCATCTGATTTTTTTTTCATAAAGCTCCTTTATTTAGGTTCAGTAATTTCACTTTTTAATGGCAACAAAAATGATCTCATTGCCATTAAAGTGAAATTACTGAGACCCTGACTTTGAGTTTTTTTTTTAAGTCTATCACTTTTTAAAGTGTATCACTGAACTGCAGTTATTGTATCTATAGGCTACTTCATTTTACTGCAAATCTACAGTTGTACTGCAGTTTTACTTCACTATTCTGAAGTTGTACTTTTTGTACTGCAGTTTTACTGCAGTTGTACTTCAATGTACTGCAGTTATATTGTATCTATACTTCGTTAATACTGCAAATCTACAGTTGTACTTCATTGTACTGCAGTTATACTGCTTTAAACTGCAGTTTTACTGCAGTTGTACTTCATTGTACTGCAGTTATTTTTTGTAAGGGACAGGCTACAGGCAAAATCATTCACAGTTTTCCTGATATATCTTCAGGTTATGTCACTTTGTAACCACGGGGCCCTTCAGATGTCTCAATGCATATGTGTCTAAAATGACTAGAATAGGGGAATCAGAGCTCTGAGACAGTTAAAAAGGAGATTCATTCTTCAGATGTAATCTGTTTCTCTGGGATCAAAGACTCAGGCAAGGCCCTGCTTCTCAGACTCATGAGGGCATTTTTGAGCCTGCTCTGTAGCTTAGAGAGAGATTACACTGGATTTAGAACTGATCTCCCTCTCTCCCTATGCAAAACAAGTCTCTGGCAGCTCCAGGGGTTGGGGAAGGGGGTGGCCGCTCTATTGTGGCTGGCTTATGGCAGGTATATGCAAGACTGGGACCCAATGTGACGAGCTTTGGAGCTCAGCTTTAAGGGCACTTTTCTTCTGGACAGTCTGTCTGTGATATCCAGCTTGCTTTCTTAAGCCTCACGGTAACAATAGGCCCTCAAATCAGGAAATACATTCCTCCTTCCTTTTACTCTAAAGGGAGATTTGTATTTGTGGATTTGTCCATAATTACAAAGGTGAATAGTAACAAAGACTTTGAAGGGAGAACATCATCTTACTGCTGCCTCTATTATCAAGGGAGAAAACTCTGCGCTTATATCTTAACTGATTCCAGCTAATTCGGGTAGGCCTACTGAATTGCAAATAAAACCTAAGCGTAGGGGTCAGTGGAGGGGCCTAGTGTGAGTAATGTCTTTGTTGAGAATAACTGGATGGAATTTGTGCTCCTAATTCAGAGAAACAAGAAACTCCTTTTGCACACGATACTTCAGACTCTAAAGGTCACCTATCCAGGGACGTAGCCGGGTTTGGGCAATTAGTCATGTTTATTACTCTGAAAGACAATGGGATCTCCCTAAAGAATTTTGCGGAAATGGGTTTGTAGTGTGCATCGTGAGATTTATCATTTTATTTTGCCTGGTTTTTCTTTTCTTTGTCCTCAGGTAGACATTTATCTTCATAAGTATTTCCTTAGTTGGCACTTTTTTTTTATTTACAGCTGATACGCTTTATTTGTGTTGACACGGGGCAGTTCTGACAAACAGCAGTGAGCCTGTGGTACAGCAAGCCATAACCTATAATATATTAAGCATATTATGGGAGGCTCTCTGTGAACGGAGCCAAGAAAGTCATTATATCACACTCGGAAAGAACATTCAGGCTGATTATGATTTTGACATTATCAAGGGAAGCTTCTGGTTCGTAGAGAACAACTGTACAAAGGATTGTGGGATCGTGTGGACGTTAATTATTCAAAAACTTTTCATTGACTAATTATCTATTTTAAAGTCTTATATCAGCCAACTAGCAAAAGCAAAAAGGTCAAATCTAGACGTCTAAGTGGGCACACCTGATTATTTTACTTTTTATGGTTTAAAATTTAATTCAAAAACTTAACCTTGCAAATATTGCTGAAACCCCCCCCCCCCCCCACACTTTACACAATGTAATGACATCCCACAGCAGACCACAATGAATTATACTTTGGCCAGAGGACAGACTGAGCATACAAAGGAAGGTAATGGAGAATATGAATGTTCAATTTGATATAATCCAAGATTAATGGTTTTGATGAAGCGTTTCATTGAGTTTATCTTTGGAAACAACAGCTGATTTTGTGTTATTGCTAGTGTGTTCAATTGTAGTGGGTGTCTGTAAGCTTCTGATTAGCAATGAAATCCATTACTGACAACACACAGTGGAACAACAATATGGAGGCATCCTGAGTATGAATAATCAATTATTATGACTCTTGTTTCTAGATTGAGTTTTTAATAAAATGAATCTGTTTCCCATGCTCCTTGCTGTTGAAATATTGATCATAGTAGTGCAAGTGCCAGTTTGTATCTAATTAATTCTATTGATTGGCTGAGAGCATCATGGGTATTTTGACAGACAGGCAAAGCACTTAAGATTTTTAAGGAATAAAGAGTGTCATATTCTGTATAAGAATCAAAAGAAATAGATTCAGACAGAAACGCAAGCATGACTGGATCAGAACACTTAAATATTTGTGGCTTCAAAAAATTACTATGCATCTTTGATTTCCAGTTGCATATTCTGTATTCCCTTTCCAAGTCTAATTAGTGAAACGAACATAATATTTGTGTAGAAATACGTCTGGGATATCAAAGTATGGGTACTGTGTCCCTTAGTTTATGGTACTGTGTCCCATAAACTAAGATTTGCAAGCGTGCGTTTATGTGCCGCATGTCTCTCGAGTCATCTGTTTGTTACTTTTGAGCAAGAAAATAACAAACTGCAAATACAGAGAAATGGTAGTCTGACTGCTAGAGTTTCATGTCTAAAAAAACTTTAAATACCTATATGTTATTGAATGATCAAAATGTTGGGTTTTGGTTTAAAAAATGAGGCCAAAGAATATCGTTTATCTTAGGGATGCACGATATATCAGCCACCATGTCGGTATCGCCAGATATATGTTCATTTTTAATGTTATCGTAATCGGCCCGAAAAGAAAATTTGACCGATATATTAAAGCCAATAAATAATTTCCTTCAGATACGCCCTGTAAAAAAGAAAATGCAGGTAAGTGCAACGTATGCTGTCAAATAAGCTATTATAATGAGAACATTATAATTGTGTGCTTGGGACATGGCTTTTAATGGTGAGACTTTTGTTTTTTGTAATCAGGCTCTCAAAAATGATATACAAATTTTGATTTAGATTTATCGGCCAATATATCGGTTATCGCCTTTCAAATATAAAAAATTCTCGGTTATCGGCATTGGCCAAAATTTTCATATCAATGCCTCCCTAATTTAGCTTGATTACATGATTCACATGTTGATACAAATGAGACACAAAAGTAATGCTACATAAATCAAACCTGTCTCTGCACTGGCCTGGTTAAAATGTTTTGAACACGTTTTTTTTTTTCAGTTTGTTTTTCAGCCATGACTTACACATTTAATGCAGTGCCAATCAACATTTCACAAGGCAAATTGCCTGTATATGGGTCAGGAGAAATGTTTAAATGCGCTAATGTTTTTTTTACAATGAATTGTACTAAATTGAGAAGCCCTACTCATCCATCTTATTTCTAAAATGGCCATTTTTAACTGAAATGTTAAAGGCTTCCTGTGTCAGCCGCTTCCAATTATTATAGTGTAACCAAAATTTTCTGTTATACTGCTTGATAACTGGTATTTGTTATAATATTATTTTAATTCATTGTTGTGATCATAAACAGATAGGTTTTTGGCTCAAATAGATTTACACTTACTAGTTATTTACCTATAGCTGTGATTGAATCAGAAGTCTCGGAATGAATCTGAATATCTTCCGCATTGCAAAAAAAGGTGGATAATCTGACATAATTTTGTCTTTTTCATAGTGGATCTAGTCAAAAGGCCATCAAGTTGAGTGGCAGCAAGACGAATGACAAAGATAAGAAAACATTTCACCTTTGCTAATCATTGTGACTGTCTTCCTAATGGAGACATTTAAGATGGCATTCCCGAAGCCAGACCTGCGTTAGTCTATGTATCAGGCCTGCTGATAACATTATCAAAGCAAGCTATGGACTAAACAAATACATTAACGCTGCCAACACATTTAACACAATACTTTGGTCTGAGGATGATTAGCTGTGAACGAGAGTATGATAAGGCTCTTTTTATTTTGTCTGATGATTGAGCTGTGATATGCGCATTTATGGGATGGAACAATTATTGGCCAATCAGACCGAGCTGATGAGATAAAGTGATTTCATTGTTGTTTCCATAAATCAAGCAGACTAATTAGGCTCTTTGGTTACAAACTGACACGTATAGCTTTTAAATTTGCCGGAGAATAAAACATTACCAAACCAGCAGGATGCCACCAATGCGTGAAGTCAGCCGTCCAATTGAAACACGCTTTGATTTGCAAGTTGTCATGCTGACTTTGTAGGAAAGCTCTAAAGCATCACAGCATCACAATTAAAAAGCATCTGCTCTTGCAACAACAAAGGCTGTCAAAGCTTTTACAACAAACTGTGAATCGCTCATTAATCACTTGTACAGGATGTTCAGATTGCTTTTTGTGATCAGACTTTTTTGGGGAATTTTTTTATTTATTAAAAAAACAACGTTTTTTGTTCATCTGCCTTTCACGTCGTAGATTTAAAGGGGTCAAATCATTATTTTTTTGCCCTGAGGTGCACTTTTTAACAATTAAAACAATTAAAAAGTTTTTCCACAAACATTTTGCACCCTTTTTCTGGCCCTTAAAATTAAACTATTGCTGTTTTGCCTTGAAGACACAACACGTTTGGATCTGATTGAGAAACTTATTCTATAATAGTCAGGCTGTGGGTTTTCTTTCAGTTTTTATCTACTCTATCATTCGTCTGCGCAATCTGACATGTGCCTCATAAACGAATGAAGTCATACTGACAGATTTTGCTCATGGATTTTGCTAAAAGTAAACTAATGTTTATTATTTTATTATTCGGCTTTTACTGGGTGGGCCAAGTTTCTCATCACCCAATAGGAGATTGACATGCAGTGTGAACAATTATGTGTTGACATCAGAAAATTACGTTAGTTCAGAACAAGCCGTTTTGTAGCTTTGTTTCAATAATGGAATTCTGAAAGTTACAGTGTGATTAATTAATCTCTTTTATCTCATAAGATATGCCCCCTTTAAGTGTCCCTACATGAAGTTTTTATTGTCCCATTCATTTAGCTGTATTTTTTACATGAATTATATTTCGCTGTGCTTACCCGACGTGTACTTCATTACCGGAAATAAAAGTTGTGTTCAGCCATTCCAATTTGAATTTGTTCTCCTAACCCATTACACAGCTTGATAAGTTATGGGTGTTATATATGCATGAAACCGGCTGATTTTTATTGAATGTGAAAAGCCTTTTGTCAGTCCTGCTGCTGTAATTTACCCGCTGTAGAAATATCATCCCTCGGCAGTCTCTTGGTGATCTCTGGCTCTAAAACACTGAATAGATAAGACACAAACTACTCTTTTTCATGGAGCTGGCAGAGATGATCCAGGTGTTTATTTTAGGGTGAATAATTTATGTAACATTTGTCAATGGGAAAGGAAGGAAGTTCCCAGCATGCATCTCTCTCCTGCAGAGCTATCCCTGCGCCCTGTTCTGACTAAAACACAGCTGGGTAATAATAACCGTGCTCTTTCATAACCATACACACACACACACACACACACACACACACACACACACACACACACACACACACACACACACACACACACACACACACACTCATTCACAGATTGGATTCATGTTTGTTCGTAGGGCTGCACGATTAGGGGAAAAAATCGAATTGCGATTTAAAAAAATAAATAAACAAAGGAAATTGATTTCAATATTTGAATTACATTTAAAAAGTAGCATAAATAAATACAATATTATATAAAGTTACAAATGAAATAAAGAGAAAAAGTTTTTGGGGTTGGTCTAACACTAGTATTCAGAAATAGTACAGAAACTGAATAAAGTAATCACATGTAAAATAACACTGGTAGTCTTTTAGTCCTGTATAAATGAAATACATAGGCTATTAATCCTGATTCCTTACAATTTAAGCTACCTTTTGTTGTTTTATCAACATAAATGACAGACACTGCTACTGTCACTTTAAGATCACTGATCCACTATACTGTTATGTTTTCTTTATCAACTGCTTAAGACATAACCGACTGTGTTTACGAGGATACGTGCGTATTTCCAGCCCGTTCTCATCCTTTGGCGTCATATAGGTGACGCTATATGACAAAACGTCGAAATACTACGCACATGGCACCCTTTAGCGTGAATATAACACGCGAACCCAAGGCGTCATAAAGTTGACTGGCATCCTTTAGCGTGAATATGAGACGCAGACCCTACCCCACACCTAAACCTACCCATCACTTCGCGTGTTATATTGACGCTAAAGGGTGCCATGTGCGTAGTATTTCGACGTTTTGTCAGGCGTCACCTATATGACGCCAAAGGATGAGAATGCGTTGCGTTGGTATTTCATAATCGCACTAAGCCAAATCGTGATTTCGGTTTGATTTCAATTAATCGTGTAGCCCTATTTGTTCGGCAAAGATTTTTTATCCAATAGAAATTATATATATACACTCACCTAAAGAATTATTAGGAACACCATACTAATACTGTGTTTGACCCCCTTTCGCCTTCAGAACTGCCTTAATTCTACGTGGCATTGATTCAACGAGGTGCTGAAAGCATTCTTTAGAAATGTTGGCCCATATTGATAGGATAGCATCTTGCAGTTGATGGAGATTTGTGGGATGCACATCCAGGGCACGAAGCTTCCGTTCCACCACATCCCAAAGATGCTCTATTGGGTTGAGATCTGGTTACTGTGGGGGCCATTTTAGTACAGTGAACTCATTGTCATGTTCAAGAAGCCAATTTGAAATGATCCGAGCTTTGTGACATGGTGCATTATCCTGCTGGAAGTAGCCATCAGAGGATGGGTACATGGTGGCCATAAAGGGATGGACATGGTCAGAAACAATGCTCAGGTAGGCCGTGACATTTAAACGATGCCCAATTGGCACTAAAGGCCTAAAGTGTGCCAAGAAAACATCCCCCACACCATTACACCACCACCACCAGCCTGCACAGTGGTAACAAGGCATGATGGATCCATGTTCTCATTCTGTTTACGCCAAATTCAGACTCTACCATCTGAATGTCTCAACAGAAATCGAGACTCTTCAGACCGGGCAACATTTTTCCAGTCTTCAACTGTCCAATTTTGGTGAGCTCTTGCAAATTGTAGCCTCTTTTTCCTATTTGTAGTGGAGATGAGTGGTACCCGGCGGGGTCTTCTGCTGTTGTAGCCCATCTGCCTCAAGGTTGTGCATGTTGTGGCTTCACAAATGCTTTGCTGCATACCTCGGTTGTAACGAGTGGTTATTTCAGTCAAAGTTGCTCTTCTATCAGCTTGAATCAGTCGGCCCATTCTCCTCTGACCTCTAGCATCAACAAGGCATTTTCGCCCACAGGACTGCCGCACACTGGATGTTTTTCCCTTTTCATACCATTCTTTGTAAACCCTAGAAATGGTTGTGCGTGAAAATCCCAGTAACTGAACAGATTGTGAAATACTCAGACCGGCCCGTCTGGCACCAACAACCATGCCACGCTCAAAATTGCTTAAATCACCTTTCTTTCCCATTCTGACATTCAGTTTGGAGTTCAGGCGATTATCTTGACCAGGACCACACCCCTAAATGCATTGAAGCAACTGCCATGTGATTGGTTGATTAGATAATTGCATTAATGAGATATTGAACAGGTGTTCCTAATAATCCTTTAGGTGAGTGTATATATATATATATATATATATATATATATATATATATATATATATATATATATATATATATATATAAAGTTTGGAAACATTATTTTTTATGTTTTTGTAAGAATTCTCTTATGCTCCCCAAGGCTTATTCAATCAAAATAGAGTAATATATATATATATATATATATATATATATATATATATATATATATATATATATATATATATATATATATATATATATATATATATATATATATAATGTATATATTAAGCTGCTGAGAAAACTCTCAGAAGAAATACCTAGCAAATTAGCTTATTAGAATGATTTCTGAAGAATCATGAACATGACACTGAAGACTGGAGTAATGATGGTGAAAATTCAGCTTTGCCATCACAGGAATAAATTACATTTCAAAATAAATTATGTTCAAATAGAAACAGTTATTTTAATTTGTAATAATATTTTGCAATATTACTGTTTTCACTTTATTTTTGATTAAATAAATGCAGCCTTGGTGAGCATAAGATACTTCTTTCAAAAACATTACAAATGTTTAATGTTTCCATTTTAATATATTTAATTAATTACAAAATATTTTTATTATTATATAATTATTATAATAATTGTATATGTATTTTAATAATAAAGTATACATATATAAAACATTTTACACATTATTATAAGTCTGGAAAATTTCTTTCTATCTTATGCACATGTGATCTTTATCTTAATTTAAAGAAAAGTGTGATTTTGTTTAAATAAAAAAGTCTTGTCAAATAAAGTTTCTTTTTTTTTCATTTTTCTTTTTCTCACACACGCACGCGCACGCACGCACACACACACACACACACACACACACACACACACACACACACACACACACACACACACACACGCACACTTTTCTGAGCAAACGTGTCAAGCTGCTTCTGTGTTGCAGAATTGTGTTGTGGCTCAGCTGGGATTTTTTTTTTATCATTATTTTTTAGTAATCTACAGGTCTGAAGAAATGCATTACATAAAAAATTGTCTTTGGCACATATTCATCGCTCGTGCAATAGCTTTGAGCACAGAGCCAGCAGTATAATTTTAGTGAAAAGCAGAATTTGATGAAAGGTTTAACTGGCTTTACTGAATTCACAGCCCTCTTTGCACAGTGCTAAATCTCATCTATTCAGCCCTGACACATATCTTTCATTATAGTCGAAGTGAGACTTCAGACAAATATCTGTTTGCTTTGCATCAGCTGAGGAATAATGCAATGTTTACTGTAGGATTGGGGGATTTAATTTGCTTTTTCATCCTTCAAACCAATGTAACGTGCATGACTGATCTTCAGACTATTGTTAAACATAAAATTGTGGTTACTCAGAAGCACAATATTAATAATGACTAATTACTCTCTGCTTTACTTGTATTTGTTTATTTGGGTGAATGTGCATTTATGTTAGCATTTGTGAATAAGTGAGGTGCGGTCACATGTCGGTTTGTGTCGTTTCTCCTTCCTAACTCTCCTCCTTATACATGTGAATCATATAGCTAGTAAAGGATATGCAGATACTAACGTGCCTTTCGAATAACTTTGGAGTCCCTTAATCTGTATCATTTTGGGTACAAATACCGTAACTAATTAAATAGGCACACACACGATGGTTTTCCATGTTTTATGGGGACAGTCCATAGACATTATGATATTTATAATGTACAAACTGCATATTCTCTCCCCTAAACCGAAGCTGTTTTCCTCATGGGGACCAAAAATGTCCCCACAAGGATAAGTATATTGACATCTTTGTGGTTACATTTTGTTCTCATAACATAGGGTTTACCTTGAACACACACACGCACGCACGCACGCACGCACGCACGTACGCACGCACGCACGCACGCACGCACGCACGCACGCACGCACGCACGCACACACTAAAACTACTACTTACCACTACTGTACAAAAGTTTTGGTTTGGTTAGATTTTTAAAGTCTCTTGTACTCACCAAGGCTGCATTTTTGCAATGAAAAACATAGTGTAATAATATTTAACACTTTTACTGTTTTTCCAGTATAAACAAGTATTTTCTTTACCTTAAAATATTTTACAATGCAATTTATTAATCTGAATTTTCAGCATAATTTCTCCAGTCTTCAGTGTCACATGATTCTAATATGCTAATTTGGTGCTCAAGAAACATTACTTATTATTATCACCAATGTTGAAAACGGTTGTGCTGCTTAATATTTTGGTGGTATATATTGTTGGAAAATATATGTAAGCAGAATTTTCATTCATTTTTACATTTTATTTTACATGTTGGATAAGGCACCATAAGTTAAACATAAAAGAATGAAACCATTATAATGTCAGAGGTAAATGCATTAAATTTGTTAGCAGTTTTGCATATTTATTTAATTGACAAAACATTTGTCAATAGCAATATAAGTCAATGGTAAATATTCCAGAAGTATGTGGTGCATCAATCATGCTAAACGTATGTTGTCATAAAAAACACAAAAAAAACCCACATTGACACATAGATAGGACAATCATATTAAATGGTTAAAAAATAATCACCCTGAATGGTTAAAGTTGGCTGTTAAAGATCGGTCTACTCAAGGGTTAATATCCACACAGATATCATGCGTAAAACATCTTCCACGACGCGACAGCTGTGTAGCTCAGACATTTACTGACGTATGACAGAGAGTTCAGTTTCATCTTCAGTTTATGCGGTCTGACTCTTATTATCCTTAATCTCAACCACAACTGCTGCTGTCACTCTTGAGGAATCCAAACCGTGAGAGTGAAACGAGAAGAGACTGTCGGTGCGTGCGAGAGCGTGTGTGTAGAAGGAAATTACTTCGTTTGCTAAAACAGCAAGTCATATAATGCACCGGTCTCGTGTGTAGGGTTTGGTGTTTTGTCATCTCGGGGTGTCAAAGGTCAAATCTGTCTGTAATACTTGGCATTCGTCTCCCTCGTCACGTCATGGGGAAGTTCAGCTGTGAGACTCGGAGATAGACAGAGAACGCATTTACATCAGCAGCAGACTGTGCATTTAAGGACATTAATCTTTCTCAAGTCTCGAGTTCCTGTTGATGCCTCAGGGCGACTCTTGTCATCGCTAGTGAGTTGTCAAAAGTGCGTCTCTCTCATTTCTCAGTCAAAGTAGGTGCGGTTTCAATGTACCATAGAGGTTGAAAGAGTAAAAACACACTCTATTTAGATGTCAGTGGAGTTGTGACAGTTTGAAAACGGATCTTGATGAATTATAAAGGAGCATCTAATAATTTAAGTTCCAATAAAAGCAAGAGACAAGATAAGCTTTTCATAAATGTCGCTGTTACGTGTTGAAAGTTGGTAAAAGGGATGATTACGTAACATAAATGTGAAGCACTGTTGTGATGTGCGAAGGCAGAAAAGAACACCAAGAAAACGTCACTTAACGTTTTAGACGTTTATTCCTCAGGAATGAATGAGGTAAACCACACAAGTGAAAACAGGAATAATACAAAATAAGGAAAAAGAAAAGGAGTATTGTCAAATCATTGAAATAATCAAAACATAAAAATTGAACTAAAAATGCTGACATATAGCCTACTTTAAATTGCAAATTGCTAAAATATACACAACCCACCTCTCTGGCCTTGTCCACACTAATACATTTTAGTTTGAAAATGCATCTTTTTCTCTCTGTTTTGGCCTTCCGTCCATACTGAGACAGTGTTTTTAGCAGCAAAAACGAAGAAAGCGTATTTTTGAAAACGCTCTCCAAAGTGGATACATTTGAAAATGCAGTTTTCGTGTTGTAGTGTGGACTGTGAAAATGGAGGTATTTAAAAACGATGACGTAAGTTTAGTCATGTGACGCATATTGAGCCCATAGATATTCATGTTACCGGTATTGTACCTGTTATGTGCAATTCACTTTCACACAGTTGTTAAAATATGTCACTTTGCACACTCTTCACAGTCCTGCAAAGATGACAGAAAATTCACTCGGATTTGCTGTCCTGTGGCAAACCATAAGAGCAGTTGCGTTTTAGACCAAACATATAATGTTGAGTGAAAGAGACCTGGGCGCATTGGTGAATGGTGAGATATTTTGCTAAATAAAATGATCCTGCCAGAAGAATTACGAGAGAACTTGATAATGTCTTGTTCTGTCTGTATATTATCTCAATCAGCTTTTATGAGGTTTTACACATGCGCTGTAAGGTGAATTTAGCGGTTTCCGACGTTTCAGAGTGGATGAGAAACTTTTGGAAAACCCTTGAAAACGCTAACGTGGACGGAGAGCGCTTTGAAATGAAAACTCAGTTTTCAAATCTATCCGGATTAATGTAGACACTAGGGCTGTCACTTTACGTTCGAAAATCGACTGCACAATCGATCGGACCAACCAACACAAGTATCGAAAACGAAAATAGGGAATCGATTTTAACGGCCTTTTTTTTTCTTTTACCAAAAATGTGTTTTAGGTGGACAGATCAATACAGTGCACAGAACATGTAGGATGTTGGAAAATAACAATGTCTTTTCTGTTAACCAAATGCTTTTTAATGTTCGCTATTAGGCTACTTCAATGCAAGTGAACAAGCGCGCCGTTATTTGTTGCTTAGTGACGTGTGTGTTCAAGTAAGCCAGATTCTGCGCTAAACGCTGTTTTTAATATATCATTAGGACTCACGAGTTGCGTATTTGCGCTAAATCCGCGCAGATTTGGCTTACACGAACTTCCACAGCAAAGAAAGTGAGTAAACATAGAAACACGCCAGATTGGCTCGTGATTTGACAGCGTTTTCCGCCAAAGTTCATTTTTACCCGCATTTGGCGAGTTGGAGGGTGTTAATTTCAATCCCTGAATGTTGCGCTCCTGTTTGTCATTGTGCTGAAACTTCACGCCAATAAATCATCAAAAATATTGCTGACTTGTGCGCGTCTCAAGCGCCCTCTTTACGCTCGTCCTAATGCCTGTTAGTTTCCGTGGATTTGCCTATATTTTGCGATGAAAATGGAAACGTCTTTAGACAGGGAAAATCGATTTACAATCGATTCAATGAACACTTACGTCTCAAAAATCGAACAGGTTTTTTCACAAAAGTGACAGCCCTAGTAGACACAGCCTCAGTCTTAAGCAGCTTGTGAGTCTCGCAAGTACCAAAATGAGTGGCTTACTTTGCTTAAATGGTCAAATACAAAAAAAAATTATGTCAAAATTGGTGAGTATTCAGTTAAACACAGTCAGTTTTGGTACCTAATTAGTTGAGGAAGATAAAGCAAGTTATGTAACAGTATATTGGATTTGATGGAAGATTGAGCATAAACTCTTAAAGTGACAGCAGTCTAATATTCCTGCTGCTGTCTGTCATGTTACTCAAAGAACAAAACACAAAGAAAATGACTCCCTGCTCTTGACTGTCGTAACTAATTGTAAGCATTAATCTGTATTTCATTTTTACAATGAAGACTATCCAGTGTTGTTTTACATTTTATTACATTAATTTCTGTAGTATTTCTTACCGGAATATACTGTACACCCACCTGAAAAACTTAAAGCTGTTTTTATTTAATATTTCTCTTTATTCTATTTATTTTTTTCTATTGCATCTATTTGTGCTTTTGTTTGAAATTTGTTTATTTTTTCTTATTGTATTTCTGTCTTGTTACTTATTTTTTTATGAAAATAAAAGAAAAGATTTTTGTTTGTATATGCTGTCAATTATAGTTCTTTGAAAGAAAATCAGAATCGGCAGAAATCGGCATTGGCAGGTCACACTTACAAAAAAATCGGAATTTTGCAAGAAAATTGCAATCGGTTCATTTCTAGTAGTTAGTTGTATGTATTTATGCATGATTTATGGTTCATACTAGTAACTAACGTTTAACAAGGACACACATTTTTTTTCTCGTCCTCACCAAGGACACCTTAGTTTATCCCCATCCACTTTCCTGTCCAGCAAAGTGCCCGTTTTACTCTATGAATACTGCTAATGCTAATCAGAGAATACATCTCGCTAGGTAATCTTCAATACTAAATATTCATAACATCGCCGAGAGGCTTATTGTACTTAGAACATTGATTTGGGTTTGCACAGTTCCACACAATTTAAGCAAAGACCTGATTGGAATGTCAAAATACTCCTTCTCCATTACCGAAGTCTTGTCTTACCCAAGCAGAACTGATCTGAGCCTCCTGACTGATTGTATTGCTTGTGGTAAACATGCTCTGCTCCACCATGTGCTTCAAATTGTCCTTTGGTCGATGAGGATATTTGCTTTTTTGTGCTTACTAGTTCTTTTTAATTGTAATTTGATGGAGACAATTGTGATCTATATTGCATACTGTAGGCTATTATAAATTCCAATCTACAATGAAATTGAAACATATTGTGTATATGTACACATACCTCAATATTACAGTATTGCCTTTAAAACTGCTCTAAAAATGTGTTTGTGTTATTGGTTAGAGAATAAAACATTAAATTGACAATCAATCTGATTACTTAAAACATATTACTGTAGTTAGTAATGTATTAAAAACCGGACAAACCACATAGCTAAAGGGCAACAGCTTATATATTTTACATATTATAGCTATATTTCTAGTCTTACTGTGCACGTGGGTACAGTCAATTTGAAATCTCTTTCGCTAAATAAAAAAAAGAATATATTACTACAGTAAAACAATATTCATATTATGCAGTTTTAATCCCTTGAGGCTATACGGTAATATTGCAAGTAAAGTATTGGTGCCTGGTGAACAGTATTAAATACGGTTACAACAACTATTTGGAAGTCAATTGCAGGAATTTCAACTGAGATGAAATGATGATGCAACTTTAACGACACAAATGCAATGCTGCATGTTGCTAAAATGATTGGAGACTTGTAGGCTATACATGATGCTAGCTATAGTTAGAATCGTATGATTTTACTCATTTAAAAAAAAGTGTGTACATGAAAAAATATCTACTGTAAGTGGCATGTAGTTTAGGGAAAGTGAGATGTGTCAGAAAGTAGAGAACGTTGGCTGTCTTCAGAAGTTTTTTTTATTTTTTTGCATTAGTTGCATTTGACCAGAAATCACCTACTCTAATTGAAAATGAATGACATAAGCATTGTTGCTGCATGCTTTTACTGTCTAAAGGCCCGTTCACCCCAAGAATAACGATAAAGATAACTATAATGATAATTATATTAGTGTCTATGCAGTGGATGATGTCGTTCTGAGTGTGCGCCCCAGTTATGTCCTCTGCCACTTTAAATGCTCAAGCTCTTTAAAGCAAGATGAATTCTGATTGGCTGTCAATGTTTTGATCGTTCATCAGCTGGAAAGTAATTCCAACGATATTGTTTATCTGTGCCGTTATTGCTATAGTTGTGGTGTGGACTTTCTTTTATATTTAGAATGATTTTTAGAACTAAATCTTTATCATTATCACCTTTTTTATGAACGGGCCTTAATTCTTTATTTTATCATCATCAAGCACCATACTTTACTGAAGCTACAATGAATTTAAAAAAAAAAAGTAGGCCTAGTTTAATTTAATTGTTTCGTTATTATTAGTTTCAATTTAGGTTTAAATTTGTATTTTATTTTTGACCACTCCAACGATGTAATCAGTATTTCCAAAACAATCTGGTTATTTGAGATATGGACAATGAAAAAGGTCAGCTAAAAAAGGTCTACCTCCTGCCTGTTTATAATCTGTACTGCTGTGAAATGGTCCTTCTATGTGACAATGAGGCCACCTAAGTATTTATTAAGAAAAGTAATTAATAACACATCAAGATAAATTTATCTTTTTTTTAATTTACAGTATGGCTTTAACTAAAACAGCTTATTGGAAGAAGATGAGACAATAGCTTTTCAGACAATAAATAAGCTACTTGCTGAATTGTTTTCTTTAGGCTATGCGTCACACCAAAACATTTAGTTTGATCTGGACTATGGTTTGTTCTTGGAAATTTCAGAATGTTCTGATTGTAAAATAAATTGGAATGGCATTTGTTTTGGTTTGTTAGAAGGTCAAATAAATATTTTATCTTCGGCTATGCAGATTTGTCGATTTAATGATGAACAACAACAGCGATAACCGCAGGATAGTTTCAACAATTGAGATGATCGTAAAGGTCAGCTAATGCTCCATCTACCAGCCTATAATCTGCACTGCTGTGCAAAATGATCTCAACTTGAACCATATGCATTCGATAGTTTTTTTTGATAGGACTGTTAGGCTCAATGGCTCAATTCTGTTGGACTGTTAGGCTCAATCCCAATTCACCTCTTGCCCCTACCCCTTGTTTTCGAGTGTACCCCTTGGCCCTTAAAACAGAGTTACAAGGGCCAAGGGGTTGAAATATTCCCCTACGAAATTGAACAACCCTTCATGAACCCGATACGCCATCAGTCGTCGGCGATGGCTCTGCCGTTACGGAGTTTTTACAGGATTTCTCCATGACAACGACTGACAATCAGCGCAGCTGCTCTTAACTTTGAGGAAACATGATGATTATAATAGTCCTTCCTCGAAATGTGTCTTTTCTGATTCGGAAAGGTAATTTATTATACAATTTCTTAATTTAAATGACTATAGTATTATTATAAGAGTAAATAAAGTGCATGGTGGTGTGATCTGGCGCTAAATTTAAATGTTTAACCGTTTGCAAAGCCATCTCACCGGTGATTTGCGATGCATTCTGTGAATTTTCTCGTAGTCCTCCGTTTGGAGTGTGCCTCTGAAAATTCTCCGTTTCGAGGGCTATGTAGCCCTACCCCTTCGCCCTACCCCTCGATCTCAACAAGAATCGGGACTCCCTACCCCTAGACGTGAACGCGCAAAACGGAGGGGTAGGGCCAAGGGGTGAATTGGGATTGAGCCTTAGGCTGAATCCCAATTCACTCCTTGGCCCTACCCCTTGTTTTCGAGTGTACCCCTTGGCCCTTAAAACAGAGTTACAAGGGCCAAGGGGTTGAAATATTCCCCTGCGAAATGGAACAACCCTTCATGAACCCGATACGTCATCAGTCGTCGGCGATGGCTCTGCCGTTACGGAGTTTTTACAGGATTTCTCCATGACAACAACTGACGATCAGTGCAGCTGTTCTTAACTTTGAATAAACATGATGATTATAACATCCCTTCCTCGAAATGTATGTCTTTTCTGATCGGAAAGGTAATTTATTATACCATTTCTTAATTTAAACGACTATAGTGTTATTATAAGAGTAAATAAAGTGCGTGGTGGAATCATCTGGCGCTATATTTAAAAATGTTTAACCATTTGCAAAGCCATCTCGCCGGTGATTTGCAATGCATTCCGTGAACTTTCTCGTAGCCCTCCGTTTGAAGTGTGCCTCTGAAAAATCTCCGTTTCGAGGGCTATGTAGCCCTACCCCTTCGCCCTACCCCTCGATCTCAACAAGAATCGGGACACCCTACCCCTAGACGTGAACGCGCAAAACGGAGGGGAAGGGCCAAGGGGTAGGGGCAAGGGGTGAATTGGGATTGAGCCTAAATGTCAAAGTAAATCACTTCATGTCATGTTTGCTATTAACCAAAAATCCAAATATGCAGTGATGTTTAATATAGCAAATATTGCAAAACTAGTAAATTAAGTGACAACTTCAGTCTTTATTCAAAGTCTTTATCTAATCCTTTATTTGTTGTTAATAATTGTCCTGTCACAATTATTGATTAATCATCTGATCACAATTATTTGACATAACAGCAATCACTGTTTTAGAAGAAACAATTATTAATTTGGATGAAATACTGCCCAATCTTAATGTACAGATTATTTTTGTTATGCACCACATTACTTGTGTATACACAACAATATCTGATGAAATTTCATGATACTTTTCCTAACTTTCCATTTTTGAATCCTATGAAAACACTTGTTTAACACTTAATTATTTGCATGCTAAAAATTCCTTTTTTTCAACAAGTAAAGTTTCAGTCAATCAGTCAACATTGGAGCAAAAGAACAGCATACACTGCAAAACTCGAGCTTGTTTAATTTAAGGTATTGATCAAGCAATTAGTTTTCTTGTTATATATAATGAGGGAATAATGTAGATATAATTGTGGCCACCACGTCTTGTTTCCCATCAATACACGTCACAGTCATAGATCAGTCACTGCTTCCTGAGGCGAACTTGATTACATGACTACACCATTTTGTTTTGTTTTTGTAATAATGACCTGAATATTGCAATGTGGGGACAATTGGAATGATTGTCAGTATGCTATTGCCTTTGACATTTTTACAAAGTTTCATGCTTTTTGACAACAGAAACTCAATAACAAGTTCTATTTTATAGCACAGCACTTTTTGCAGTGTTGGATCGCAGATCATTGGAACAGCTAAAACTGCATTTCATTTTATGAAAATGGGAAAACTTTTGTACTGATATGCGTCACTCTTATTGGTTTATTGATATTTGTTGTACCGACTTGCCTCATGCTGACCAACAAAATGTACACATAAACAAATCTCTGTTTCAGATTCAGCCTTCAAATGCTTGTTCACCGTTGAGGTTTTGATTTGATCTCCAGCAGATGTTTTAGCGTATATCTCAGCAGTTTTCTGAGACTCAAAACAGAGGATTTAACAGGCCCTCACATGCATGATGAAAAACAAATGCACAGTTTCACCACACTGTACAGCTTTAAAATTGATTTTAAAGATATAAAACTAGATTGGCAGGCATGCAGTGAACTCCTCGCCACGCTAACTCTGGTCCACTGAGAAGTCACCTGTGAGTTATATTACCTTTCCTGATAATGCTGTTAAAAGTGTTTTCAATGGCATTTAACCCTCTATTAGACATAATCCATTTATAAAATTATGTGAATACAATTTTAAATACAATGATAATGTTCCACCAAAAAAATAAACAATTTAAATAAATATTTTATTTTTTTATAATAAATAATCAATATTTTGTAAAAGCAAGAACTCCAAGATAAAAAAAATCTGTGCGCCATGCATAAATGACAATTGGTTTTAAGGTATAGGCCTACAGATTTTCTGTGTAGCTGGCACTTTTGTTCAGTACTGTCAGGCAGTATAATAGCTTGAATATCATAAGTCATAGATTGTTGTGGAAGTCAGGCATTTGGGTACATTATCCTATGCCAGTTTGGAAGATGTGTTCCATTCTACAACCAAAGGTCATGTCAAGTCAAGTCAAGTCAAGTCAAGTCAAGTCATCTTCATTTATATAGCGCTTTTAACAATGGATTTTTCCAAAGCAGCTTTACAGAGATAAACATATAATTTAAGGTAACAGAGATTGTTTTGGCTTTATAGCGGTTCTTGAATAATGTGATTTCCAGCTAAAGATAGTTTTGATTGATTCACCTCCATTGAAATGATCATTTGTTATTAAATTAGGGGCCACAATGTCATATGACATTAGGTACGTTTACATGGACACCTTTTGGTTAAATCAGAATGAAATCAATCCGATTGATGAATCCGAACACGATGTTTACATGAACGATAAATAAAGTAATCAGGTTGATGTTGCGCGTTTATATGTCACAAGATTTAAATTTAATTGATTTTTTTGACATGGGCACACTGCACGAATATGCCGCTGTTCGTGCATAACTATTCTCCTCTATTGGTTCTTTATTTGTTTTAAACTGCAGACTTAATATTTATCCGTCTCTGGTCATGATTTGGAGACGATGAGCATGAACCGTTCTGCCGTGCTGCTTATATTTATCATGCAGTTAAACCCCGCCCAGAACCAGAACGTCTGTGGATGATAATCTGAAACAAGGACTGGAGGGACATTGTCCTGCTCCACTTCACAGACGCTGAGTGAAATGAGAATTTTAGAATATCGGGAAACTCATTTATAAGACACTTTATCCAACAGGGAGAACAGCTCGTTCCGTGAGTCATATGTCATTAGGCTCATAGACATAATAAATACATAGACGCCCTATTGGCCGCTTTGGAACGTTGCTGCAATACGTCAGCGGGTCCGCCATTTTGCAGAGGGCAAGACTGCACCAGAGAACACTGTAATCTAATGCAAGTAAACGGTGAGCTGCGTTTTTTCTGGATTAAAACAAAAACGTCTCGGTTACGTATGGTAACCCTCGTTCCCTGAGTAGGGAACGGAGACGTCTTGTCGGAGGAGTTTCCAACGAATTAGGATCACGCTAGGGAGACCAATTGCCTTCGAGTGAATTAAAACGAGCCAATAATTATTGGCATGCGGGATTTGCATTCCGCGTCCCGCCTATCAATGCGGGTATAAAGCGGAAGCGAACGCACACACATTTGCTTTACTCTGAGGAGCCGGACGGTGTCCAGTCCTCCGCGAAGGTACAGCAAGCATGGCGACGGGACGAGACGTCTCCGTTCCCTACTCAGGGAACGAGGGTTACCATACGTAACCGAGACGTTCCCTTTCGTATGGGAACTCCTACGTCTCGTCGGATGAGTTTCCAACGAATTGGGATCCCAAATAAAACGCCATGGTGCTGGCCCCTTCCAGCGCCCAGCTGAGCTCCCCGCCAAGCAGTTTCCCATCTTTAGGGCGGGGGCTAGCTAGGAAGAAATCACACTTCTGTTCCGCAAGACCCGCTCAGAGGATTTGGATAACACTGGGGAAACGTGCCCATGTGGGAACGTTGCGGAGCCCCCGGCCAGCCCGAAGGGAGGCACTGAATACACATATGAACTAGCCCGTAGGGTAGTAAAACATATGGGAGTCCTCGAGGTAGTCCCAGCCCGTAGGGTGGGGAGCATACTCAGCAAGGACGACAGAGAGAGTCTGTCGAGGGGAAGACACGGAGCTAGCCCGTAGGGTAGCAGGAACGTGGAAAATGATCACGAGGAAGTCATCGTGAAGGTCACCCAGTCTACTAGCAACTTCTTAAGAGAGGTAATAGACCTAGCGTCAGGCGGTCCGCCACGCCTGATGCCGAGGGGTGATGGAGGAGCTCAGAAGGTTAGCCGTTTGTTGGGGAACCAAGGAGCAAAAAGGCGCACGGATCCAGCTCATAAGGCGGAATGGCGCAGCAAGCCGACAGAACCTATTCCCTCGCGCCACTGACCGTAGCGAGTAAACGGGAGGAAACCGGTTCAACATGTAAGCTATAAAACCTGGCAAACGTGTTAGGTGTCGCCCAGCCCGCAGCTCTGCAGATATCTGTCAGCGAGGCGCCTTGCGCCAACGCCCAGGAGGAAGCAACACTCCTAGTGGAGTGAGCCGTCAACCTGGGAGGGCAAGGCATGTCCTGGGATTCATAAGCCCGGACGATAGCATCCACTAGCCAGTGGGCTAACCTCTGCTTGGAGACAGCCTTCCCCTTCTGCTGGCCTCTGTAACAGACGAAGAGCTGCTCTGAGGTCCTGAAGCTTTGCGTTCTGTCCACATAACAACGTAGAGTACGTACGGGACAGAGAAAAGCCAGGGCTGGGTCTGCCTCCTCCACGGGCAGCGCTTGCAGGTTCACTACCTGATCTGCAAATGGAGTGGTAGGAACCTTGGGCACATATCCGAACCGGGGTCTCAGAACCATATTGCGGCCACGTATACTTTGAGGGTGGAGGGAGACAGCCTTCGCTCCAACCCGTCTTGTAAAAAGGAAAGCACGACACTGATCGGGCAAGTTCGGGGGTCTTCCCGGCGGGAAGAGCACCAAACGACGAACAGGTTCCACTTCAACGCATAGAGGCGCCTCGTAGAAGGGGCTCTAGCGGAAGTGATGGTATCTACCACGGCCTGTGGTAGGCCATCTAGAACCTCCGCGTCCCGTCCAGGGACCAGACATGAAGTCTCCACAGGTCTGGACGCGGGTGCCAAAGAGTGCCCCGTCTCTGAGAAAGCAGATCCTTCCTCAGAGGAATGGGCCAAGGAGGTGCTGTCGCAAGGAGCATGAGTTCCGGGAACCAGGTCCGGTTGGGCCAGTACGGCGCAACTAGCAAGACCTGCTCCTCGTCCTCCCTGACTTTGCACAGTGTCTGTGCGAGAAGGCTCACTGGGGGAAATGCATACTTGCGTGGGCCCCGGGGCCAGCTGTGTGCCAGTGCATCCGTGCCGAGGGACCCTGCGGTCAGGGAATAGAACAACTGGCAATGGGTCGTGTCCGGAGAGGCAAACAGATCTATCTGAGCGGCTCCGAAGATTCCCCATATCAGCTGAACCACCTGGGGATGGAGTCGCCATTCTCCCGGAAGGGGCGGCTGCCGTGAGAGCTCGTCGGCTGCACGGTTGAGCACACCAGGGACGTGAATGGCCCGAAGCGACCTCAGATGCTTCTGACTCCATAGGAGGAGATGGCGGGCGAGTCGCGACATACGACGGGAGCGTAGACCCCCTTGATGGTTGATGTACGCCACGGTCGCAGTGCTGTCCGTACGGACCAATACATGCCTGTGCAGAAGCAGCCCCTTGAGGCGGCACAAGGCTAAGCGTACTGCTTGCAACTCTAGGCAATTGATGTGCCAATGCAGCTGAGGCCCCGTCCACAGACCTGAGACTGCATGCCCGTTGTACGTGGCCCCCCATTCGCTGGCAGAGGCATCCGTGAAAACCACAGCATGCCTGGACACCTGGACTAAGGGCACTCCGGCCCGTAGAAAGGTAGGGTCCGACCAAGGACTGAAGGTTTGGCGACAGTGCGGGGTAATGTTGACCCGGAACGTGCCGCTCTGCCACGCCCATCTCGGGACTCGATCGTGAAGCCAGCGCTGAAGCGGTCTCATATGCAACAGACTGAGCGGCGTAACTGCGGCTGCGGCTGCCATATGCCCCAGGAGCCTCTGAAATTGCTTCAGTGGGACCACTGACCTGCCTCGAAAAGACCTGAGGCAGTTGAGCACTGACTGGACGCGCTCCTCTGTGAGGCGCGGAGTCTGACTGACCGAGTCCAACTCCATACCGAGATAAGAGATCTTCTGCGTCGGGCAGAGTTTGCTCTTGTCCCGGTTGACCTGAAGTCCCAACCGGCTGAGGTGCCGGAGCACCAGGTCCCTGTGATCGCACAACAGATCTCGCGAGTGAGCTATTATCAGCCAGTCGTCGAGATAGTTGAGAATGCGAACGCCATGTTCTCTCAAGGGAACAATGGCCGCCTCCACGACTTTCGTGAAGACGCGGGGCGACAGGGCCAAGCCGAAGGGTAGGACCTTATACTGATATGCCTGACCCTCGAACGCAAACCGAAGAAACGGCCTGTGTCGAGGCAGAATCGAGACATGAAAGTACGCGTCCTTCAGGTCGATCGCTGCAAACCAATCCTGGGGACGGATGCACTCGAAGATGCGTTTCTGCGTAAGCATCTTGAATGGGAGCTTGTGAAGGGCCCGATTCAAAACACGCAGATCCAGGATTGGTCGTAACCCACCGCTTTTCTTGGGTACAATGAAGTAAGGGCTGTAGAACCCAGACCTCATCTCGGCTGGAGGGATCGGCTCGATCGCGTCCTTCGCCAGCAGGGCAACGATCTCTTTCCTCAGGACAGGGGCGTCGCCACTCCGCACTTGGGTGAAGAGGACACCCCTGTACCTGGGAGGCCGGCGGGCAAACTGAATTGCATAGCCGAACCGGATGGTACGAATGAGCCACCTGGACGGTCTCAGAAGCGCTAGCCAGCTTCGAGAGACTGAACCAAAGAGCCCACTCGGACCACCGGCGTACCCGCGGGGGGGCAGCGGGGTGGAAGGCAGGGACCCGCCCTCGGAGGCATTGCTGCGGCCGAAGGTGGGGTCTGTGTGTGTGGTGTAACACTTACCTGCCCCCACCGGGGGGCAAACAGCAGGGAAGGCCCATCTTTCTCTGGGGCGTTCGACTGCTGAGTGTCCCGTGGCGAAGGTCGAAGGGGAAACGAGGAGCGAGGCTGAGGGGCGTCGAGTCCTGGCTTCCACGCCTCCTTGGCCAACGACAGACGAGAGTGATGAGGCCGGGGCGGCATCACTGGCATTTGAGCGCTGGAGCGAAGGGAATGCGTGTGGCGAGGCAACGTGGCGGCGCACACAGACATTCTCGCCTTCTTCGACGGAGGAGACTGAGAGTGACCCAGAGGAAATGGAAACTGCTCTTTTATTGAGAATTTGGGTACCGCTGACCGCGGGGTCAGCGGCGGAACAGAAACAAAAGGAAACAAAAGATTCTCCACCCGGCCCTCCTCCGAAGGAAGGAGAGGTGCAGAGGTCCTCTCCCGAAGAGCAGCAACCACATCCTCTGGGTGGCCCGTCTCAGGGTCGCTTACCTCTCCTCTTGCCGGGGGGTTTAGACGAGGCCTGAGCAGGCTGCGCATCTCTCCTACGGCCGGCACCCTGTCGATTAGCGGCGGCAGGAGGGCGCCCTCGGCGACGAGCAGCTGGAGGCGCGACCGTCGGAGGCGGGGCAGCCCTAGCCCACTTCCGAGGCATGATGTGTTTGATCACCTCCGACTGCTTCTGGGCGGAGGAGAACTGTTGGGCGAAGTTCTCCACCACATCGCCGAAGAGGCCACCCTGGGATATGGGGGAAGCAAGGAACTTATTTTTGTCCGAGTCCTTCATATCCGACAGGGTGAGCCATAGATGTCGTTCCTGGACCACAAGAGTGGACATCGCTCGACCCAGGGAATGCGCGGTGACTTTCGTCGCTCGTAGGGCAAGGTCCGTCGCCGTGCGCAGCTCTTTGAGCACCCCCGGGTCGACACCACCCTTCTGCATGTCACATAGCGCCCGGGCCTGGTAGACCTGCAGGAGCGACATGGCATGCAGGGCAGAGGCAGCCTCTCCACACGCAGTGTAGGCCTTTCCAGTCAGACTGGAAGAGAACCTACAAGCGCGGGAGGGGAGCGAAGGGTTACCCCGCCAGGAGGAAGCGGAGGTGGGACACAGTTGCATCGCCACCCGCGCGCTCCACTGGGGGGATGCCTTCGTATCCCAGGGCTGCTCCGCCATCGAGAGTGGTGAGGGAGGAGGAGGGAGTCAACCTTAGTCTAGCCGCCAGGGGGTTCGACCAAGATTTCGTCACCTCCTCATGCACCTCCGGGAAGAAAAGGAACCGGAGCGGTGCGCTGAGTACCAGCACAGGCCGCCCCGAGATACCAATCGTCGAGCCGAGACGGTTCGGGACGCGGTGGAGGGTTCCACACGAGCCCGACCTTCTCGGCCGCCCGGGCGAGCATAAGTGTCATCTCCGGGTCAGGCTCGGACAACACTACCACACCCGAAGGGGGCAATGCAGCCGAGTCATCATCCCCAGATCGCGACTCATCTCCCTCCGATGCCTCGATCGACATCTGATCCTCCTGAGGGGCCCCGAAGGAAACGACTGGAGCCACACGTGATGACCCAGCACGCTCCTCCGAAGACCCCAGTGGTACGGCTGAAGAGGAGTGGGATGTCCGAGGGGGTCTTTCACCCGGCAGATCATTCCTCACTGTAACCCTCAGACCACCGATGGGATCAGCCGAAGTAGCTTTCTTCTGGAGTGAACCAGAAGAACAACTAGATCGGGGGATCTCCAACGGGACTCCCCCTCTGGTGAGGGATCGCAGTCTCAGTCTCAACACCGTGACGGTCATGTTCCCGCAATGAGAACATGACTCATCCACGAACGCTGCTTCAGCGTGCGCGAGGCCCAAGCACGTGACACAGCGATCGTGACCATCGGCCGGAGGCAGAAGTTGACCGCATCCAGAAACACACGGGTGAAACGTCATCCTTAAAAGGACGCGAACTTCACTCGTGTTGCTCTCTCAGAAAAGAAACTCTCTTAAAGCTCTCTTATTGTGTCCAAACACACAGGGACCAACGCGGCGACACAGCGGGGAAACTGCAAGCCCGCTGCACGCACTCAACCAAATACCAGCTGTTACAACAGCTCTTTGAAAACAAGGCAGATCGCGTGAAGCAACAGCTGACACCGGGAGATCGCGAGGATCACTGAAGCGCCGTCACACCAACACAGAGAGGCTCTTCCTGGAACAGCAGACTCGTTGAGCGTGAAGATATCAAACCAATCTTTGTAGCTCATCACTCAGAGGACACTAAGTTCGGCTCCGAAGCTAAAAGCAAATGTGTGTGCGCTCGCTTCCGCTTTATACCCGCATTGATAGGCGGGACGCGGAATGCAAATCCCGCATGCCAATAATTATTGGCTCGTTTTAATTCACTCGAAGGCAATTGGTCTCCCTAGCGTGATCCCAATTCGTTGGAAACTCCTCCGACGAGACGTAGGAGTTCCCATACGAAAGGGAACTGTTTTTACATTTATCAACCGATTTCAGTGGTTTGTATGTGGTGTACAAAAAGTTCAATCTCTAGTTATTTAAAATATCGATAGTTAGACTTGTAAAATATTTTTTTTTAATAAAGAATGGTCAAAGCTCAGGCTTGTCATGAATCTGGCTTTTTATTCTTGGATACGAATGGTGAATACCCCCATACTGACTGAGATATAATTTAAGTTTTCTTATTGTGGAAAAAGCATTTTCTGTGATTGACCAGATTTTAGCAATAACAAAGATAACTGATACTTTATGATAATACATATGTTATGGTACAACTACAGTGCAATGCAAATAGTAAATATAACATAAAGTGAGAAGTAATAGTAAATAGTTTAGTCAATAAAATAAACAAATAGTATACAGCAAATAAACTAGTAATGAATAGTATAATTATATAATATCATAAGTACAATAATACAATAATAAAAATGTTGATAATAGCATATAGTTTATTAATAATACTCTAATAATAGCAATAGAATAAGAAATATCAATTACAGAATATACACAATAAAAAAATTAATAAGTTAAATAGTGATTTATATTTAATATTGAACTCTTTTTGTTAAATTTCAGTTTGATTGATCAGTAATAGCCATTATAACAGAAGTAGCTTCAGTCAAACATACAGCAGGATACAACGTTAAAATAGCCTAGCCTAAATATAACTTCACTTTGCCCTCAGCCAAAAAGATTTACCAGGGAACCATTTATAGATGAATGAGCCCAAAGATCGCCCGTTAGATATACACAAGACGAATTATATCTCACGTTTAACCACTAGCAGACTAGAGACATCCGAGCCAGCGGCAAACGTCAGAAGCACTGGCCGTATGGCGTTATATGTGTGCCTCAATCCTGAGCGAGTAATTGTAAGTTTTGAGCACAGAGAACTATATTTTGCAAGCACATTGCACTATATTTTGAACAGAAATTAACAATCGAAAAAAAAAAATCGTTTGAGCAAAGAAAAAACGATTCCGTGCTCAATAAATGTATTATCCATATTAACGTGCAATAATAACCCCTCTCAGTTTACAGGTGCTCTCTCACAAACTTATTCTCTGCGCTCCTGTCAAGTCCCTCTCTCTCTCTCTCTCTCTCTCTCTCTCTCTCTCTCTCTCTCTCTCTCTCTCTCTCTCAACCTCTTAATTCTGTGCGCGCTCAACTCTTGACACACACGCTTGCTCAACATACAACAGCGTTACAAGTGTGCCACAAAATCAACCAATCGGAAAATTAAAGGTCAATTGTGATTGGCTGTTGTTGGTCTCCAATCACCACGAAAAATGAATTTTATGGATAGATGTCTTCTCTAGCCACCATCAAACATGACAGAGTCAAATGGTGAAAAGGATAAGTCAAACTAGCTTTAGTCACAATAAGAGATATAGGCTACTGTAATATTATAAGTTAAGCAACACAACAGCATTATAATACACAAAACTAACAAGACACCTTTAAGTTAATAATAATAAAAAATTCTTACCAAAATGTGTTTTAATCCATTAGTCTCGCTGTAGTCAGTTATTTTTTCGATTTTTTTTCCCAGTAAGCTTGATGCTGTAGTAGATAGTTTTACCAGACGGGCTTTGGTTCTACTAGCGATTTGATTGGAGACCAGCAATAGCCAATCACAATTGACCTTTAATTTTCCGATTGGTTGATTTTGTGGCACACTTGTAACGCTGTTGTTGAGCAAGCCTGTGTGTCAAGAGTTGAGCGCGCACAGAATTAAGAGGTTGAGAGAGAGAGAGAGAGGGACTTGACAGGAGCGCAGAGAATAAGTTTGTGAGAGAGCACCTGTAAACTGCATGAGAGGGGTTATTATTGCACACGTTAATATGGATAAAAGAAAATACATTTATTGAGCACGGAATCGTTTTTTCTTTGCTCAAACAAATTATTTTTTTTTTTTGCGATTGTTAATTTCTGTTCAAAATATAATGCAATGTGCTTGCAAAATATAGTTCTCTGTGTTCAAAACTTACAATTACTCGCTCAGGATTGAGGCACACATATAACGCCATATGGCCGAGGTATGGCTGATCCAGGCGGGGTGCAGAGCGCTGGGCGCCGGTGAACGGATCTCCCAACTCCGAAAATGTCAGATCAAATTTTTAAATAGGCGCTATCTTTATAAACAAACCACATATTTGAGCTTTAAACAACTACATTGTCGACTGAAAAGCTATTAAAACTACATTTCGTGACACAATAACAGTAGTATTTTTAAATTTATCCTCTGAACGTTACTATTAGCCTACTAATTAAATAATGACCAAATACAACCAAAAACAAACGTTCAGTCTTGCTTGTGAAAGGTAATTCCTCGAAAGCTGTTTTCAATTGTGTGGCGATTTGTACAGCCCCAAGCAGCGCACAAAACAGGCATTTTTCTCAATTCCCGGTATGAGAGGTATGGGAAAGTTGCCATCCCCAACATGGCGGCGCCGTTGACGTACGCTCCAGCGGCCAATAGGGCGTCATTTATTATTTCTATGATTACGCTATTTCAACGTCATTGCACATGCGCAGTCCTTTCAGTTTCGGTTTTCAATCCGATCAAGTGTTTACATGTTCTGTCGATTGGATTACAAAAGGAGTAAACCACCCCTTTCAATCCGATCGAAATTCCAATCGGATCGAGCTCAATCGGATCGATTAAAGGGTTAGTTCACCCAAAAATGAAAATTAAGTCATTAATTACTCACCCCCATGCTGTACCAACCCCGTAAGACCTTCGTTCATCTTCGGAACACAAATGAAGATATTTTTGATTAAATCTGAGAGCTGGATCACTGCTACATAGGCTGCCTAAGGGTCTGAAACTTGACGGTCCAGAAAGTCATTAAAGAAAATGTTTAAATATTCCATGTGCCTACAGTGGCTCAATTATAAGTTTATCAAGCGACGAGACTACTTTTTGTGCGGAAAAACAAACAAAAATAACGACTTTATTCGACTATTCCTTTTCTTCCTTGTGGGCCGGAGACGAGAGTTCAAGAGATTTCCACGACGCATGCGCGAGAACTGAGATGAGGACGTTCTTCTTCGACTGCTTCTTGTTACCGGCTGCTCACCGCTTAGAAGTATTACCGCCACCTACCCTATAAGATGACGTGTTGGAAGCGCAAAACTTTCTGTTTACAAGCAGAGGAAGACGCGCGCTGTACATACGCTTTTCAATTCGACACTTAATGTGCTGTAGGTCTCGCTATATTATATGCAATGGTTAAAAAGTGTGCATTTCCAGGATGTCCGAATCGTGAGAAACCAACCAGAGTACGTAAAAGTGCTTCAATGTTGCAAAATGAACGGCTTACCTTTTTCAATCTCCCATTTAATGATCTTGAGCGACTGAAGCTATGGCTGCTGGCTATTCAGCGGGATGTTAATTTACCACTGAAAGTCGTCAAACATATGAGGTTGTGCAGTGAACATTTTACACCTGACGACTTCAAGCCAGTTGAAAAAAACAGTCGACGATTACTGAAATCAACTGCTGTGGTTGGTTATACAGAACAACAATGGTTATACAGAACAACAATGTAAGTGTAAGCGGCATGTGGTGTTTGTTAAAATAACAATAACTTAACTTTATATTAGTTATGTTAAGTTTGTTTACACGTATATATATAGCTTCAGTCGCTCAAGATCATTAAATGGGAGATTGAAAAAGGTAAGCCGTTCATTTTGCAACATTGAAGCACTTTTACGTACTCTGGTTGGTTTCTCACGATTCGGACATCCTGGAAATGCACACTTTTTAACCATTGCATATAATATAGCGAGACCTACAGCACATTAAGTGTCGAATTGAAAAGCGTATGTACAGCGCGCGTCTTCCTCTGCTTGTAAACAGAAAGTTTTGCGCTTCCAACACGTCATCTTATACGGTAGGTGGCGGTAATACTTCTAAGCGGTGAGCAGCCGGTAACAAGGAGTCGAAGAAGAACGTCCTCATCTCAGTTCTCGCGCATGCGTCGTGGAAATCTCTTGAACTCTCGTCTCAGGCCCACAAGGAAGAAAAGGAATAGTCGAATAAAGTCGTTATTTTTGTTTGTTTTTCCGCACAAAAAGTAGTCTCGTCGCTTGATAAACTTATAATTGAGCCACTGTCGGCACATGGAATATTTAAACATTTTCTTTAATGACTTTCTGGACCGTCAAGTTTCAGACCCTTAGGCAGCCTATGTAGCAGTGATCCAGCTCTCAGATTTAATCAAAAATATCTTCATTTGTGTTCCGAAGATGAACGAAGGTCTTACGGGGTTGGTACAGCATGGGGGTGAGTAATTAATGACTTAATTTTCATTTTTGGGTGAACTAACCCTTTAATGTGTTTACATGAAGGTTTTTTAGTCCGATTGAGCCGTCAATCCAATTATAAGTGTCTATGTAAACGCAGCTATTATTGGCCTCACTGAGAAGCAGGGATGCTAATTAATGTTAATTAAGCTTTTTAATGTTTTTTTAACCCTTTCACTACTTTTTTTTGATATTGAAAAAACATTTGAATGTGTGTGGAAAAAAAGATCAAAGGTCAGATGTATAGGGCCCTATGAAATACGTTTTACCTCTTTCCCAAATGACATTTTTTCTGTTTTTATTTTTCTGAATTCCCTTTTCCCCCGTTTTTATTTTTTATGACTCCATGTTAATGGTTAAATTGAATTTTTTTTTTATCAAAAAGGCATTTCTAATTAATTGAAATCATAAACCTTATACAATTTAACAACAATTTATTAAAAGTTTAACAAAAATTACATGTTTAGGGCCCTATGATATAATCAATATATCTTTTAATCATATGACATTAAACTTTGATTTAAAAAAAGAAGGTGCGGAGGCACCTATTGTATCTGTTGGCGTTCCTATTATTACTATTCTTCTTCATGGAAGTCTATGGCAGTCCATAGAACCGCTTGTGGGAAAGTTATGAAATATGGCACAGTGATAGAGGACAGACCAAACTTGGTACATGTCAACACAAGCATGACCTGAGGCGACATGCTGCGTTTCGGCGCAGCGCCACCTACTGGTCCGGAGATATGAAAAACTGCTATTTTTTATAAAAAATTTTTTTACTGCTAATTGCTTATAACTTCTGAACAGTTTGTCCAAAAATCATAAAAGTGGTTTTGTTAGATTCAGGTCGTCATGTCGAGTCGAATGTTCTCATATTGGCCATTTTGGCCGACAGCCATTTTGAATTTTGTACTAAAATGCTGTATTTTATGAATACATGAACATATCGTTACAAAACTTGGTATGGGTCATCAGTACGATGCCCTGAAGGAGCCTGAGAAGTTTTGAACCAGCGCGACCTAGCGGTAAAATTAATATTTCAATTGCTTTTAACTCTGGGTGTGGTCGACTTATTTTCACATACCAAACATGCTAGGTTTCGCCTTACGGTTTGTGTAGCGTTGTGATTTAGTGCTTTAAAATCATTTGACGCAGATCGAGACGAAACCACAGTAGGAAGTTCAGAAACATAGGCTGTTGGATGCATACTAATGCCCAAATGTCAAAATATTAATAGTAAGTGGTAGCCTGGCTAACGTCAGACCACCTGTCATTGACATTGGTCTGGGAACCACATGTTAATTTTCTCGTATTTGAGGCGGTTTTTACGAATGCCCAGAGCCGTTTATTGGGTACTAGAAATGTCTATCAAATGCGCCTGTACGTAGCTAATAGCCAATCGTTTCAATTATACCAGATGACGTATGTTGAGTGAAAGAAATTAGACTAGGAAGAAGACGATGGGTCAGAGATTTATTTGCGTTCTAAACTACTTAGAACACTATCTAAGGCTGCATCGAAAGGTAACTTCGCGTCTGCTGCCCGGTTTGATCCATAGGTATAAACAAACTGCTTCGGTGTGTCGCATAGATGTCGTCATCATCTTGCTGCTCCCTCCTCGTTCTGTGATTGGTCCCCTCGCTGAGGCGAAAATTTGGTCCATGGTATCCAGACTGCCTAGCAGCGTGAATAAAATCGCGCTGTGCAAAGGCTAAGTGGCAAGAAAATGCAAACAAATGTGACACACATATGTATGGGCTCATTCTGAAGACACATGAAAAAAAAATAGTGGGATTGTGCCTCTTGTTGGCGTTATTATAGCACAAAACAAGGAAATTGACATTCATTACAATATAATATCATGATATTAAATGCTACACTTTACGAATGCATTGTTGTCCCATTATAAAACTCGGTAACACTTTATTTTACAGTGTCCTTGTTACATATGTTACATGTACTTACTATAGTAATAACAGTAAATTATGCATAATTACATGCAACTAACCCTCAACCAAATGCTAATCCTACCCTAACCCTACAGTAAGTACATGTAGTAAATTATTATTACTCAGTACTTAAATATATAATAAAACTCTGTATGTTCCTTAGGCCCCATGCCTTGAAGGTACTCAAAGTTTTGGGGCAGCGCCACCTTGTGGTAAAAAAAACTAAATTTTCATAAAATGCTAATAACTTTTGAATAATTTTGCCTACTGTAATGACACTGGTCTTAATAGATTCCTTGGGTTATGCCAAAAACATAGATTCCAATTTTGCCATAGTCAGCCAGTTAACAGTCAGTTAACAAGGTGATTTGGTGCTGGTAACCCAATGCACGGGACAATGGTGACACCAGAATAAAAATAATCATGATTCTGAAGCTGAAAAGACAGAATTATTTTAGACGAATATGCTTGCTGTCTGTCACTGACTAGATATATTCAAAATAATGTAGGCCACTTTTTACTGGTAACATCAGACATTTGGCATTATCAGGACCCACAAATATTCCCCCATTGCATTATTATACATTATATTCAACATTATATATAGTAGTTTAATGTAGTACTGGCACTAAACAAAAATTTCTCACACATAAATTTCCATTTCAACTATACACACTACATATTGTCACTATCCACGATACATATTGTTGTATTTTTGTATTGCGATATATTGTGACACGATATATTGTTACACCCCTACTGTATCGCAATAAATTTGTGTAAAAAAGTGTACTGACCTGCTTTTTATTTTTTCATCAGAAATTGTATAAGTTCAGTGAAATTCCGCATTATACAGTAAATTTCGTTTTTATGACTGGATTCCGAGATTCCGTCTGCGTTTTCCGCATTGCAGAAATCATAGGGCCCTAGATGAAGTAAACTAATTTTGGGAATTGATTTTCATAATTAGTCCTATATAGAGGGTTAATTCAACAGATACTGCACCTGCTTACTTGGAACTTTGACAAAGCTTGCCAATAATGACAGTATTAATAACCGAGGACATTATAATTTGCTTAAAAATATGCTATAGCATTAGCCTAACAGTTACAAACGTGAGCCATGGTGCTTATGTGGGTGACAACCCCTAGCAACACATTGTCCCATCATTTCCTAGCTTCTTCGCACTATTGTTAAAAGTGCTGCACAAAACAATTACTGTGTTTATCAACCATTACTGTTTTATCAGTTGAATGGTCTTTATGGCAGATTAAAACAGTGTAGCTGCTGATTTCAAACTCGGTTATGAATTTGAATAGGTTAAAGAAATCCTTTAAAACCTTTTAAAGAAAACCTGCTCCACACACAAGGGGTCATGGTTTTCCCTCTGCTTTATGAACTCTGTGGATAGACTAGAGGATTGTGTGAGTGCATTTCTTTAGAGCCTACAAACGTTTTTTCTTTATTTCTCTCTCACTCAGTCTGTTACTTTTTGTTTCTGGATAATGAACATATTGTCAACTGGTCATTATAATCAGGGTGTGTATCATCCTGAAGCAGTTTATTTTGTGTAAATGCATAAATAAGTATTTAAATGTATGCTTAAATATGTAGCCTATTTATTTAAAGTTGATGGATAAATATATAGCCTACAAATAAGTATATATGAATAAGTAACTGAATATATGTTTAAATATTTATTTATAGTTTTTTGTTTAATGTTTTTTTTAAATGATTTTAATATGTGTGAAGAAACAGATAGCAAATCAGAGACATGAAATCTAGTCTACGTGATAGTCAAATTTGAGTAGCGATCATTTTACAAAAATCGCAATTGACTATCGCAATTGATCAATCAGAATCAAGTTTTCAAGAGAGCCGTGCAGTAAACAGAAATCATGTGCCAATGTACCACTTTCTTTTTGTCTCAGGTAAGCCTTTTTCTGCCTTATGGACTGACCGACACTTATTTCTTTTAGACATATGAGAATGTTTGCTCTACTAGCTGATTATATCAGCAGTCTTGCAAACAATTTGTAGATGGGTTTTTAGATTAGATGTGACTTATATCTGTCTGTCAGTGTACAAAGATTATCTCTGTCTCTGCATGTCATTTATTCCTTCATCTCATCCCAATTTTATCTGTATAGCAACAGACCAGCAGATGAAATAGCTAAGGATTTCTCATTCCTTTCTTCATCGCTGGAACAGAGAAGTCTCATGAATTTTCAAGTTGTATATCCTTTCCTCTAGTAGTGCACATATCAATCTAACCCAGAATGCCCCATGCTGTTTGCCATTGAGATGCTTCATGGTGGTGGGATTTTAATGTGTTGCATGTAACAGTCACAGCCACAATACAGTGGGTCAGGATGGGTTATAGATCCAGTGGTGGTCCAAAGAGTCTGCATGCATGGCTGTGCAATAGCAACCGCTATTATCCTATTGTAATTCAGTTTGGGTGAAGGAAATATGGATAAGAAAGAAGGGAAGGGATCCATTTGACAACCCACCATAGGAGTGTGGCTCTCTGGAGAACCACATTCTCTTTAGTTTCTTCCTCGTATTTTTCAGCCATGATGAATAGATCAATTTGCTCTCTCTCATAGAGCTGAGATAATGACAAATGCAGAAGAGGGCAAAAAGTCGACAGTTCTGGGCCACTAATGACACATTATATCATTTGATTGGGAAGCTGTGTGGGGTTAGGGGAAAAAAAAGAAAAAAAATCTGTAGAAAACAGTTCATTTTGTGTCACACGGTTGTGCTCAAACCTCATGTTCTGATGATATTGACTACTGTTTTCACGTTTCAGGCACCAGAGACAGGTTCTAAATTAACCTTGTTTTCCCTTTATGGTCAAAACCAAGTAGATATTTATCAGTAGATATGATTGGTATCCATTAGTAATGTTATATTTTTCTGTTAATGTTAATATGACCCCAGCAAAAAAACAACTAACACGTTTTAAATATTTTTTTATTGCAGCCAGAACATCAGCACTGATAAAGAGCTATCAATTTTTTTTTTAAACCAAAATTAAAACTGTTAATTTAAATAAAGTATAAATATATAAAATAAAATATATATATTAATTGAAAAACTTAAACTAAACGAAAATGAGAAATGTTTTGGCAATAAACTGAAATAAGATGAGATCAGTAGAAGCACTTGTATGTTATTAACTAAAATTACTAGAAATAAAAAATAAAATAACACTGTTTTTTGTTTAAAGACATAAAATTACTTAATTTTAAGACATTTTGTAGATAATCAGAAAAAATGTATAATAATATGATAACTCAATGTTAAAGTTTAGATGAAACAGCAGTGTCTATTGGATTTGGAGAAGTTCTGCATACAATTTTTTAAAAATGAAACATGCACAGATAATGAAGAATAAAATAGGCTATATAATGTTAGAGCCACAAGTACAATAATCATTTGTAATATTTTTCCTTATATTAAGAGTGATTATGTTTTTTGATAAATGCATATTTTGTGTTATTTGTATGGTATCGCGAGATTTGACTAGTTTTACGTGCTACGTACGTGTAATTTTTTGAAGAAGAAAAAGGAAGAAGAAAGGGTTGGTGCTAGTCTTTTAACCGTGAAAAGGATCGAATTCATGTTATTGGAACGTGAATAAGTGTATAATCTTTTATTTGTGTGTGTGTATTTGAGTTCTCTTAAAATGTAAACTTTACTTTTTCGTTGTCAGATTACAAGACAGGTTATCGATTCACGAGTCAAATCCTTTGTGCTTCACCCTTGTAGAAATGGCGAAGAAAGAAAAACGTCTCAGATCGCCTATTTCATGCTGACTTTAAGTAGGTTTCTGAGCAATTAAAATGGTCTCTGAAACCCCAAAGAGAGCCAGAAGGTAAAATCATAAGTATTGTTTAAGTGACGCATTTCTTTTGTTTTCTGTCATTTATTTTTTTGCTATCTCTATTCTGTTTCCTCACTGTCAGTTCCGTCTCCTACCCTGGTTCGAATTATGAGAGCCTGGCGGTATCTCTTGACGGCCCTAATGAAAATAGATGAGTGGATAAAATATATCGGACTGGACATGTGACAGTCCATGGTCTCTTCCCGTCACTGAGCAACGGCGCGTTCCATAGCTCACCTCTCAGGAAATGAAGTCGTCGCAGCTAACGCGAAGCGTAATGACAGCAGACAGAGGGGAGCTCTCTCACTTTAGTTCTGCTTTTTATTTCCATTGAATAATGAGCTGATGGAGGGAACTGACAGAGAGAGGGAGGGTTGAGAGGAATGATCCTCAACGTGCTCAGATTTAATCCATTTCCAGAAATATTCTTTGTGCGTTTCAGATGCTTATGCGGTACGGTTAGCTGTGGTTTCAATGCAAATTTCACTGTTACCGGTATTAAAGTTCGGGTGACACTTGAAACTTCACAGCCCATTTTCCAGAATAAACAAATGAAAATGAACTGCAAATAAATAAGGAAGACTGGAGATTTAGTTTTGTCAATTTCTGTATTTCCAATTTTGGGGCATGAACCTACTATTAAACGGCCCTAACCGTAAACAATAAAACAATTATGAATATTAAAATCATATACAGATACTCTATATTAAATGTATTTTAAGAAACCGTTAAAAAAAACAGCCTATAGTGATTATTATTGTCAACAGGGTGTTGAGTTATTTATTGTTTGTCTTACTGTATTTTATAGCCTATATTGTACTAAGTCTGTAATTTCTGTATTTTACCTCCATTTCCTGTTTTGTAGTGTATGGGTGTGAGGACAGCTCATTAAAAAGATGTATTATTATACATTTTCATTTTATAATAAATTAATTACATTTAAATTAACCTTGCCCTGCCCTGAAATGTATGCGGAAAAACCCTTGTTCTGAATCTTTTACACCAATTACACGTGGACTTTGATTTATATATGTGCTCTATTCAATGTGTTCTTCTATTTTTGAAGATGAAGAAATTTCCAAAGCAATATTGCACAAGAAACTTGCACTTAAAAACCAAATCAATTCTGTAGTGGAATGAGTTATGCATTCAATACCCAAAACAATGCAGCACCCAGCATGCTCGAGCCACACTTCCACTACAGTAGTGTCAGTTGGAAAAACAGTCTGATTATTTTTCACGCCTGGAGCCAAGAGAACCAGTCAAAGAATCTCTTTCCTCTCTCCAAACCGAGGCCTTCCAACCCACTAGGATCTATGCAGCTATCCAAGCGGGTCAGAGGTCACAGCATGTAAAAATAGTAGCTTGACATCCATCCTCCCTGATTTATAATGCATGTCAATATCCAGAGCAGTTACTGAACACAGACTGCACAACACTGAGCACCGGCGGCATTGGCTCAGTGTATTCAGTTGGCCACAGTCCATCATCTGTGAGAAATAAAAGTCTCAAACAAGTCCTGCACTAGAGGCAGAGGGACGTGACATGACTATTAATGATTTTACTTTTGTTTTAAGGGTGTTAATGATTAGGCCTACTTGCAAAAACTAATGGTGTAAATGTTAGTTAAACATGGCTGACCACAAAGTGACCAGAGGGTTGTGAAGTGCTGAATCAAATGACGTTTATTGGTATACTTAAATGAACTATCCTAATGAATTTCATATCAAAATACATTTCTGAGTTACTGAGTCAATCTGGGTGAATATAACATGCCAAGTGTAGTGAAAATCCACTGTATTAGACTGTCATTAAGTGTTCTCACTCTGTAAATGTGACTTGCTTCATCATTTTTAATCATTTTGACCCAAAAACACATTCTGAGTTTTAAGCACTGAATGAAAAGGAAACATCTCTGCCTTCTAATGATATAATTATAGTTATACTTCAACTGTTGTTGAGATAAAATTTTAAATGTGACTGTCAAACTTAAAAAAGCTTCTAAAGATTCCAAACCATTTTTTGACAGTCAGGTGATTATACACGAACTAATTAAAGATATCAGTGGTTAAAATATTATATGCATTGATATATTTAGGAATACAATTATTAATTATCAATATTCTTGTCTGTAAAGTTATTTTTTTTTCTTAAGAATTAATGAGCTACTATAGATAGTACATGACTTTCAGAGGGAAATATTGTCAAATATATTATGTTGTGTGACTCTAAAAGCATGTTCAGTTTTATCCAAAACAGATAAAACTATGATTCTGGCTATGCTTTTTTTTTTTACTGTGGTTGTTGTATGTAGATACCATCTTTGAATGGTCAGCGTGTTGTCACTCACAGTAAGAATCAATGATGCCACAACATTGCACAGCTTCTGGTTGTGAAACTGCCGAAATTTTAATTCCCGCCGAAATTTTAATTCCCGAAGAAATTAGATAACCTTTCAGAGGTGAGAATGTGTTGGTTTGTGTTTTTATATATGTATTGACTCAATATTACAAGTTTTTACTATAGTACTTTTTAATGTTTTTACTTTTACTATGGTAACTTTGTAATGTCATGTTAGCTGACACCTTTGTCTTGTTGTATTGTTAGTTCTGTCATGTTTGGCATGGTAATGGATATGACAATGTTGAGATATTTGGTCTTGGTGTAATAGATCTGCTACGCTGCTGCTATTGGTTATTGCTACAAGCTGCAGAGCAACTGCCAATACATACACAGACACACTGCTGTGATCATGTAAGACATCCTCCTGCTGCACAATAGAGCATACATGAATTACCCGTAGCAGATTTATACAGGTGGAGCTGGGGAAGGTGGAGGGTTTCTTAAAGCGCGATGAACTGCTACAGCAAACACTGACCAAGTATTTTAAAAGTTGAGTAGAGAGCTCATTGGCTGCTGATGCAAGAGGAACCAATCAGCTGTGCCCTATAGAAAATGATGTGATATCAAGCAGATTGAGTTAAGGACTTGTTAACCTGTGCCATCTAGTGTTTCATTACAGAACTTATTTTTGGCAAAGTCATCTGCTGAAGTCTATTGCAGTCTGATATTGAGACATGCGTCTAACTATGGTTGCAGATACTGTCAATTTGCTCTCGAGTGTTCATGGACCAGCTTTGACTATTCCAATATGGAGAATGGGTTATGTAGTGAATAAATATTAAATAATAAATACAAATAATTTACATAAGGGGAAAAAATACATTTTATTAATCGCTAATCTGGACCCGTAATCATAATTTGGTAACTCTTTAGTTTAGGGTCCAATTCTCACAATGAACTTGTTGCTTATTAGCATGCATATTACTATTATTGGTTGTTTATTAGTGCTTAGAAAGCACATGTTAATGCCTTATTACTTTAAAATAAGTGTAATAATATACTTACAAATCATTTGCAATCATTAAAGTTTATAGTTAATTCATTTATAAACTGTTGTTATACATTAGTATACTAACTAGTGAGTTCTTCATTCATTGTCACTGTATTTAACAAATTATTATTGTTTAATTAGCTCATATGTAAAGAGTTAGATAATGCTTTGTTAACAATTTATTAACAGTAAATTGTTCTCACATTAAATTAGGTCATGGCATTGGACATTACGGTAATTGCATTATTATTATTATAAGAGTAAATTTTTGTCAAAAAGAATAAAAGTTGTTGTTTTACTGCAACCAGTGTTAATTTCAGCTGCAGACTCCAGTGAATTGTATTTATAGTTGTTTTTCGAGTTTTGCACAAAAAAAAAAAAAAAAAAAAAAAAAACCTTCCAAAGATTCACACTCCAATGGGCCTATGTTGGTTTGTGCATATAATTTGCAATAAGCTCTATCATGTTTTTTTTTTTTTTCATTAAGCCCATCTGCTGCTAAAAATGGGCACCTGTCGCCCCAATTCATTCTTGGTTGTTATGGTAACTTAAACATTGTTTTCTTATGTGAACACTGGTCATCATGACAGCTTCAAACCGCTGAGCTTGACGATTGTCATTTATGAGAAATGGACCAGCGTGAAGACGGGCCTGAAATAGCAGGAGGGGGCCAGGCTTCTGTGCCCTGGATGAAACCGAGCCTCATCAATCAATGTCAAAGACCCTCATCAGGGATTCCACCAAGCCATAGGTCCTGCCTTCCAGGGGGTATTATAGAAGTGGTGGCCACTGTCAGTCTATGTGTGTGGACACACCTCTTTTCTCAATGCTGTTTTAAAAGCAGTCATAGTCAACTTTAACTGAAAACACGCGCACACACACACACACACACACCACCTTGATTCAACCTCAAGGATCTTGACGTACATCGATATAATGTGTCATATAGTATTTAAGATTTCATGTATCTCTGACAGCAATTGATATCTTCTTGTCAGAGAATGCAGAATGCAGAGAGTTCATGGAGAGGTAAACTTGTCTAAAAAATCTCTATGAGCTGCGTTATCTCAAACTTTTTATTGTATTTCACAGTTAACAAAGGCCACATTTGAATTATGACATCATTCTGTATCGTTACTCGGTTTAAAATTATTGTGGTTTTTATTTCACACACAAGCTAAAAAAAAACAAGCTTAACTAATCTGGTTTGCTGGTTTCCCAGGCTGGTTTAAAGGGGTTTTTGACACTTTTCACACTGGGAAACATCTTGCAATTGAATCAGTTGAATTCATACATTAATCATTTATTGAAATTTGTGAAGCATTTCAAACAATTAATAAAAAAGTAGTTAGAGATTAGTGCAGGTCTTTACATAAAAATAATGAGGAAAATTTTTTTTTTTTTTTTAAATAATGTAATTTAGTAAAAAGTAATATATCATGCTTTGGAATGTAGTGAAGTAAAATTAAGGTAATACTTTATTTTTTACTTTGATGGTCCATTTTAGAGATTCTACATACTATAGTAACTTTGCAACTACATGTCAACTTATTCTATTAACCTTAACCCAACACTAACTAATACTCTGAAAGTTAGTTTGCATATAGTTTTAAAGTTACTTATAGAATGTGGACCATCAAAATAAAGTGTAACCAAAAGCAATAATTTCCCTAAAATAAAATACTCTGATAAAGTGCAGTAACAGAGTAGTCACCAACATTGGCCAGGTAAAACCATCAAATAGTCTTAGGCTGGTTTCAAGCTGTTTATTTATTTATTTTTTAGGAGGTCAGGACTCTCCTTCATTGTATTTTCAGTAAACAACTCAAAATATTTCATAATGAGAAACGTATTGGAAACGGATGAACTTTGGGTGACAGCTGAATCGATCATTAATATCAATACCTAGAGCGCTCCTTGAAATATAATTACATAAATCAAAATAAAACAAACAAATCTATCCACTCTATGTGCTTTGTTCAGAATGGAAAGTGAAAAGAATGGGTCCCTCTGGTACACGGAGAAAGATCCACATGTTATTAATTCATGATATCTACCATTTCCAACAGTTCAATAATAAATACCAAAAGAAGGCACCAGGTCTGTCCACTTAAACCCCACCCCTCTCCTCCTCTGTCTGAAGAGCATAATAAAAAGTGGAAGAGCAGAGACAGGAGAAATGTCTTGACTTGGGCCTCAGTTGTACCCCATGGAGGGCTGGAGAATAGAGAGATGGCATCATCTCATGCATAATTTATGAGTGTATATTAACCCTGAGTAGAGCTGCTACATCAATCAAGACAACCCGCCATAACAGGACTTGTGTGTCTGTGTGTGTGTGTGTGTGTGGTAACCGCTGCCATGTAAGGATAAAAAGTATATTAGTTTTGCTATTTTTTTTGTCTCTATTTCTTTTTGTGTATTTTGGTTTGTCAATGTTTCTGGGAATGGACGTGCAGGAGCTCTGTTTTCGCGCCTGAAAGCACAACTACAGATCATGCCGTGTGTATGTGGGTCAGTGAGAAAGATGACCAATCGTGGTGATTTCTGTGGTCGTGGCTCCTACGTCATACAGTGAGAGAGATTCAAAGATGGCCGTTGTCACGGTCTTGCTACCAAAGATAGCATGCGATCAGTTTCTGACAGTGTCAGAAATTTAGCATGATCATCTCACAGTGTTTTTGCTGCTACGACCTACGTCTACTTACCAATTCACAAAATTAACGGAACGCAGCTGATATAAAAAATTGGATGAGTAGTAATTTCCTACTACTAAATTCTGAAAAAAAAAAACAGATATTCTAATTATTGGACAAAAAACTTCCACACGTAATAACCTAGAGTACTGTCTAACACTTGATGGCTGCTCTGTTAAGTCTTCGTCGTCGGTTAGGAACCTGGGTGTGCTCTTTGATACCAACCTTTCTTTTGAAAGTCACGTGTCTGTAAAACTGCATTTTTCCATCTTAAAAATATATCTAAAATACGCCATATGCTCTCATTGGGAAATGCGGAACAATTAGTTCATGCGTTCATGACCTCAAGGCTAGATTATTGTAATGCTCTACTGGGTGGTTGCCCTTAATAAATAAACTACAGCTAGTTCAAAACGCAGCAGCTCGAGCAGGAAGTATGACCATATTAGCCCGGTTCTGTCAACACTGCATTGGCTCCCTATTAAACATCGTATACATTTTAAAATATTGTTAATTACTTACAAAGCACTAAATGGTTTAGCTCCGCAGTACTTGAGCGAGCTCTTAACGCATTATACTCCTTCACGTCTATTGCGATCTCAAAATTCCGGCCAGTTGATAATACCTAGAATATCTAAATCGACTGCAGGCGGTAGATCCTTTTCCTATTTAGCACCAAAACTTTGGAACAGTCTTCCTACCATTGTCCAGGAAGCAGACACACTCTGTCAGTTCAAAGCTAGACTAAAAACACATCTCTTTGACCTAGCATACACATAATACATTATAGACTTCTATAATTCAATGTTAGGCTGGATAGATTAGGTCAGATAAACTCTCCAGATAAAGCGTTGTGAATTTCGGTTCGCGTACCCCGAAGTGATAAAAAAAAAAAAAATTCTGTATCAAAATGTATAGGCAAGACAAGTAGTTTGTTTAGCCATGGGTTGTATGGAATTACAAACTGGCACACATATTTTCAAAAGCACATAACTATAGAATCAATTCTTAATGCGCATGTGAACGCATGTGAACGCCGTCAGCGTTAATCACAGGTTCGCGTTTAAAGTCTGTTTAGAGAGAACGGCGTCGTCTTAATGGCCCCTAATTTAATAACAAATGATCATTTCAACGGAGGTGAATCAATCAAAACTAACTTTAGCTGGAAATAACATTATTCAAGAACCGCTATAAAGCCAAAACAATCTCTGTTACCTTAAATTATATGTTTATCTCTGTAAAGCTGCTTTGGAACAATCCATTGTTAAAAGCGCTATATAAATGAAGATGACTTGACTTGACTTACTGACTAGCCAATACAAATGCATCATGAAATCATAATCAACGCGACATGGCGCTAAAGCTTAAAACTACTTACCTCAAGCATTCGCAAAATTAGCATGCCAAGTTGGCCTCTTTTCCCTTGTCATGACTGTCCATATTCTCTTCTTTCGCTCCCTCTTCTTTTTTTCCAGTGCATTCACTGCAAAAAATTATATGATCATGACAACATATGTTTTAACATTGTTTTAGCACGGGTCCTCTATGACATAATTTCCTGTTTTAAGTTTTTCTGCAAGTTAGTTGCATCTTATGACTCATCACATGATTTGGTGAAGAAGTTTAGTTAATTTTTTTAAGAAAGCTTAAGCTTAAGAAGCTTATTTTACTTCAAGTATTCCATTTTTTCATTGTGTTTTTGACTCCATTTGAGCATTATATGAGCGTGAACTTGTTTATGCATGCACTTATTGTTATGAATGCATATACATACCGTATCAGAAATGAGAGCGTTAGGGGCATAGGCATGTGTGTCTTATGTTCAGTGTTGCTTAATTAGCATCTAATGTTTGTGGTTTGTGTCTGCAGTGTGAAAGCTACTGGGTCAGTCTGAAAGCTGCTTTCAGGTCATGTGCTTTGACTCTGAAATAACCCACCCACTAATGTAATTACTAATGTCACGCGTCTCCAAACTACCATCCAAAAGACCTGCCGTATAAGCTCCGAGCTCCAGAGAAATATTCATGCACATTGTGACCATTATGTAAGCAATTGTTTACTGTCTGAATCATGGGTGCACTCTGTTGTTCTCAGCATCCTTCCATCATTGTATTGTCTTGTTTACGTGGGTTGGTGTTATGGGTGTGTTGATTGAGTCAGAGTTAAGCAGGCTTCAGCCCAATATATCACATTATCTCACTAATGGGTGTATCTGAGCGCAAGCACCTTGGCCAAGCATGAAGGAATAAAAAATGTATTCTTCGATTTTATTTATTTCTTTTTGCTGGAGCCTGAAATGCAGGAAAATGTTTTATTGATTGGATTATAGGTATATGGGGCAGGCTTTTAGCACCAGAATACCTTCTTTTCAGACTTGTGTTTGTGTGACGATGCATTTGAAGAAATGGAGTGAGATATTCACAGCTAGAGAAGGACTGAGAGAGAGAGAGAGAGAGAGAGAGAGAGAGAGAGAGAGAGAGGTCAGACGGGCAAGGAGAGAAGAGACTTGTCGATACATTGTTTCGAACCATGTCGTTTTTTTCTTTCGACTCAATTCTGACAAGTGCGCTTTTGCTCACTAGTAAGGCCACATCTTGTATGAAGTTTTGTTAAGCACAATATCCAAAATTAACTTCTTAATTGCTTGCCAAACTTATCATCTTAGCTGAAAGAACTTTGATGGGTTTTAGTGCCTGATTAAAAATCATACAAATTTCCTTGATCCATGCTATTTTTACTATGTGTATTTTACATTATATAACAAAAGCTAATGGTCAAAGTGAAGATTTATTGTTCAGTTTTTTTTCCCAGTTAGCTTGTAAGGACGGATTGTAGACGGATTTGCATAGTACTGTGAGACTAGCCGCTATCTTTCAATTTATTAATTTATTTATGCATTTGGCAGATGCTTTTATCCAAAGCGACTTATGGCGCTTTTCCACTACACAGTACCAGCTCGCCTCGGCTCGGCTCGACTCGACTCGACTCACCTTTGTTTGCTTTTCCACTGTGTAAAAGTTGTACCTGTACCTGCTTTCAGGTACTTTTTTTCGTACCACCTCCGGCGAGGTTCTAAGCGAGCTGAGGCGAGCTAAGAAGATACTAAAATGTGACGTGAAAACAATGCCGACTGCTGATTGGTCACAGAGAATCTGCGTCATCATTGCACGCGCCAGATGGAGTATCCAGAATAAATAACCCCGCGATTTTTAAATAGTTTGGCCAGAGATAGTTACTAAACTTACTACTATTATTATGGCAACTCGGAAGAATACGCCGTGGTCAAACGAGGAGGTGCAGACATTCCTTTGTTTGGTTGCCGAAGAGAGGATCCAGCGAGAGCTTGATGGGGCAACGAGGAACAAAAGGCGTCGCTATGACGACCGGGTACTATTTGTGGCGGTACTTTCTGCAATGGAAAACGGAGCCGAGTCGAGCCGAGCTGAGCTGGTACTGGTAATGGAAAAGCGCCATTACATTGCATTTCAAGGTACACATTTACATTCACATTAGTTCTTGCTCTCCATGGGAATCGAACCCATGACCTTGGCGTTGCAAGCGCCAACGCCCTACTGTTTGAGCTACAGGAAAGCTACAGGCTTTCGTTGCTATAGCCCTGCAAGAAAATAATAACCGTAACCGGGAATGGTACACACACACACAACACAACACAACACAACTCAACACAACACAACACAACACAACACAACACAACACAACACAACACAACACAACACAACACAACACAACACAACACACTCACTCACTCACTCACTCACTCACTCACTCACTCACTCACTCACTCACTCACTCACTCACTCACTCACTCACTCACTCACTCACTCACTCACTCTCACACACACACGCGCACCCACACACACACACATGCACACGCACACACACACACACACTTAATGCAATGAATTATCCCCATATGAGTTCTGGAGGGAAAACAATACAGATATTTACTTTCGTTTACAGTTGTATCGATTACATGACTTTGATTTGAATCACTGAATTGAGTCACTTACATTAGCGTTGTGTTACCATGCGCTACGTTGCAGTTACTGTCCACTGATGAGTTAAGTTTAATTTTAAAAACAAACATAATGGACCCTGGATGTCCATGTGTGTGTGGAGAACCACAGAATCTGACCTTGACAAACACATTAGCTCTCTCCTTTGCTGCAATGTAGCGTCGGAAATGAAGTCTTTTCAAAGGCACGTTAAACTACAGGCCCTGCATACAAGCCACATTAGTGATTCAAAGCATTATTCAATGGAGTGAAAGGCTATTAACTCGGCTTTCTGGGACCGGTTCCAAGCCCGATCAGAATTCTGCTGCGGTTAAATCCCCACAAGAGTTTCTCAAACGGGGCCTGCCTCTTTCTTCCGCCCCACGCCGCCACAGACGCAGGACATAATAACGTTATCCATGGTGGTCTTAGACTTAGATGGCTGTTTGTTTAACTGTATATTTATTGGCTGGTCCCTGATAACACCCGGGGCAGGCTCTCCATGCGGCTTTCCCCAAATCAGGCAGGGAGGGGGAATGTTGTGGAGGAGACAATTGTTCCAATCTCCTATGCTGGACACGGTGTGTACGCATCCAAGAGTGTGCGTGAGTGTGTGTGTGAGTGGCTAAGCCAAATTGACTTTAAAATATGTGTCACGGCTGGTGAGAAAAAGTGTCCAAGAGATAGTCGTGACACCAGATTCAGTCTAATTTAAATGTAGGAAGAATAGCGCTGCCTTCACGTGCTTGTCAGATTATCCTACTTCTCACTTCTGAAGTCGTAATTAGTATGGCACGTTCAAGTGCTTTGCGGTCAGAGAATAGGAAAGTGAACTGAAGTTATAATATATATATATATATATATATATATATATATATATATATATATATATATATATATATATATATATATTATATTATATTATATTATATTATATTATATTATATTAACTTCAGTTCACTCACATAAATGCTTGGATAAATAATATTGTTAGAATGGTTCTCCGGATAAAAAGAAGCATTATGATATATATATAATAAAAAAATCGATATACTATAATGTAAACTACCATTAAAACGTTTGGGGTCGGTGAGATTTTTTAAATATTTTTAAAAGAAGTCTCTTATGCTCACCAAGGCTGCATTTATTTGACCAAAAATACACTAAAAACTGTTAAAATGTGAAATATTATTACAATTTAAAATAACCGTTCTATTTGAATATAATTTAAAATGTAAATTATTCCTGTGATGGCAAAGCTGAGTTTTCAGCATCATTACTCCAATCTTCAGTGTCACATGATCCTTCAGAAATCATTCTAATATGCTGATTTGATGGTCGACAAATCTCAAACAATATTATTATTAATGTTGAAAACAGTTGTACTGCTTAATTTTTTTCTTTTTTTTTTGTGGAAACTGCAATGTTTTTCAGGATTCTTTGATGAATAGAATGGGGAAAAAACAGCAACTTTTTGTAACAATGTTTTGTCTCATTTTTGACCAATTCAATACATCCGTGTGCAGTGTATGTTTTTTGTAATATATACTTATGCTCTTATACAATTGTACTTAAATTAGTAGATTTAAAATAGGAATTGTGGGTTTAAAAGAGAAAATATTTTCAATTATGCACTTTTATTATCACAAGTTACATTTTCAGAGTAGTTTCCCCATCACTGATGCTGCTGCACGCTAACATTAAACACATTTCATAAGAATCAACTGAACTTTCACATGTAAAGCAAATGTTTGTGATCCTTGTGAAATGTGCATTTAATCATGCCATGGATTCGCCCTGTCAACAGTTTAATATATATTGTGGTTTTTAATAAAAGTCCATTAACATTACTCTAACCACACACAAACATATTGCTCTTGATGTCTCTCTTGTGATTAAATGTCTGCTCGGCCTATGACCTGAATCTGTCACAGGGCTTCTATTTGATTTATTCACTTTTTGATTCCTGAGCCCTGGAAAATAAAAGGGAGTAAATCGTCAGATTGCTACTTCAACCTTTCGAACGGAACGTTTGTCTTTGTCAGGTGGCTCCTTCAGGTCCTCTTGATGTTGGTGATATGTCAGATATAAATTTCTGCAGGGAGGTTTCGCAGAGCTGCCTCTTGCCCTTTGCACACAATTTTCAGTGCATGTTCCCCCTGCAGCTCTTACATGGAGAATTCGATTCAGTCCCATTGCACTAAATAGGTCAAAGAGATAGTTAAAGTGTATACATAAGAAAATTTTTAGAATAGGCACCTACTATATGCTGACTGTGTGTAAATCAGCTACATTACAAATGTTATTTCTTGTGTGTTGTATACACCACAGCTCTAAACCTAGTGAGCTGCTTGCTGTCTACATAGACAACACCCTAAGGGCCAAGACACACCAAGCCGATGGTCGGCCTTCAGCCAACGTCGGGTAGTCGGTGAGGGTCAAATGAAACTTTTTTGCCCAGATGCATGAAGGTCAACCCCTAAACCTAAGCCTCAGTGGACCGTAAGCAGATTGCACGAAAACATATGAATTACAAAATCATACACATTCACTTAACCAAAACATAAAATAGTTATGAATTGCCATGACAGTGTGTTGTACTGAAATGATTCTAAGCTAATAATTCAATTATCTGATTGAATTATACAAAGTAGTATATTGAAGTACAAAGACACACAAAATACCTGGCAGACATAAATATTGAAATAAGTTACTTTAATTGGATAGAATCTATACCATGTGTGTCAGACTTCGCTCCTGGAGGGCCACTGTCTGTCTCACAGAGTTTACCTCCAACAGGTACCAAAACACCTTCCTGGATGTTTCTAGTAATCCTGAAGACCTTGATTAGCTGGCTCAGGTGTGTTTAATTAGGGTTGAAGCTGAACTGTGTCCCTCCAGGAACTGAGGGGCCGTTTACATGACACCATTTTCAACCTTAACTTTTTATGCATTTTGGATATTAATTTACACAACAACAGCATTTTGGGGGCCTTAAAACGCAAACTTTTGGGAAAAAAAACTCCACAATTTGTGAGTTTATGTAAACGGTGACATTCTTTACAAAGTGACATCGCCGACTACTGGCCTGACATGTATAATACAGCATTTTTAGTCGTTCTCATGGATCTGTGTGAATGGGGATCGTTTTGGCAACGTTGTTGTACGCGGAAAAAGCGAAGGAAAAGCTTTTTCCGTTTTTAGTACATTGTTGTCGTGTAAACGAACCCTGAGTTTGACACCCCTGATCAATACCATTCAGTATATATAAATGCAAATGCATCCCTGACCCTTGTCCCTTGCATATCTTGTTTATGATGTGATATCTTTTTTGGTTGTCAGGGCTTAAAATTCATGAAATATTGGCAAAAAATAATAGTCAGCATTTCATGTAATTGATTTGTTTAAACATTTTTAATCGATTAACATGCCTGTTATTAATACAAAACACCCCCGCACATACCATCAGTGTCCACCTCTGAATAGAATGAAGCCGACTGTTATGAGCCCTGAACTTTGTCTATTCAGATCTATGGCCACTACTGAGAAGGCTGGCACTCTCTGTGACTGGGCTCTGACCCAGACACCCATCTGCCCTCTGTATGGGCACAAAGTTCATCCATGCCATCTAATTACCCACCAAACCAGCTGGATACTGAGAGAGTGAGAGAGAAATCTAGAGAGATACAACAGTACTAAAACTCAACAGAATGCCAATAGTCCTGCCCTGGTCTGCTAATGAGAAGCTCTGAAATCATCCCATAATTTCTCTTTTATCAACACACTTTTGCTACTCTCTGGCAGTTGAGCTATACTCTGGGCCCAGATGGTCAAGGCTGTGTCAACATCTTGAGCTTCATCCATCCAGCGAGTTCATTTATTGCATGGATGAGGCATGGATGCTAGTCAGTATGGCGACATCTGTTAAATGCCTTAAACTGGTGCCGGCATATGTTTGATGTATATGGCATCTTACCGGCTTTACTAGTCATCGAGAATCATTTGCAACATGCAGCCCTTGTGAGAATCTCATTAACACCTAAAAAAGTAACTTTGCTACTCTTTAGATGCCGGTCATATATATACTCCTTTCATATATAGAAATTACCACGTTTTCATTTGGCCAAAGACTGTGAAAGAACCTTGTTATGTTAGTCTGATGCAACATAATTGCAAAAGCAAACGTGTCTTCTGTAGCTGTTAAACTGTCTTATTAGTGTCATGTTCACAGCAAATAAGAGAACATGAGCAGCTATCAAAGTGTCAACTATAGATGGGTGTTTTTTTTCAAAAACGAGCTCTTTGGCCCTGTGTACTTTTAGAAAATAAACTCTTGTAAAACACACTGTTCATAGTCTCAATATATGTAATTTTTCTACTAACAATAATGCAACAGTGAATATACAGGCATCACAGTCTTTTTTTAATGGAAAGCTTTAAAGTACAGTTAAAGGTATATTTCAAGTAATTAACACCTAAATAGCAACATAGTATTGTCAGAAACTGCCTGTTTTTGTTTCGTTTTCATGAACTTTCTATTTGTTTTTATCAGTCACCTGTTTTCCTTTGTTCCAGCTTCCCGCTCCTCATTTGTAATGGATCTGAATAACGAGTCACCACCTGTTCATCACCCTGAGTTCAATCACCCTGTGTATTTAAGTTCCTCCTTTTCATTCTTGTTCATTCAATTGGTATTGTCTGGTATTGTTTGTGTGTAGACAGTCTGTTACATTGCCTTCTCGCCTTTACTTGTGTTTGTTTTATTAAAGAACCTTTTGTTTGTAGAAACCTGTTTTGAACCCTTTTCGTCATCTTCATCTGAACCAAATTGTGAGCCAAAAGTATACTTGGTGCAAAAATAATATGTAAATAGTAAACAAAGTGTACAAGTATTTGACAAAGTATACCTCTTCACTTGTAGTATAGTTGCAGTACAAACAAAAAACTTAGTTGTAAACTAGTGGTGTACTCAAAGTAAAAGAATACTTTTATACATTAATAAGTGGACCAATTTAATCCCAAGTTATTGAAACAGTACACTTACAAGTACATTGAAATTAGTATACTTACTGCATAAAGGCCTATACTCAAACTATACTTGAACTTTACTTATTATTGTTACCCTTACAAAAAATAACAAGATGGTCAACAGTGGTCAAGAAGTTTTTGAACAACACTTATAATAAAAAATATATGGTTTTGGTCTAAACTGACACTGCATTCTTCAGCGCGACTAACAAAAGCTGTATGCGGTGAGATGCGTCCGTTCTCATGGAAGCACCTCAGAGCAGCGAACCTCATACAGGTTTGTTTCCCAGAGCTCATCTGCCGCGGTCTAAACCATAAACAAAGTGTAGGAATACGACTGTCTGTCTGATCCATCGAGCGAACTGCCTTATCAATCAACCCAGAGTGTCAGGAAGCCAATGGGGAACATCCTGCTCCCCCAATGCACTCGCAGTGTTTTGTGTAATGAAATCACGCCCCTCGTCACTCTCTGTATTTCCTGTGACGACCTCAGAGAGGAGTGTGTGTTAGTGTGTGTTTGTGACATTCACACAAGCGGCCAATCGTCCGTCACATCAATCAGCCCGGGCCTGTCCAGCAATCACTCAGCCGGCCGCCGGTGTCTCAGGCATCAATAAGCAGAGCTGACAGGCGGCTTGGATGGACTCTAACGGATCTCTATCCTATCTCCTCCCCTTCGTGAAGTCCGGCCCAAAGAGAGGTGCCAGGCCTCTGTCACTTATTCCAATGAAGTCAGCCCTCGGTGAGGCCCAGGCAGAGGACAAAAGGCACGCGGGCCGGCAGCATGAAAAGAGATTAGCATTTCACAGATTAAGACTCAGTGCAGAGCCTCCGCTATTGTCTTTAAACACTCGGATGGAGTTTGTTTGTTTGTTTACTTGGCTGTTTCAATGGCAATTAGAACAATAAGGACATCCTCTTTCTCTCAGAGGGAGTGCAAGTGGGAAAAGCTGTTTTTGTCCCTTTTTTGTGTTTTGTTTTGTTTTCTTTGTCTTGGCGTAGCATGTAAATCATGAAATGTAAAATCTGATGCTTGTTGAGTTTGTGTTCATTTGCCATAAAAGTCCTTGAATAATCAGATGTTTTGTTATGGGGAGTTTTTATGAAGGGGGTTTATGATTATTCGTATACCTTTGGAATGGACCAGTTGAGATATCATTGCCATTAGGAATGAAAGATTGGAACTTACAGATGTGTATATATTTTTTTACTGCTAAATGAAGCACAATGAAATTGCTGGATGAGTGCAGCTTTATGTAAGGCTGCATGTCTCTGATATAAAAAAGAGAGGTATTTGTGACTTTATATATCACATTATGGTTTTATAATACCCAATATATCTCAGACTGTGACTTTATCTTACACATTATTTTGCTGCTTTATTTCATACAATTCTGACTTAAAATTGTAAATGTATCTCACAATGATGCTTTATAAGTCCCAAAGACTTTAAATGTCACAATCTGATGTTATTTCTTATTTGAAACTTTATCTTTTATTTTCAGTCTCTAATAAATGGTATAGTCACGCTAGACATTTTCTTGTGAGTGGTATGAGGAGGTGGGACATTCTCATTTTTGGATAGAATATGATTGGTCAAAATTAGCAGGATGAGTCATATTTTTGGTCCATCCAAGAAGAGATAGAATTTGAGTATTAAGATTAAGTATAGATAGATTAAGTTAGTAATGGGCGATAGAAACGATATGCAATATAAACGATACAAAATTGGCCTACGATAGAGATTTTAATTCTATTGCACTATCGCGATAATGAGCTGCAACCGGCTGCAACGCATCATCGTATTCGTCATCTTGAGTAAACATTGCTGAAAGCGAAATAGAGAGCTGGTGAAAAAGACCGGTGTAACATCTGTTCCCTTTCGTTGTCACTCCGAGTTCCGTCGGATGACGACGAATGGGGTTTCGCTTAGAAAGCCAATCGACTTCGAGTACTACAAAACGAGCCAATGGCAAAGAAATGCCATGGGTCTGCGGAATTTGCATAGCGTAACTCCGCCTCACCTCGTGGGTATTTAAGGAGCACGCTCATAGCAAATAGGCATGTTTTCGCTTCGGAGCCAAGAGTATCTCTTCGCTCCACAGCCATTTCTGACTTCACTCTACGAGACGAGCCACTCTCTCCGGTGTTGGTGTAACGGCGATCTGCAGCGAGTTCACATTGCCTGCTGATCTGTGCAGTGATCTGCCAATGAGTGTGTTTCTCCCTGCTCGCTTCAACATCGCGGAGTTTCTTCCTCCTCTCACAAAAGAGCTCGCACGCGGCACGTCTTTTTAAAGACGGCTCGCCCGTGCATTTCTGGTTGCGGTCGACTCATTTCCGATTTTGATGGGCACATTCTCTGCTCTGCGTGCTTGGGCTTCATCACGCTAGAGCAGCGTTTGTGGATGACTCACGTTCTCCCCGCGGGAACGTGATCATCGCGTCATTACGGTCGAGACTCAATGATCTCGTTAGAGAGAGAGTCCCCTCATCCACACCCCGATCTAACACTCTCCACGTGAGGTGCTACTTCGGCTGGTGGCCAGGGTGACCTGAGGGTGTGTGTGTGGAACAAATCCGCCGACTCTTTGTCCGTGGACCACGCCCCCCTCTTCAGTGACGCAACCCGCGAGTGTTCAGGGGATTCCCCGGGTCTATTTTCGGATGCCCCGCGGGTTTCCCTTGACGCTCCAGAATCGGATCTGTTGTCCATCGCAGCATCACAGGGTGGGCTAGAATTTTCAGGAAGTGAAGATTTGACAGTGCTGCCACTTTCGGGTGTGCATATGGCATTTGTCGAGTCAGATCCTGAGATGACGGCCATGCTTTCCCGGGCGATTGGTTTTTGGGTGTGGCCGCTGACTCCTGTCAGCGTCCACTCCAATACCTTTTTTCCCGGATGTGCATTAGGAGATCTCGAAATCCTCGAAGACCCCCATGTCTTCCAGCGATCCCTCGTTGATCTCCTTCGCCCTTCCTTCCCTCTATGGGGCCGCTGCCCATGGGTACACTGGGGTCCCCCGGTTGAACGCTCTGTTGCGATGCTACTGTGTCCTCAGAGTGCTTCCTCTCGGCGCGATCCTAAGCGCCCGTCCTAAGCCTGTAGTTTTTCGTCTACACTTGTGGCGAATTCCTATAGCGCTACAGGACAGGCAGCCGCCTCACTGCATGCCATGGCCATTCTGCTGGTCTACCAGACCCAGATGCTCACGGACATGCACGAGGGCGGGACTGACCCAGGGCTCTTCAATGAGCTGCGCGCCGCCACTGACCTTGCTCTCCAAGCGACGAAAGTGGCCGTACGTTCCCTGGGTCAGGTGATGTACACCATTCTGTGGCTGAACCTGTCCGATGTGCAGGATGTCGGGCGGACCCATCTGCTTGACACCCCCATATCCCAGGTCGGCCTCTTCGGCGGTGCGGTTGAGGGCTTTGCCCAACAGTTCTCAACCGCCCACGAGCAGACTGAGTCTTATTCTGCCCCGACGGCCCCGCCGTCTGAGCTGATCCCTCAGTCTGCCCACCGCCGAAGGCGCCCTCCTGCGGCTCCCACCCCGCCCCGCCCGCGGCTGTACAGCTCGCCTTGCGCCGCTTCCGAGCCGTGCTCAGGGGCCAGCATGTACTAGTCCGTTCAGACAATACCGCGACCGTAGCGTACATCAACCGTCAAGGTGGTCTGCGCTCCCGCCGTATGTCGCAACTCGCCCGCCACCTCCTCTTATGGAGTCAGAAGCATCTGAGGTCGCTTCGTGCCATTTATATCCCCGGAGCCCTGAGCTGTGCAGCCGACGAGCTCTCGCGGTTTCAGCCCCTCCCTGGAGAATGGCGACTCCATCCCCAGTCGGTCCAGCTGATTTGGGACCAGTTCGGGGACGCACAGATAGATCTGTTTGCCTCTCACGACTCGACCCATTGCGCCCAGTATTATTCCCTGACCGAGGGCACGCTCGGCACGGATGCTCTGGCGCACAGCTGGCCACAGGGCCGCAAATATGCGTTTCCCCCAGTGAGCCTTCTCGCGCAGACCCTGCGCAAGGTCAGGGAGGACGAGGAGCAGGTCATTTTGGTCGCGCCGTACTGGCCCGCCAGGACCTGGTTCCCCGAACTTGTACTCCTCGCGACAGCACCTCCTTGGCCGATTACTCTGAGGAAGGACCTCCTTTCTCGGGGACGGGGCACCCTATGGCACCCTCGTCCCGATCTTTGGAACCTCCACGTGTGGCTCCTGGACGGGACGAGGCAGGTTTGAGTACCCTACCACCAGCGGTGGTGGCTACCATCACTTCCGCTAGAGCGTCGTCCACGAGACACGTCTATGCGTTGAAGTGGAATCTCTTCGTCAACGGGTGCTCTTCTCACCGAGAAGACCCCCGGAGATGTTCGGTCAGTGTCCTGCTTTCCTTTCTTCAAGAGGCGTTGGAGCGAAGGCTGTCTCCCTCCACCCTCAAGGTCTATGTCGCCGCTATTGCCGCACATCATGACCCGATAGAAGGTAAGTCCGTGGGGAAGCATGACCTGATCATCAGGTTCCTGAGGGGAGCGAGGAGACTGAATCCTCCTCGCCCTCCTCTCGTACCCTCTTGGGACCTCGCAGTGGTCTTAACTGCCCTGCGCAGCGCTCCCTTTGAGCCTTTGCAGTCAGTCGAGCTTAACTTCCTGTCAATGAAGACAGCGCTTCTGACTCCATTGGCCTCCATCAAGAGGGTAGGGGACCTGCACGCATTCTCCGTTGACGAAGCGTGCTTGGAATTCGGGCCGGGTCACTCTCACGTGATCCTGAGACCCCGGCCTGGATATGTGCCCAAGGTTCCTACCACTCCCTTTCGGGACCAGGTGGTGAACCTGCAAGCGCTGCCCCCGGAGGAGGCAGACCCAGCCTTGGCACTGCTCTGTCCAGTACGTGCTCTTCGCATCTATGTAGACAGAACGCAGTGTTTCAGGACCTCAGACCAGCTCTTTGTCTGTTATGGTGGGAAGCTGAAGGGAAAGGCTCTCTCCAAACAAAGGTTGTCTCACTGGATAGTGGACGCCATTGCTTTGGCATACCAGCAGCAAGGTCGACCGTGCCCCCTTGGTGTGACCGCCCACTCCACCCGGAGTGTGGCATCCTCTTGGGCTTTAGCGCATGGCGCCTCGCTAACAGACATCTGCAGAGCTGCAGGCTGGGCGACACCTAACACATTCGCCAGATTTTACAATCTCCGAGTGGAGCCAGTCTCCTCCCATGTACTGTCTTTTTCAAGCTAACATGGGACCCGTTAGGTGTCTTCGCTTGCTCGCCATTCCACTCCACGGACTGGATACGTGCGATATTCTCCTCAGGTGAGCTTCCCCGAAAGCCCTGAGTTCCTCCAGCACTCCTGATGCTGGCGCCAGTGTCTTTTGCCTGCGCGTCGGCTAGGTGCCTTCCGTGTGCATGGTACCTCCTCTGAGCTACCCCCACATGTGTATTCCACTGTAAGCCTCTTTGAGCATGTGTCTTTCCCTTGGCAAGCCACCTTGCCACCCCTGGGGTTGAAATATTCCACCTGCGGCTGGACACCCCAGTGATTCCCCATATGCATCCCTCGGGTCATATGTGTATTCTCTAAGTCCCCCCCTCTGGGTTGGCAGTAATTGCATATTTCCCTTAAAGACCTTGGGATATGCTCCCCAGTGTACCTTGGTATTCCTGTGCTAATAGGAGTCCTTCGTCCGTGCTATCTCACGACAGGGATCTCAGATTACGCTGGGCACTGGAAGACAGCTGAGAAGGTGGCGTGATTAGACTGGTATCCCCATTCGTCGTCATCCGACGGAACTCGGAGTGACAACGAAAGGGAACGTCTCGGTTACGGATGTAACCCTCGTTCCCTGAGTAGGGAACGGAGACGTTCCGTCTTCCTGCCACTTTCCGCTGTACCGCGGGGATCGCCTGAGCTCAGTCTTGGCTCCTCAGCGAGAAAAACATGCCTATTTGCTATGAGCGTGCTCCTTAAATACCCACGAGGTGAGGCGGAGTTACGCTATGCAAATTCCGCAGACCCATGGCATTTCTTTGCCATTGGCTCGTTTTGTAGTACTCGAAGTCGATTGGCTTTCTAAGCGAAACCCCATTCGTCGTCATCCGACGGAACGTCTCCGTTCCCTACTCAGGGAACGAGGGTTACATCCGTAACCGAGACGTTATCTGGACTTGGTTCGTATTTAAGCCGTCCGACGAGCAGCAGCACACTATACTCTGTAGGGGCAACAGTTCTGGCTAACGCCTGTTTCACACATACTCCGTTTGCAGTGCAAATGCGGTGCGTATTTTTTCCGTACCCATGTTAACAGGCCTGCACGCGGAGCGGGGGGGCAATGCGTTCCAGGTGCGGTGCGTATACAGCAGTGCAGCGATCGTTTCCGCACAGTCTATTTTTGCTTTGCTCCACGTGCTGAATTAAATTTACAGCGCATGGTTCATGTTCAAAATGAACACGGATTGAAATGAAAATATAGTAATCTCTCCTTAAATGCATTTAATTAAATTATACTACTATTTTTCACAGTCATTTTCTGTTTAACTTTAAGCTCGGGGTAATTAAAGCAAGGAAAACTACACAGTAATGTTACCTCAACAACGCGACATAATGGATGCACTTGTCTCTTCGTGGAGGTGGAAAAACAAGTTCTTCGTGACCAAATTATTTCTTGTAAAAAAGATTTAAATGCAAAAGAAAAGGTATGAGAGAGCTGTTTTTGTCAATTGTGTATGTTTTCATTTTTAAAATGTTTGCGATGTTAACAAAAATGTATAAATGTTTTGTCACTTGCTTGAGCAACTTAATATATAAATCTATATAGAAGTAATAATACATTTTTAAGTATATTAATAATAAAAATAGTGATTTGAAATAAAAAATAGAGGATAAATGTTATGTTAGTCGTACAGCCGTAGATCAGTTGTGCACTGCAAACGCACCATATGTGAAAGCACAATAGTGCATGCTGCTCCTGCGCCGCATACCACCGCAACATGCACTGAATAGACAGAGTATGTGTGAATCAGGCGTGGACTAAAGGAAAGAAATCCAATACTTTAAGCTTTTTCTTTGTTAAAGTCTCTGCAGCTAGTACTTGAATTTTATTTATCTGCAGCATTGTATAATTTCAGTTTTGCATAATATATGTTCTCAAAACTACATACGTTTTCTTTAAAAAAAAATATATTTAGCAGTTTGGCTTTCCTTATGGTCTATCTAACCTGTTCTGAAATGGTTCTATTATAATTTATATATCGTGATATATATCGTTATCGCAAGAGGCTGCAATGTATATCACAATATGGATTTTAGGCCATATCGCCCATCCCTAGATTAAGTATTAAGAAATTAATACTTTTATTCAGCAAAGATGCAAAAATGACAGGAAGGACCTTTATAATGTTACAACATATTTCCATTTCAAATAAATTCTGTTTTTTTTAGCTATCTATTCATCAAATAATCTGAAAAAAAAAAAAAAAGAATCCCCCAGCCATCATAATAATAAGAAATGTTTATTGAGCAGCAAATCAGCATTAGAATGATTTCTGAAGGATCATGTGACACTGAAGACTAGAGTAATGATGTTGAAAAATCAGCTTTGCCATCAGGAATAAATTAAATGTTAAAAAATATTCAAATAGAAAACAGTTATTTTAAATTGTAATGCTATTCCACAAAGCTGTTTTTACTGCAAATAAATACAGCCTTGTTGAGCATAAGAGACTAAGAAATAATCTTTTCAATAATGAAGAGACATCAGACAGCTCCGTTAAACTATTAAAACCTACACTCAAACTGAAGTAATGTATTCAAACTGTTATGCGGAGAGTCTGAATGACACTTTAAGACCCAACAATAACAAATCTGCTCATGATTTCCCCCGTGACTCTTTCTTTCACCTCAGATAACCTCCTCTGGGAGGAAGTTCAGGAGATGAGCTGTGACTGAGGGTCTGTTCCCTCTCTTCCCTCATCACTGCTCTGCTCATGTGACAGTGACAAGCTCAGATGAAGAGTTCTGTGTCCATTCACAGGCCAGCAGGACAGAGAAGTGTTGCATTAAATAGAGACAGTCCAGCACCTGTGCTCAGCTAAGCGTTCGCCCTCACAGCGCCCTGAAGCCACACCAGTCAAGACTCCTGCATTGTGTGTCCTGGCCTCTGAGAATGAACAAAAAGACTGGTGATTTCATTTAATTACAGACTGCAACCGGTTCTTTTAAAAGGATGTTCAAAAGGCAGCTTTAGAAAGATTTACCACTGTTACACTGCTACAATGTTTTAGATAGTGGGAGGTTGGTAAGATTTTTTAAAGTTTAAGATCATCATCGTGTAAATTCGAATGATGTGAATGGTGAATTCTTAGAAGCTGAAAATCAAAGTAAATTAATATTCAGAAACTAGTAGGATACATGCATATGAGCACTATTGATGTAAATATGAATCAACTTATAATGTTCTTGAAACTTGAACTGTTGGAAATGGTCTTCCCTTTATCTTTTTATGAATTTGATGTAGAGATACTGTAACTCAAGACCTGCAGGCCTGCAGCCTCACCTCTTCTCTCACTCTCAGTGTTTTTTTTTTTTTTACCCGATTGCACAAGGCTAATTTGCAACCACAGCATCACTCTTCCAGCACAATGATGGAGAGAGAGAGAGAGAGAGAGAGAGAGAGAGAGAGAGAGAGAGAGAGAGAGAGAGAGAGAGAGAGAGAGAGATGGAGAGAGCAGCCAGGCCAAACCGTTTGTGTTTGCTGGCCGAAGCTTTTGATGGCTGTCTTCACACACACTGACCCGTGTCCAAAGCTTGTGACTTTGTCAATCCACAGAACACATTAAGCCTCTATTTATATAAAAAACACTGCTGCTTTATTCATCTTTACAAGTTTATTTTTGTCTCTGACCTCCTAGTCTCATTTTTGTCTTAGGTAATAATTGGAATAAAAGCATTTAATAATTATATGTTGTTCATAAAACGCATATTTCTGTATCTTAGTAACTGTACAGTTTTGAGTCAAAGGTCCAAAAACACAAATGCTTAGTTGTTTTGTATGTTGGTTTCAAACATCGATAGGTCAACCCTCTAACCATCTAAACTTAGAATAATTGTCATCATTTTTTATTTTATTTTTTTGTAGATAAATCTTAGGCAAACAAGAGAAATGAACAAAAGTCACCTTTAAACTTTAAATTTCAAACTGACAATTTCATTGTTTTCATGACAAACTGACATATTATCACATTTTTATTCAGGTAAATTGTAAATTCAAATTTCATGAATTTTATTATATTGTTCTTGATCAAAAGATGGTTTGTTAATTGTTGTACTGTTTGAATTTGACCCCAAATAGAGGAACAACATGCTCTACTATAATTGTATAATTTTGGTTGGGTGACAATTGTAGTTTTTACACTGTAACAAAATATTGTTGGTTTAACTTAAAAAAGTAAAACCTGGTTGCCCTTAACCCTTAAACGCATAACATGACCCGGGACGTCATTCACTACCCTCCTCCTCATATACATTTTTAAAGTAAGATCAATCAATTCATTAAAAACTATATGACAAGCATTTTTTTTGTATAAAGAATGCCTGTTTCCCAATTCATTGTTTGTAAAATGTGTATAGGGTCGCTAACGACCCGAGGCGTGTAACTGTGTAAGTAAATATTTTTTTCTGTACAACAATTATTGAATCTTTGATGACTGAATAAGTGCAAATCACCTTTATTCCACAAGGTGGCAATGTCTGATTCACAATGAGGAAGTGATTTTCACTCATAGTTACTGCAGGCAGAAAACAAAAGAATAGGAAGTATTATCAGCAAAATCAGATATTAGTGTCACACTCAATAGATGGTGGATCTGGTGTCAGCAATCAAAATATTGATTTTGAAGATGTTGAAAATTATAGTTATGACAATATGGTTGAGATCACGAATATGAGCAAGATGCTGAATGCACTGGGAAATGATCTCTGACGAGGACAGTTATGATGGTATAAAACATCTGCTCAAACTGAACCCTTCCAAGCTCCAAAAGGTAACAAAATGTAGAGATCCATCCGTGTTAGATATAGATACGGGTCACTAAACACCCCGGATATGTATTAATGATTGGCGAAACATCCATGCATTTAAGGGTTAAAATTTTAAATTCATTGAAAAAAAAAAAAAAAAGTTAATACAATGAAGGAGACTGGCTTAATCAACAAAATGTAATTTTTTTTTTCTGAACCACAGAAATGATCTAAGTTGATTTGACAAAAGAATAACAAATGATAACAAATCATGATTTTTTTTTTTTTTACAGTGTAGCTACACAGAAACTACTTATTTGACTTTTTCTTCCCTCAGAAATACATTCCTTGTTCTAATTACAAATGTTTTGTGCTTGTGACATTGATATTAAAGCAGTGCTGGCCTGCGGGTGGGATGTGGACTTTGTACAAGCATATGGGGTTAATTAGAGAGACTTTGCTCCTGGACAAGGTTCAGCTGATCCACAATGGAGACCTTCAGAATTGGTGGTCTCTGGCCATTTGGCAAGGCCACATTGTAGCCAGGCTGTGGGGCTGCAAGATGTATCAGGTATCAGGTGTTGGCCAGCAACAGAAGGACAGAAGAAACAGTGAGACCAGACTGGTTGGTCAAGCTTTGAGTTACCAGAAGATACAGATGGAGAATGGAGTGAAATAGAGAGGGATAGACATGATAAATGACAGAAAGAGAGAAAGAGAGAGGGAAGTACAAATCCACAGTTTAAGCACATGTCTATCAGGACTGTCAATGATGATTCATTTACAAAATTTAGATTCACTTCTTGACCTTGATCCAGTAACAATGGTTAGAATCTCATTGGAGAGGATTTTTTTCAGTTAATAATGACTTAAATTCAATCCATACCTCAAACAAAGCTATGCAATATAGTGAATGCAACATATGGACAACATTTTTTTCTGCCACTTTTACATGCTTTTCAGAGCTTGAGAGGCCCCAATGGGAAATAATTGCTTGCAAACATTTTCGTTTTTCGGTGAACTATCCCTTTAAGACAAGACTTTGCAAAACATGTCATGTCTTCCCAATGCTATATAGCTAAATCTTCTTTTTTTTCCTGGTGAACCTTTAGTTCATTCAACCAGGCTTTGGATATTTGCAGACTTTTTCATGAGGTCCCCACAGGGAAAGGTCTGCACAGAATAACTAAAAACATCCACAGTAGTAGTAAATGTTATTTTTTCACCATTTGCGGTGAGCTAAATGCTTTAGTCAAAACTCCATGCCTTAGTCAAAAGATCCCACATAATATTCTGCACATGCTCAGAGATCTAGCACTGGCTTACTGGTGTTGCATTTGAGGTAAACCTAATATAGAGTAAAATAGAATAATGTATTCCATGAGACGGCAGTGGAGGCTAAGAGCATGTTTTTGGACGGGGATCAGTTGGGCTACTGTGGATCGAAATCAAATGCACGGCCATGCCACACCGTATGTAAATATCGCCTTCCAGTGAAATGCGCCAGCATCTTTTCAAGTTCACATAAACAAGGAATTCATGATCTCACAAAGGAACTAAGAGTGTGGCGTTCTCTTACGAGAGCATTTAAGAAACAAAGCTAATTCAAGAGTGACGTGCCGCTCGATGAACTGCCAAGCCGAGGGGTCCCTTTTTACGCCTCACTGTCTCTCTTTGCCAACAAACTGTCAGAGAGACAAAAAAAGAAATAAAAGACTAAATAAAATTACCATTCTCTCTCGCTCGTGCTGCGACAAAAAGGCCTTTATTTTTTATTTTTTTCAGCGGTGACCTTTCTCTTCCTCATGCATCTTTCATGCTCCTCCTGAAAACACCTTTGAGGAAAAAAAGGGCTTGGGAAGGAAGGAGAGGAAAAGAAAATGTCCTGCAGTGTACAGTACACACCTTTAAATCTCCATCTAGTCTTCCCATGTATTTTCATTATGTGTCCGTACAGCGTGTGTGTGCATGAAAAGAACAGCTGCGTGTACGTGTGTATGTGTCGGAGGCTTCCGCTCTCCCTTTCAAGCTTCCTCCATTTGTGTCACCGCCGGTCCCTCGTCATTCCGACCCAGAAAAACGCAATATCCCGTAAAAGAATCTAAATGAAAAGTGGCCCAGCCCCTGCAGGTAGAGATGGACCAGAGAGATATTCTGCTGGACTTGGTGACAATCCCGCAGGCTTGTTTTCTGGGTAATGTCTCCACTTCCACCCCCACCTTCAGCTGTGGGCAGCTTTGTCTCGGGATCACACGCTGTTCTAGGTGACCGCTCAGGAGATGCAGGGGGCGCGGAATGCACTGCACTTCCCTGCTGACATTTAGATCTCTTTATTTTTCTCCGGTTTTCAGTCCACCAACAACAACTGGCCACAGCAAAGTGGGAAATGCCAGGGAGTCTGGCCTGGACACGGAGGGGAAGGAGGGTCTCGCCTTCTCATAGAAAACGCAAGAAGGTCTTCCAAAAAAGACCCACAACGCTTTAAGAAATGGCATATGCAATTTTTAGCGCGTGTTTGTAAGTGTCAGTATGTGGGGACGGGAGGGGGCAAATGACCCCTTTAGCTGGACACGGTGTCCTTGTCTCAGGAATGAAAATATTTTCTGTTCAGAATGTGACAGCGGTTCCCGTTAAGTTCTCTTTTGCTGTTGTTATGCTGGCTCATGGATGGACAGCACGCAGGGAGATTTATTGCCTTTCTTTGCCCTCGTCAGAACGATCCTGAACTGTAAATATCGCCGCTCTTATGATCTGCAGCTGTGCTGTCCAGGCCAGGACAACTTCCTGCTCAAAACAAAAGATGAAACTGAAGACAATATACACTGTCAGTTGTTATGTGTGGTCATTTGACTTTATATTAAAAGTAGGGCTGTTGATTTAACATGTTAATGTAGTTTATTTACAATATAAACAATGCACCTATGCCCTCTAATTCCATAATAATTAATGAATTTTCCTACCAGTATAAGTCGACCTCAGACATTGATTGCAAAATTGATCATTGCGGACTGTAGGCCGGTAATAGCTTTATGTTCAATGAAATGCAACAAACAATAAATTGACTTCTACAGCCAGTTCAGTAATTTACATAACTTGTTATTATTACGTAATTTATCAACAATCAACTTGGATGTTTAAGTCATTTCAACATAAATTACATTAAACTGACTTAAAAAATCTAAGTCAGAGTTGAATCTTGCATAACTTGCATAACTGCAAATTGCTTTACTTTTCAGAAAACAGAAAAAACAGAACAGAAAATCTTTTTGAAATATTAAAAATCTGGACGTTTTAAACGTTCATAGAACGGTCTCAAATAACCAAATGTTAAGAAATTGTCATAGAACATAAAATTGTTTGCTGGGTAAACCAGCGTATCATTAAATTAATTTAATTAAAATGTTTTCAACACAGTGCAGGATTTTTCCTTGTGTTTTGGGCTTGATCAGCAAAACAGATCATTGTGGACTGCAAGTAATAGATTTATGTTCAATTAAATAGAATTAATCAAAATATTGACTTCTTAAGCCAATTTTTGTCTATTCAATGGTTTACTCGTCTGCTGAATTATTGTATTATCTTTGACTCATCTTCATTTGAGGGCTTTTCTCATCAAAAGCATTAATATATGCAATTAATTTTTTTGTTGTTGATATAACATTCTGCTGTTTCTGCACATAACCAAAGAAAAACATTTTTTAAACATAAAAAATGCACGTTTTAAACTTTCACAGAACTCACTCATATAACATAATGGAAACGTTAAGAAAATGTTCTCAGAACACAAAATTGTCAGCTGGGTTAATCAGCACATCATCAAATGAATTGGATTACATTTTTAACACACTGACAGCCTTACATAAAGACAAAGTGCAATATTTTACCTTGTGTGTTTGACTTGATCAGCAACCAATCAAAAGCTCTTTATCCAACTCATATCTTCAATGAGGAAAACACAAAGACAGAAGCTCAGCGCCAAGACACACAGCATTTTCCTGAAAGAAGTCTGGTATTTGTATAGAATGTTCTAATATTGGCCATAATTAATAACCAGATGTGTTGATCCACCACTGACAAATGGAAAATACACAGATGTGATCTTTCATTCCCACATCCATCACAGCCTTGTCTTGATGTTGGCTAAGGACTTTACACTGCAGCCTCTCTCTTTCTCACACAATCTCACACACAAATTAGGAGGATTTATGCAATAGATACCTGGAGACTTGTTCTGAAAAACTGCAGTATGAAGATTAAGCTAAACACAAACAAATGAGTTGAAGGAGGGAAGAAAGTGCAATAAAAATGAACAAGCTGGAAATACCTCATATCCCTTGCCAAATACGCAACATTCAGTAAGAATTAAATCTTATCTCTCTAATCTATGGCGACACTTTTATCTACACGTATAACTCAAAGAAAGACAATAAAATACATTTTCTTAATGCGTTAATGTAAAAATGATCTGCTAGACTTCAATCTGCTGTATTTACAGTTGTGAGCTTCTCAACCCTGTTCCTCCAGATCCACCCACACAATGCCTCTACGACAGAGAAATGAATATGAAACAGAGACGAGAGCAACCATGGTGTGAGTGCATTGGAACGGACCAAGCATCAAATTCCACGTCTCTTCTGCTCCGAGGGCAGCTCGCTTGACACCACGCCACCGAAGAATGCCTGCCATCTTGAGTGCTCTGCTGGCAGCCGGGTTAGTTCATTCTATGTGTAATGTAAGCGCTGATGTTGCGCCCTTTCACATTATCACGTGAATCCTTCTCTCGACTCATTTTAGCTGTGTTGACACACACTACATTTATTGTATTTTTTCAGTTCATCAATAAGGAGGAAGATATCCGGGATTTGAATGACTGTCAAATATATCGTGCTGCTCCAGCTGTTACTGCAGCTCTGTTTGCAGGTGAGAATGTTTTGCTCAGTCTGTTTACCTAAAAACGTTCCTTATGAAAGAAGGGGTTTGTTCTCTATAATGAGAACATTTTTATGGTCAACAAGAACTGCTCAAAGCAATGTAATATTTTACTCTTTATACAATTCATAAAGAAGGTTTTTTTTGTCAACTGGCAAAAAGCCCTTTTAAAGCATAGATCTAACTTAATGTGGTAAGTTTTATGCTTACAACAAGAAGAAGAAAAAACCAATAGAGTAAGAAAAATAAACTAAATTCAAGATACAGTAGGCCTATATTCCCTGAAAACAAGTCTTATCTTATGCTTCATAAGTAAATGTATCCTCCTTGTGTTAAAGAATGGAAAAGACTGTAAAGTTATTTATAATGGAAAACAAGAAAAAAATGATTATTTGATAAAATCAGTGGCTGTAACAGTAAAGTGAATAGTATGTGGTATGTGTATAGTATAGTAAGGTATGTTATAGTATGGTTTGGTATTATACACTACCATAGTATAACAAAATTCAGCTTTGTCATCACTGGAATAAATTACATTTTAAAATATATTAAAATAGAAAACAGTTTTTTTAAAGTTGTACGGTAATTATAATTAAATGCAACCTTGATGACTTCTTTGTGAAGGAAAAACAGTAGTCTTTAAAACAGGTATAATAAAGTATTTTGTTATGATATAGGATACAGTATAGCAGTACATTAGAATATAGAACAGAACAGTATGGTATGTTATGGTATAATAGTAAAGTATGTTATGGTATTGACATAGCACAACAGCACAGTGCAGTACAATATAGCAGGATAGACAAAAAAAGGATTGTCTTTAAATGAATAATCATTTAATAATCCACTCCACCTTTACCCGAGTATTATTATGCATAATTAAAATTATGTTGTATGGGTTATTGAATGTAAAATTGGAGTTATAGCTTGTGTGGATCTATGGAGAGTTAAATGCATTATTTTATTTTTTTACTGCACCTCAAGGACAAGATGATGAGAAAAATCCTGTGGAGTTTTCTTTCCTGGAAACTAAAACAAAAGATGCTCTTGAGGATGACAGGAAGGAATGTGCATACCTGAAAATACCTTTTACATCTCATTTGCCGTCAGGCTGATAAGGCCCCATTTCACGGCCTGTTGAATGTGAAGCAGTAAGTATATAGCTGTGTGTGTCCAAAGTATGTAGGTTCTTATTTGTATATGTGTGTGTGTGTGTGTGTGTGCGTGTGTGTGTGTGTGTTTCCACTGCTCTCCTCTTTCAGCGCAGAGAAACAGAAAAACGTTTCTGTGGACAGACCTGTGGAGCTGCCGAATGGAGTCTGGTGATAGGATCGGTTTACCTTCACAAGCCTGGCTTTGTTATCCGATCTGCCGCACACAGGGACAAGGAGCAGAGTCAAACCCACTTTAATTCACACAAGATGTCCAATCAGTACCATCCGTCATTATTTTGTTCCTGCGTCCCCCTGTCCTGGTCCCTCAATAGCCCTCGATGAGCCGGGATCCGGTTCTACTCAGAGGAACTTCTGGTCCTGGCTTTATTTCTACAGGCAAACAGACACACATAGACACATATTTCTCGAACACATCAGCTTCGCTAAGTGTTTCCTTCAAGCGTAAAGAGCAGCGACTGCTTTGGGCCCAGGCTTGGAGGAAGGTGATACCTGCTGTTTGTCTATGCCAAGACTCGCAGTGCTGAGGCTGTAGAGAAAAATGTAGATTTTCACTCTACCGTGGAGGCCCTTTGTGTCTTTTCTTGCTTCTAAGCCCCCCTTCATTCTCTCTCTTTCTGCATTCCTCTCTCCTTGGAGGTTGAGTTGTAATGATTGAAATGTGTGTGGATTCTCAGCATGCTTAACGCTCATTATCAGACTGGATTCATCAGCGTCCACTCAGCAGACCCACTCCACCAAAACAGCTGGCCCTCATACCTAACCTAATAAGTCAACAGATATTCAGCTCAGTCCAGAATTTAGAAGTTCTGCTATACCGCTGAGAGATGCATACAGGGAGATGAATTTAAAAACATGGTTAATGCATATTCATTCAATAGTTAAATATAATAGTCTTAAATATCTCACCTAGTCCAAGACTGATCCTCATAATACCAAAAAAACAAAGATGTATACATTTTCTAAACGAGATGTGTGTGGTGTTTGTCTGTTCTCATACAATGCTAGGATGGTTGCTTTGTGCTTTCTAGGTTTGTGGTTTCTAGGATGATTTTTTCAGTCTTGTTAAATATGGTTACATTCACATACAGTTGACTAAATAAGTGACAACTGCATTTAAAATAATAATAATAATAATAATAATAATAAAATAAAATAAAATTCTTAGGTTCTTAGGTGTTAATTTAATCAATCTTGGGCAGTGGTTCCAAACTATTTTGTTAGCTTAAACGACAGACAGATAAAAAAAGGAATGGTGAGAATCACATTCCAGACAGATTTCTAGAAGTGGGCAACGATCAACCTCTAATAATTTTTCCAAAATGGTTTATGGATTCTCAATAAAGGTCAAGCCTGAGATTTGAAGGTTCAAGACAGCCTGTAAACAGTCTCTTCTGCTGAGAGTGAGCATTATACACACGGTATGCTTCAACATTATTAAAAACCCGTACTTCCCTAGATTTTCACTCTCAGTACACAAGCAAATAACTACTGGAGTCCATTTCACTGTGAATGAGCCAGATTATATGACACAGTAGGCCGATAAAAAAGGAAAAGACAAAATCACAGGAAGAAAAGTGAACGGTAGAGGGAGGCTGTGCGAATTAACGAAAGAATCAATCACAAACCCACATCTGATTATGTGAAACGGACCATCAACACGACTCATGATCTCTCTCTGTCAACTCCATGGCCACATTAATCACGTCAGGCATTGCCAAGCCAAACATGAGAATACTAATGATATTGGATTAGGGTTCAGAGACCGGGTGCCTAGCAGGCTTGATTTCATTCATCGTGCGAGAGGGGAAATACCGCGAGACAGAGCCCTGGGCTAGTGCAAGGTTATCCCCTCCTCTCTTCCCTCTGAATTCCCCCCGGTCTCCTAATTCGGCTAATTCGGCTGGTTTCCAGGGATGTTATTAATCAATAGAGTCCCTAATGAGACAAACAGCCTGGGGAAAGTCTACACCAGGGGCCCCCACTGCGGCCCATCTATTGTGTTTCAACTTCTTTCGTAAGCACTTTTTCTTTTTGACGCGGTCTAATCCACAAATCTTGTTTTTTCTCTCATTGGCAAAATTTGAGCCTCTATGCTTCGCTGAGAAGCTCCTGATTACGTTGACTCTCAATTTACATGTACGTCTCACCGCACGATCCGCTTACTGGCATCCTTGCCTCCCTGATGGCTGTTTACTGGCGGCCACATGACGATTGTGTGCAGCGAGTGCTAACGGCCCTCTCAATCCACTCGTAGTGGTGCAATATGTGTTTATTTGACGCCGTGCAGAACATGAAGAACAGCACCTGCAGTTCAAGCAGATACAGTTGCACTTGTGGTTGTTGTAGCGGACGCGTGTGTTCTCTGATGTAGTGAGAGGAAAGAGGGCAGGAGATTTTTCAGAGGGGATCAAAAGAACAAGGCCCTTTAATGTCAACAACACAGCTGTGTTTACATAAATGCCATTGGAGAAAAAGGGAGAGGGGTTTGAGAAAGACAGGGGAAAAAAAGACATGGATGAGATGACGTAATGAGCCTGGGGAAGGAGTGCAGGGTGACCTTTGACATCTCAGCCCTGTTCGGGAAGGAGTGATGGCTCTTTTTGCTTTTCTTGTTAGAGCTGTCTAGATAGCAGTGCAGTGTGCCTTGTAACTCAGCACACCTGAGCAGGTGAATGAGGTAATGTGGAGGTCGGGCACTCGCTTGTCTGTGGAAATAATCAGTGGATGACAGTGAGGAGAAAGAGAGACAGAGAGGAAAATAGGACTTTTTTTTGCTGTAAGATTTTGATATTGTGTCCAAATGGAGAAAAGGACATATTTCCTCTGGCATCACTGTAATCTATAGGTACTAAAAACAATTGTAGGGTTTTTTGCTGCCATGATCAATAGAAAATGAACAAAAACCTCTCTTAATAGTGAAACATTGAATGAAACATTACTATAATTAGACTAACTTACATAAAAATAGCTCTGAAAAATAGCTATGGTTCTATTTAAATACTTGCAGCATGATACTAGTTCAGTGAATTTACTTCCCGGTGAAAACGATTTTGGGTGGTTAGTGAATAAAATAGGTTTTCGTACTGAAATTTTTAGGGGTAAAAGGAGCCTTTGATTTTATTTTCCTCTAAACCACTAGATGGTACAAAAATTTTCCAAAACTTCCGCTTTTCAAGATGCACGAGGAAATTTCGCTTATTATTGATGCGATCGTGGGCAAATGCCCAAAGTTGATTCCGCGCTAATTTGATCTAATATTTGATGCTTTTAAAAATGTTGTAGATTTAAGTTGCAAATGATTTGAAAATCATTAAAATTATTAAATTATAAAAAAAAATATTGAATATATTTTCAGACAAAGGTCTTTTATTTTGATTATTTTGAGTTTTGTTCAAGCTAAGTAAAGCAACAGTTGTTCAATAACGGAAGAATATATAAAGGTATGGTATTTGGGGTTAAAGGCACCACTGCTGTCGGGGCGAAAGGCACAATAATTAATATGATAATAAACAGCCGGCTGACTTTTCCACTTGTTGAAATGACATGGCAAATATCATATATTAAGTTGGGTGTCCACCTTAGAGATTAACACCATATTTATATTGAAACCATTAAATGTTTAAAAATACAATAGTAATCATATCATATAATAAAATAAGATTTAATGCTACTACTGTAAATTTAAATTATGGGATCTCCTTCAATGCTTTCAGAATCTTACATTTTTTTTAATTTATTTTATATTAACATATTTTAATGGCTATATTTATTGAACGAAAAAAGAATTATTTTATTTATCAAAATAAACAGAAAATAGTACAAACCTAGCTAAAGAGATTGTTTTGAACAAGTATTAAGAATTTGAACTGTTAACTTAGACATTATTAAAAACATATAATTTTAGCTAAAGTATTTGCAACAATACTTTGTCTTTTGTCCCATGCTGGTAAGCCTTTACCCTGTGTGCCACCTCACACATGTAAATGTAAATTTAATTAATCATTTGTATGCAAAAGTATCTATCACCATGTCAATTACTTTGAAAGTAAATAAAAATAAAAATTTTAGTCATTGAATATTCATTAATGTTTGTTTATCTTCAACTTAATGTTTATGTATATCTTCTAAATTAATGACTTATTCAATTAAATTATTAAACAAACAACAAATCCCATCTGTAATTAACTAAGAAGTACAAAAAATGGTTAATGATGAATTTTACATAAAAGAAAAAACAGAAGGCAAGGAAGAAAACACAAGAGGAAAAATAGAAACTGATGAAAATATAAAGGAATTTTACCTCAAAACATGCATGAATGATTTGACATTTTTCATCCATTTGAGGAAAATTATTTTCCAAAATGATTTAGTCTGTTTATAAGTCACAGTAGGCCTTATGGTTAGTTATAAAATCTTACATAAAAACCATCTGCACATAAACTTCCCCATAGACAGACAGATGACAGTAATTCAATAAGAGACAGCGAGGGCTTTTAAAGATTTTACTGAGGAAGGATTCTTCTTCTTGGAAAACAGAGAGAGAGAGTGAGGAAAAAACAGACGGGGACAGATAGAAAGAGGGACCATAAATCTGGACAAATAGGTAGACTAGAATGCAGGCGGCTTGGAATCAATAAAAAACAAAAAGATGAACCTAGGGAGTCTAGGGAGAACAACCTGCGTAACATGGCTACTCAAATGGGTTACAGGACGTGAAGGAATGTTGTAATAAAGAGAAACACAGGGAGAGAGTGAGAAAGGATTAAAATAATAGTTGGGTTATTGTGTACGCTGACGCTTATGTTCTGAAGCCGTGTGTTTATTATCTATCCATTATGTCTTGCTGTGTTTGCACTGCTGAACTAAACGGCTTGACCATGCCCCGCTGTCTATTGTATTGCTGAGGCCACAGTAACCCCCGACCACACACACACACACACACACACACACACTCACACTCACACACACACACACACACACACACACACACACACACACACACACACACACACACACACACACACACACACACACACACACACACACACACACACACACACACACACACACACACCATGCAGGTGGAATGAAAGGGGCTAACAAACAGACTGATCTCTCATCTCTTCTATCTGAAGCCCATTCCAGCGGTGAGTGTGTGTCTTCATGTGTTAAATTGGCCGTACGTTATCCTCCCTTTCCTCCCAGTGATCCTGATAAGGAGTATTAACTCACATACAGGAGCAAACACACTGTTTTATCCACATATACACACTCACAATACACGTGTGATGTCATATACATGTCATATACATATGTCATACGCCAAACGAATGGCCATATAGATAAACATAATACAGACATCTACTCCAGCCTGCGGCCATGCACGCTCATCTTCTTTTTTTTGTGTCATAGGTTTATTTATAATAATAGCAGATAAAAGACAGGAAAAGATAAGGTAAACCAGTCAGATTTTAACATTAAATCAGCACTACAAATCATTACAGCACTACAAACATATTTTTGTTTACCTTTCCACCGTCTTTTTTTGTTTTGTTCTATATTAAAACACATTTTTGGCCATTGTGTCAATTTTAGAGGGAAGAAAGGAAATGATGAGAAGAAAAGTCAGATTTGAACGTTCCCCACATGTGCACGATAAGTGGGCAAGCTACTTGGTTACGGCTCCAAGGTATTGTTTTTTGATTATATACATTGGCTGCATCCAAAATCGCATACTTCCCTATAAAGGCGAAAAACAGTATGTCACAGAACAAGTATGTACGAATTCAAAGTACTCAAAGAGGAGGCAAAAAGTACCCGGATGACCAACATTTCTTCCATTGAGATTCTGAAGTGTACATACGTTGGACACTTTACTATCCCATGAGGCCACAGGAGATGATTTGTGAATGGCAGTGAGCCGACGCAACTGACGCTGGTAGGTCACGTGATTAGGTCAACATGGCGAATGTTACACATCCAGATTACAATAATCCTACACACATTCATACTATATAGAACATGCTTTTGTAGTGGTCCTGAAGTAATCACTTATTCAAAATAAGTACCTACTCAAGAGAGAATGCGATTTCGGACGTAGCCAGTGTATTCATCTTGCCAGCCTCATTTTTTTCTTTTCTTTTTTTTGGGGCCATTGTCCCTTTTAAAAGAGACGAGAGGAAATTATGATGAATAAAAGTCACATTCAAACTCACATTTCCCAGATGAGCTCAATATACTATACAATATATTATAACAGCTCAAGCCACAAAGTCGCAGCTCTAAGGTTTTGTTTTTTGATTACATATGCATTGCATTCATCTTCCCATTGTGTCACTTGTAGAGAGAAGACGGGAAACAACGAGGGGGAAAAATCTGATTCAAAACTCACATTTCCCACATGTGCACAAAACTTAAGAAAGCCACTAGGCCACAGCTCCAAGGTTTTATTTTCGATTGCATATGCATTGCATTGCTCGGGAAATATAACCGCCCACATACGACAATGGCGCACACACAAATCTTACCATCTCTAAAATGTTTCACCCCTCGGCTCAGTCTGCATCCTCAAGTGCTGACAGCCCCTTCCAAACACCTCCTTGATAGTTGGATATCTCTACACTGTTACGTCACGCAATAACAAACAAACAGACGGGCATCTCACTCACAGTCGGACTGTAGTATTCATCTGTCTCTTTCACATCTTTCTTTTGGTTTCCGGGGCTTCTAGTCAAGGCAGACGGCGCAGCGAGGGGCTGAGGTCTCTCCAGTCTGCCTGGGTGTATTTTTAGAGCCTCAGCACCAGAAATACTCCTCAGCACCAGAGACTTGACAGTTTGAATGTGTGCACAGGCTTTCAGAAAATGTTTATAAATTTCTCGAGCAATTTGGCAAGAACGACAGGACGTGGCCATGTAGCGAGTCAGAATAAATAAAGAAATAATCCCTCACAAAGCCAGAAACCCCAGACTGTTTCAGAAGATTTTCACACTTTGAGCACATAAAAGCGCACTCTGGGGACAGATAGCATTAATATTTCAAATTTCATTGGGGAGAAATGGATTTTCTGTGTAGATCCATATGGTATCCTTAACCCAAGAACACTTCTTTCAAAATTGCATTTGTAAGCAAAAAATGTCCGGACATTACTTATCCAAAAAAAAAAAAAAAAAAAAAACCCAGCAGAATGTGATTCATTTTCCATCAATGGTGAAACCGAAGACCCCATAGTAATGTTTAAACGTCTCCTTTCAGAGGTAAATGGCTGCACTAGCACCATTGCTTTTCAAATGATGTTCAATTGAGACATCATCAACAAAGCGACGTTGTCTGACAGGACCACAATGGAAGCAGAGAGGCGAAGGACTATATCAGCAGACTCAAATATTGACTTTGAGGCACATTAGCAAAACCATTCACCCTCAGTCTAAAAAAACGCTCATTTAGGGTCTGTCATTTGGATGACCTTTTCCTCATTTGTATGTAAATCCCCTAATTACAATATCCAAAGTATTTAACCCTCTGCCACACACCACGACAGATTAAGACTTAGCATGGGAACGTTCTGATTCAAAAGTAGATCTGGGTGTCACACAACAGGTCACTAATTGGATATTATTTATCAAAAATTGGCTCATACGTGAAATGTAATGTAAAATTGAATCAAATAAGCCAGCTTGATCCATTTCAATTTGAATGAATTCTCCTCAACCAGTGTTTGTTTTCTCCTATTTTTTTGTCTTTTGATGAAAATATTCTTTGATTTTATTGTCATTTTAAAAAATTTTGGTCATTACATTTTTATAAATAATTTAGTCTCTTCATATTTTTGTTATCAGTAATATACTGTACATTAGTGTGTTGTTTTCATTAGTGTGTTGCATTTTATGTTAATGTTAATGGCATTGTTTTAGTGTCAAGTGTTTCCCTGATGGTGTTTTGTCTTTGTGCATGACCATGTGCACCGTCTATATACAAGTATTGGCCATGTTTTATGAGCTGGCCGCTTATGATGAGCTCTGATTCACACGTGGCTTTCTGTTGTGCCACCTACTGTATATTATTGTGGTGGTTATTGGTACATTTTAAGTTAAAAAGGCAGATTTTGGTAGTTTGATAGTCCCCCTGTGGTGAAAATCAAGTTTGTAATGTTGTTTATATATCTATGTGGTGTTTTTAATATGCTTTGAGACAAACCTTGTACAAATTCATAAGTCAACACCATTGCTGAGTATTTTCTCCTTAAAACCGCAGTGAACCAAAGACTGTCTCAAAAACGTGGTTTGAAATCGCTGGTGTTTCTGACGTCACAAACCTTGTAACCAATCACGCCAATGTGTGATCGTCAACGAGTGGATCTCTGAGCTGGTGTGAGTGAGTGGAGGCGGGGCTAATTTGCATATTCATAGAACTGCGTATACCAAATGAGGCAAGGGTGTAGAGTTACATTCAAGTTATTTTAAGACATAAGACATTTTCAAAGAAAAAACTTTTAAATATGTAATTTTGGTGATCAAAGATGAGTTATAAGGGATATAATTATTGACTAGGCCTACAGGGGGACTTGAATTAAATATAACTGGAAAAATTGTCCCAGTATTTTTATGGTGAATTTCTGGCAACCACAGATGCTAGTTTTTTTTTACTGTAAATTTGACAGGATATTTTGTACAGTGTATCCTTGTTGAATAAAAGTAGCAATTTCTTTTATTTTCAAAACATTGTTACTGACCCCAAATTGTTGAACGGTATTGGATATGTATGAATATCAACTTAAAAACAACAACAACAACATGAAAATCGCATGATGCGTCTTTTTCGTCTCATCTTTGTTATCGTTGACTAGAAAAAAAAAGTTTTTTTCAGTTTTTCTGACAAGATTAACTGTCATTAGTGTCATATACCTTGACTTGCCAAAAACGGTGTCCTACCGGAGCTTGTTTTGCTGTGACAGCCTCTGTGGAACGCTGCACTGTCACACTCAGGAATGTCGGAGGCCAGTTCTGTCTGGCTACGATGAGGGCAGAAAGTCACACTCTCCAGGGGTCCTTCCAAGAATAATTTGGTCTTGCGGTTGAGTTTCACTGCAGTGGAATCATGGGAGGTTCAGGTCAAAGGGCTGTTTGAAGGGTAATAATCCATTAGTGCCCACATCACTCACATCTCATATATTTACAAACAACAAGGGTGTCTAAAATGAAGGTGGCAACTCTGGGTATACCTGAGCGCTGATGTGAAATAGCACACCACGAGCGCTATTCTTTTGGGGGATGAATACGAAGGCTGCAAAAAGAGGCGCTTTTATTATAATTGAGAAATGAGCCTCGCCGTCTGGCCTTTTACAGCTGGCCTGAGATGACTTACACTTGTGCTGCAGTAAAATGGTTTCATTTTGCATTTTTAAATTGCCTCCATTCTAATCTGTTTTCAAAGCCTGTCCCTTTAGCCTATCAGGTGAAATATTAATTGTCTGAGGGGGAGTGTGTGCCTATCAGGCTGAAATCAGAGCCTGTAGTTACTCCCTTCTGAAACAACAAAGGGCACTGCTTTTTTTTGCACATGCGATTGTTAGGGCAGCGTGACTGATAGGACGACAGAGGAAGTGAGAGGGGAGAGATTTATGTGTTTATAGGCAAGCTGTCACTGACGCATCGTAATAACGCATCATTTCCTCGAAGATCGTATGGAGGGTGCCGTTAATTTGATGTCATTTGCGGGGGTCAGATATTTGATATTGCGCACGCCGATGATTTAAAAGGTACAGGCCGCTGAGCTGTAAACATTCAACCATAAATATCTGACCAATAATAAACACCTCATTAGAGCAAGTCGTCAAGCTAGAATACTCTGCCATTATATTTCATTATTAAAGGCACATGTGGAGATTTATCCACCTGAGAATACATTTTAGATTTAGTCAACAAACATCCCATCTAGTATTACTTAAACCTGGTTATTATGCCAATAATTTGTATATTATAATATAATTAGTATTCAAGCTCCAGAAGAGGCCACTTAACGTTACTACACAATTGAGGGTGGCTTAAAAAATATTAAGTACATATATGAAGAAATATGAAGTACTCCTAAAATTATTGGCATAATTGTTTCAATGCATCAACATTTTATTAAACTTAAAAAAATAATAATGTTCATATATATGTTTATATTCTCCATTGGGTCTGTTAATATTATTCTCATGGGGTCTGTTAATATGAGGTTGTATCAACCTTCAAACCAAGTAAATGGGCCGTTGTAACTCTCCAAACATAAAATACTCAACAACATCACAACAAACTAACAAGACAAGCAAAGATACGGTGTGTGATTATGCATGTTTTGTGCATGTGTTTCCCAGCAGATTTGAACTCTGTCACAGCAGATTTTATCTCTGACATTTGACAAGGTAAAGGACACCCGAGAATGGTCTCTGGTGACCACAGGCATCAGTACCTGACAGAAAATACCATGCACATCTTTTTTTCTTAGCAGGTCATCCACCTACCCTGCAGATGAGCCCGAGAACTCGAACGACTGGAGATGCCACTCTCATGCCAGAGAAACAGTTTGTGTTTTTCTCGGTCACAACGTGTCTATAACATCCATTGTTGCAGACTGAAGAAACAGCAGGAATGACAGGAAAGAACGCGACGGGGCTTCCTCAAACTTACTGCAGCGTACGGAAAGTTTTGTGGATTGCTATTGATCGCTAAAACGTTGTGCCTTATAGAAATGACTTGGAGAACATTTTCAGGAAGGCGTCCTCGTGAGCGAATCAATCTCTCTCACACCGTGAGCCAACCTGGAGCAGTCAGCTTCAATTTCATTCACAATGCTTACCCGCCAACCCAGCGCTGTGTTCCCTATGCTGGTAATTGAGGAACTTGTGTAAATTGTGAAAATTATATTTGCCCCTTTCTTCTTTCCATCAAGAATATATATATATATATATATATATATATATATATATATATATATATATATATATATATGTATATATATAATTAAAAGGCTTCTTCTTCTCCATTCATACAGTCACCGATTAATTCTAAAAACCGCCGGCCATTTTTGAAACTAAACCATTTTTAGGAGAACACTGAGATTGACAGTTTTGACACTTATTCTGTGTGGAGAACAAAAGCTAAAAATGAGATTCCAGCTCGTCTTTAGTTTGTTGAGCTGACAGTGTGCAGTGAGAACAATTGTTGAATAGAAGTGAGGGTTTTGTGTGTGTTTGTGGTGTGGTGTGGTGTGGAGCGCCCCAGGGCCTGGCTAACTGCGGGAAGGGAAGCAGTAAAATTGTTGCATGGGAGATCAACAGTATCTGGTTTGAAACATGAACGTGTCTTCCAGGCTAAACTGAGATTTACATGTTTCCTGTGGCCTGGTTGAGTAACAGACACACGTCACATACGCTCTTCTCCCTTCAGCTATTCTCAATCAAGAGCAAAGGTAATCGTAAAAAACGGAGGAAACTGTTTCTGCTCTGGGGAGAATGTTACACAGTTGGCCAACATTCAGCAGAATGACAAGAAATGGGAAAGACTTTAAAAATCTTTTATTGGAGATCCGGCTACTACAGGGCAAATTCAATAAACTTGCATCGCTTTTGTGTACGATAGTTTGGCACAAAAGAAATGTCTTATTCACTAAACACCCACAATTATTCAAGTTTAACCAGATGCTGAATATAATAGCCTACACTGAGTATTGAAATCATTATCATTCTTCTCAGCACAAACATGCTATCTATGCAGGTTACGCTTATTTGAGGTCAGTACTGAAAAATGTCCTTTAAAAATTTGTTTGTGTGCATTTTCTATTGATTAGGAAAATATTCATTAAATTATTTTAATTCTAACTGATACCAATTAGCTGATAAATAATTTAATTTTATGGCTGACAACTGATACAAGCTAATAAAAGTCGAATAATAATAATACAAACATTGAAAACTAAAATCAATAATCAAAACATTTAACAGTGCAATTAAATCAAAATCAAAAACGATCCCTCCACCTAGACACCTTTCTAAGGCAGACTGATGTACCAGTATATTGTGCATCCCCACTGATTAGCATAACTCCTTTAGTGACCTGGGGCCTATTTTTTGTTTTTTGTGCAAACATTCCTAACACCTTTTTTGATTCCACAGTGGCTCAGGGGAAGTGTAATATTGACGGGGTAGGTAAGTAAACATACTAATCTTTCACCGATCAATACAGCATTCCAGTGTCTCTTACTCTGAGTGTACACTTCTCTCACATTCTCTCTCTAACCCCCTTCATATGTTTTCGTTCTTGTCTTTCTTTCTGTGGAGACCTGCTGCAGTATAGTGGCCTTGGGGATTGGATGAGGTGCCAGAGGCTTGTCTCTTCCTAACATCCAGAACAGATGCCTTATACTAACAAACTCAAGCGCCAGCCTCGACGTCCTCAGAAAAAAAACACCCTCACACTCTCTCTCACCTCACCAGCGATACTGACACTGAAGTCCCCTATAGCCTCTGAATGTGCAGCTGGCACAGCGGGAAGGCCTCATCCCAAAGCTAATCTGGACAGGTGACGTGCAAAACAGCACAGCACCTCTGGACATGTTTCTACTTTCTGTTGCTCTTTTCCAAATCCCACACTGAATGGCTCTTCTTTAAGTCTCTTGGCAGATATTCAGGTTCTCTGCACATGGATGTCACTCAAAAATGTAATGGCTATTTTTTTTCTTTTTTCCCCTCGTTCTTTCTTTTCAAAGATAACTTTCAACTGCAAATCTGAATTTACGTGGGAAGTACAAAGGGGCTACTTGAGCATGTTCAAATATGCTAATCATTAAATTTAGCTGAAAGACCAACGCACACAGCAGAGAACTTTGATGTGTTCATTTACAACATGCAGTTTCTTTTAAGTTGTTCTTGCCTTTTGTTGTGGTTAACAACTGTTTGACCCTATGTTGTCTCAGAACATCAATGGGAGTGTTTACACGTGGGTACTTCATGCGTTTTTACTGAAGGGACCGCTATCAGGTCATAAAAAGACCAAGTGCAAATGCCGTCCATGCATTTGAGATGGATAGGACCTCAGGAGCCGCACAACACACATATGGGGCCCGTACTGTTCAAAAGTATGGGGTCAGTACGATTTAAAGGAATACTTTTTAAAATACTTTTATTCAGCAAGGATGAATTAAATTGATCAAAAGTGTCAGTAAAGACATTAATAGTGTCACAAAAAATTCCATTTCAAATTCTTGTGAACTTTCAATTCATCAAAGAATCCTGAAAAAATGTATCACGGTTTCCACAAAGATATTAAGCAGCACAACTGTTTTCAACATCGATAATAATAAATGTTTCTTGAGCATCAAATTAGCATGAATGATTTATGAAGGATCATGTGACACTGAAGTAATGGCTAAGTTATACCATAACGGGAATAAATTACATTTTTGCAATATATTAAAATGGAAAACAGTTGTTTTAAATTGTGATCATATTTACTACTATTTTTACTGTATTTTCAATCAAACAATGCAGCCCCGGAGAGCAAAAATCTTACAGACCCCCCACACTTTTGAAAGGTAGTGGCACATTGGTTATCAGCTGATATTAGATATTTTTTTCATTCATTGAAATCAGCTGAAATTGGAAATGTAATTGTGTTCATGTTCATTTCCACATTTATTTTCACATTTAGACTACCACCATCTGTTACATCTAACGCTCACAAGTTAATCAATAAAACACTAATCATTTATTAACACTCTTAAAATGTAATCTTTAGCCATATAGAATTATAGCCATAGCCAAGTATGACCATAACAAGAATATGCTTATCAGCTTATCACCTGTATCAGACGTAATTTCAACATTTTTGCATCCCTATTGGAGGCAGATAAAAGATGTGACCAACCCAAGTGTAAATGCCTCTGATTGCAGCTGTTGCATTTGGTACAACAACCATCAAAGCAATTTTTAGCAATTTTTGCCAGCTCCTGTTCTTAGTTTTTGTGAGCCACACTTCAGCAGAAAAATGTCAACAGCCCAAATACTCCTCACCTGATAACTTACGCTCAAAGTACAAAACTTTGAATTTATCAGGTTCGGCCAAAGTGCACGAAACCCCTGGAGGCCATAAAACAACCCACAAATACATTTACTTAATCTGCCATGAATGTGTTACACGTATCCTCCTTTAAAGCTGGGTTATTATTTAGTATCTAGCGTTATGGTTAAATTAAGAAGAGAAACAGGCGCAGCTTGCTTGCATTTTAATTATCCCCCTCTGCAGGCGAAATAAACCCACTTCTCATCCTCTGCCAAGTGGTCCACCACCTACAGGAAAAGCAGCAATGCTTCAGTTCTGGAGAGAGATGCTCAGCTCAGCTCCAGCTCCCAGAGTGCCACTGCAAATGTGACCTGCAGATGGGCGATGGTCTCTGGTGACAGTCGTGATGTTGTTGGCTATCAAAACACATAATGAAAAACACAGAGGATGAATTAAAGCAGTGGAATAGTTCAATCTAATCACCGAAATGAGTGTGCAGGGACTTTTTTGTTCATGTAATATTAAAATGTAATCTAGCATAGCAACACAACACGATATGATACAATTTTTTTTGTATGAATGAATGATTCGGACACTTAGTTCGCTAATTAATTCGCTAAAATGAACAAAGCGAACTTTTCAGCACATATACTGGTGAGCATGTTATTATTTCCTTAAAGGGATACTCCACCAGTTTTTCTTATTAAACTATGTTATTCCCTTAACTAAGACGAGTTGATACATACCTCTCTCGTCTCAGTGCGTGCACTATATCGCTCTGTATTGCCGCAAAACTATGTTAGCACTTAGCTTAGCCCATGCATTAAATATGGGCCAAGCAGAGAAGCGACCAAACACTTCCACGTTTTCCCTATGTAAACACAGTTACTCGAGTAGTGTAACTTGACCTGGGCTGGTGACACAAAATAAACCGTTGCGCTTTTCTAAGCGTTTAAAATTGATGACTATATTGTATGGCGGAATACCATAACAAGTGCTTTTGAGCACTTCGACTTGGCGCAATAATATCTTCACTCGTGAAAAGTCCTCTTACCGGCTCCCGCTTCTCCTCCCCTTCCCTCTGACATTTCCGTCAATACAACCAACGTGACATGCGCCGGTAGTAGTAGTTCGAGCGGAGTTGACGAATTAACAGGTTGTTGGAAGCTAGTTTGTGTACAATAATGGTTAAAGCGTGCATCGTAAAGGGTTGTGAAAATAAGGAGAATGTACATAGTGCTGTCATTTTTCACCGAATTCCAACACACCACATACAGCGGAGAGCTTGGTTAGCTGCTTTGAACAAGAATCCCAAAACACCATTGATGACTCTGAAGAAGTGGCGTGTTTGCTCCGAACATTTCACAAAGGAGGACTATACCTGCACAGGAACACGACTAAAGGATGAGGCTACACCAACAATATTCAGATCACTTACACAAGAAAGAGGATCATCACCCAACGCTGTAAGTGTACTTTTGCATGGTATTTAGGTGTCCTGGAAGTGTCAGTAACCTTAGCTGAATAACATATCTGTGCAATATGTAATAGGCGCTTCTGAGACAGGAAATAAAAAGTTACTGTTTTATTTAGATAAGGACTGAGCTCAGAAAGAAACATGTAGTATAAGCCTTAAACCGTATAACTCCTTAGTATAACGTTATAGTGAGTGACAACATATCTGATTCTCTGTATCTTGAGACTGCAAGGATTCTTGTTCAAAGCAGCTAACCAAGCTCTCCGCTGTATGTGGTGTGTTGGAATTCGGTGAAAAATGACAGCACTATGTACATTCTCCTTATTTTCACAACCCTTTACGATGCACGCTTGAACCATTATTGTACACAAACTAGCTTCCAACAACCTGTTAATTCGTCAACTCCGCTCGAACTACTACTACCGGCGCATGTCACGTTGGTTGTATTGACGGAAATGTCAGAGGGAAGGGGAGGAGAAGCGGGAGCCGGTAAGAGGACTTTTCACGAGTGAAGATATTATTGCGCCAAGTCGAAGTGCTCAAAAGCACTTGTTATGGTATTCCGCCATACAATATAGTCATCAATTTTAAACGCTTAGAAAAGCGCAACGGTTTATTTTGTGTCACCAGCCCAGGTCAAGTTACACTACTCGAGTAACTGTGTTTACATAGGGAAAACGTGGAAGTGTTTGGTCGCTTCTCTGCTTGGCCCATATTTAATGCATGGGCTAAGCTAAGTGCTAACATAATTTTGCGGCAATACAGAGCGATATAGTGCACGCACTGAGACGAGAGAGGTATGTATCAACTCGTCTTAGTTAAGGGAATAACATAGTTTAATAAGAAAAACTGGTGGAGTATCCCTTTAACACAGATTGCAAAATATTATTTAGTTGCAATACCGTGACTATGTGAGAAAAAAAGTGATTGTTATCAGAAAAGCTATACTAATGAACTACTCTCATGCTACTGAAAAATGGTATGTTGAGGTTGACACTTTAGATTAGGGTCCAATTCTTAAATAATTATTGACTTTTGCCTCAATAAACTCATAATTACTGCTTATTAATAGTTAGTAAGGTAGTTTAGGTATTGGGTAGGATTAGGAATGTAGAAAAAGGTCATGCAGAATAAGGCATTAATATGTGCTTTATAAGTACTAAACAGCCAATATTCTAGTAAAGAAATGGACCAGAAATGTCACGGTTCATGAATTCACTGTCTCTCTCTCGTCTCGCGTGCTGTTGTGTGTGTGTGTGTGTGTCTGTGGGCGTGGTCACTGATCATTGATGATCAGCAGCGCCAGCTGGTTTCAATTTGTTTGTCCCTTTATATGTTCAGTAAGTGGTGTCTCATGTTGTCAGATCGTTGTGGTTTTCCTGGTGTGTTTCCTGTTCCTGTGTTCGTGTTGGATTGTGGATTCCCTGTGTCGTCGTCGTTCTCGTTTGGATTCTCGGCACCTTCACTGGATCACCGAGCACGCTCACGAGGGACTTTCACGAGATCAGAGCACCAAGGTCCGCGCGTCACCATCCATACTGTCTACTGTGTTGGCTGCCGTCTGTGTTTTGTACTGACCTCCTTGTCTGTGCACTTTAATTGTCATCCATTACACTAAACTACAACATGGTCACAAACCTTGCTCATATTTATCAAGATGCCAAAGTCTGCAATCAAAATTCAGAGATTATGAACTATGGCGAATGTCACAGCATATTCCTGGATCAACATCTTTGTTGATCCTGAACAACATTCTAATCAACCAATCAGCTTTGAGAGACAAGTTTACAGTTTATATAAAGTTTTGGCTTACAACCAGGGTTAGGTAGAGAGTGATTTCCCTCTGATTTTAGAGATAAGTTATAGGGTTAGCTTTAGGGGTAGGGATGGGGTTCAGACCAATTTTTGGACAGGAATGTTGTTCCAGGATCAACAAAATATGTTGATCCAGGAACATGTCTTACTTGGCAAAATCACGGTTACCATGAATGATATGAACTACAATATGAACTAAAAAACTCTTCCAGATGATCTTATTTCTTGACTTTTCTCTGAATTTGATCAGAAACATCTGAGACAAAGCTAATACTGATAAATAAAACATATATCTGAAATGAAAGATGAAAAATATATATTTTCCTCTGGAATCCCATCATAATAACCTCAATGGCTACACAGAAACATCTACCCTCTTGTACTGCTTTAATAACGAAATGAGAATTCCCTCTATCTTGATATATCTTCACCTTGCTTGGAGTCTTTTTTTAATAAGTTATCAATTGTGACCCAGCTGCCTGCTTGAGCCCGTGAGCTCTTGCACAAACATGCGCCTCGCCATGTCGGAGGTTTTCAGGACAAAGGCAGAGCTAGAGGGAGCAGCAGAGGTCGGGCCTGAGTGCTTGTCTTGTTCTCCTTCTGTTTTAAGCTGATTCACAAGCATTCTAATGAGCTTAAGGCCTCAGACTTCTCCCGAACCTTTGAGAACCTGGCAGGCTCCTTAGATTCCCAACATCTCCTTTCAGACGAAAATGCTCTCAGTTCTGCCTGGTTTGATTGAGACGTAAACCCTCAAAAGTGTGTGCGCGAGCACTCGAGAGTATATCTGCCGTCTGCACTCAGGTCGTCAGGTCTCATGTCAAGATACACGGCTGGTCCAAATGTCTCTCTACAGCACTTTGAAGATCGCCATGCGTTGGTGGCGGTTTAATTGATAAGCTAAGAGGAGTCACAAAGGGGTGCGAGTCAAAGAGGGTGAATTATACTATGACTCACTGCACTGCAGACATATTTCCACAGAGCCCACAGTAAAACAGTGCTTGAGTGTGACCTCGAGCATAAAAAATCCAATTCTTGATACTCTGTGAATGGAGAACTGTTACCGAAGTGCATTTCACTCACAAGAGTTTACTATCTCATCTGCTGATATTTGCATTGCGGTGAATAACTTGTGGCCTTCATATCAAAGCATTCTGCTTTGGAGTCCCCCCAAAAAGCACAATACAGAGTGTTATTATCACAATACAGACTTGATTAGTGTTGGGGAAGTCACTCAAAAATAATTCACGACATTAATTATCCAAAGTTTTCAAGATTATTTAATTGATTATGTCATAGAAAGGTTACTTTTGAAGTTACTTTCTAAAAGCTCCCTGCAATACAAATTACTTATTTAAACCTATAACAAATGTAATTACTGGGTATGTCTTATCTGTGCACATATATGCTAGGCTACTGTAGCTAATATACAATACATGCTGGATGTTTCTCAGTAAACACAGAAATTGAAATTGAATAGGCTGAAAAACACATGTTTAAAGGGTTAGTTCACCCAAAAATGAAAATTAAGTCATTAATTACTCACCCCCATGCTGTACCAACCCCGTAAGACCTTCGTACGTCTTCGGAACACAAATGAAGATATTTTTGATTAAATGTGACAGCTGGATCACTCCTACATAGGCTCCCTAAGGGATTGAAACCTGACGGCCCAGAACGTCAATGAAGAAAATGTTTAAATATTCCATGTCACAACAGTGGCTCAACTATAAGTTTATCAAGCGACGAGAATACTTTTTGTGCGAAAAAACAAACAAAAATAACGACTTTATTCGACTATTCCTTTTCTTCCTTGTAGGCCTGAAACGAGACTTCAAGAGATTTCCACGACGCATGCGCGAGAATTGCGATCTCCTTCAACTACTTCAGTTAAGTTCTCGCGCGTACGCGTCGGTGAACGTGATTTCACCAAGTACCACATGTTCCTGGATCAACATCTTTGTTGATCCTGGATCAACTTTCCAATCAACCAATCAGATTTGAGGGACAAGTTTACAGTTTATGTCAAGTTTAGGCTTAGAACCAGGGTGAAGTACTTAAACATCAGTGTTATTCACCTATCATTACCCTATGATTTTAGGGAAAAGTTATGGGTAGGGTTAGGTTTAGGGGTAGGGATTGGGTAAGGACTGCATTTTGGGACAGGAATGTTGATCCAGGATCAACAAAATATGTTGATCCTGGACCATGTCTTACTTGGCAAAATCACGATGACCCGTACGCGTCGTGGAAATCTCTTGAAGTCTCGTTTCAGGCCTACAAGGAAGAAAAGGAATAGTCGAATAGTCGTTCTGGGCCGTCAGGTTTCAATCCCTTAGAGAGCCTATGGAGGAGTGATCCAGCTCTCACATTTAATCAAAAATATCTTCATTTGTGTTCCGAAGACGAACGAAGGTCTTACGGGGTTGGTACAGCATGGGGGTGAGTAATTAATGACTTAATTTTCATTTTTGGGTGAACTAACCCTTTAATTTTTTAAATGCATTATATTTAAAGGGGTCATATAGCCTAATGCCATTTTCATACAAGTTAATTTGATTCTTTAGGGTCTAAATGAAAAGTTTGTAATATACTTTAATTAAAAATTCTCATTAGTATTGTAAGAAAACACTAATTTTACCTGGTCAAAAACAGCTCTGTTTTCAGCACACCTTTTCAGTGCATATGCCTTTAAATGATAATGAGCTTCGCTGACTCCGCCTCTCTGTTCTGCCAGCGCACGTGGAGTGTTGCCTTGACAACAGTTGAGAGTATATTTTGGAGAGAGAATGTCAGCGGGAGTCTCTGAGGACACATCTGTGCAATCGTATCAGTTTGAACCGGAGTCGGACCCGTAACAAGATGACGGCCGCAAAGAAGTTCGACAATTAAGGCTCGAACAGGACGTTTCTGAATTGTTGGTTAACATAATGCCACTTAATCACATAATGTGATCTATCTTTGTGTACTGGCAGGGTAGAGTAACTTAGTGAGATGTACGAACGCTATGTGTTTACTGATGTATACGTACTCAGTTCGTAATAACATAATAACCATAACGCTTGTTCATTATAAACGTGGGATTGTGAATTATATTGAGAACGTCGTATAGACAACATGCCGTAATGTAACTTACCCTGAGTGTAAACCTTAGCTGCATTCATCGGGAAGCGTGCAAGCGATTTGCAAAGATTAATATAAAATAAACAATTTTACACTCACACTTACAATTTTTCTTCTGGAGGTGCAGCAGGGACATGAATAGTTGGTACCGATTCTTTATTCAGGAGCAGCTTCTTAGCAAAACCAGCTTTATACTGATCCTCGATTATAAAGCAGTCTGGTGAGAAAAGATTTGTGAATCGCGCAAACATGAAAGCATTGACGTTGCTCGTGGGGAATATTCCCTTCGAAAACAAAACTCAGCCACTGCGTCTTCAGCGGTTCGGATTTAGGAACATCAAAATGACTGTGTTCGTTATTACACCCAAGAACAGAACACCACAATCACTTAGATGCCATTCTGCTCCAGCGTATCAACAATGGCGGACTATGAGCTCGCTCAGGGCGGGGATGTGTTGAAACGCTGCTGTCAATCAACAATCGTGGGAGGGGCGTCCGACCGTGTGACGTCACACAGTCGAACGGCTCGATTTGAGGCAGGGGAAAACATATAAGGAGATTAAAACAAAAACACTGGGTAGATTTTTATCATTATATGATGGTTGTGTACAGGCACTGCCAACACACATTTCAGTACAATCAACTTGAAAAAGTGCATGTACCATTATATGACCCCTTTAAAGAAAATCCATGTATAAAAAGTTATTTTTTAACCAAAATTTGTGATTGTGAAGTAATCACTATAACTGTAAATGATAAGAGGAAACTGCAATGTTAAACCAGTGTGGTCACTAAATATTAAAATCATGCAGCTTTTTAATGAGGCTTCCTTTTTGTTGTCTGGCAAAACTGGCATTTTCAAAACAGTCGCTTTCTATTTATTCCTCAACTATAATTATAACTACCTGCTTCACATTATACAAACTCCTTCACTTGCAACCTTGTCTGGGAACCCACAGCTTTCTCATTTCCTCTTTTTCTTCCCACAATCAGTTATTTTTGGGCAAGGGGCTACTTATCATGTAGCAGATAAGATTACAGTCTGGAGTCTGAAACATATACATCTTCAAATCAGATCTCACTTTGGAACAGGGAGCAGTGTTTTGGTGTTCAGGCTGGTCAATTTGATGGTCGATCATCCATTATGTTTAAAAAACCAGCTTGACTGCCTTAGCCATCTTGTTGACAGCTAACAACCGGTTTGGGCCTGCTAGAAACCAGCTATCCTACTTCAAAAGACAGCTACAGCCTTTATGCTATATTTTCCAGAAGGTCAGGCATCATTTATTAATTTACATCATCTTGTCGTTGTTTATACACATATTCTTATGTAGGAACCCTCAGTATTCAAGCCTCGGCCTGTTCAGCATTTACGCCAGTGTTCACTGACAGCACGCCTTTAAATTGTAGCGAGATCCTCCATCCTCACACACACAAGGATACGACTACTGAATTCTAAGATGCGCGTCTGAGACAGGAAGCAGCACTACGCCATGACAACCGCAGGCCCAGCGCTTGACGTGATGTCAGCCACAGTGACAGGCGGGTTTCGAAGCTCAGCGGGCTACAGACAGGCCAGCCTCAGCCCCTGACAGGATCTGTCTTTAGGGGAAAAGCCGCCTCTGTCCAGACGGTCCGGCAGCCTGACCTCTGCGCCCTTGTGCATGTTGTTTACCTTCAGAAGTTGGCACCCGGACAAACACGGGGCTCTGACTGGTCGGCCAGGGCTAGAGGCTGGAATTGACATGGCAGAAGGGGGATGGAACACCTCGCTTCAGCCCACGGGTCCCCCTGGGTCTGCCAAAAACTAGAGGAGAGAAGTGCAGACCTACTGACCACAGGGTCATCACAGACTCACTGCTGCTCTGCATTTGAGAATAGGAGAAAATATGTTTATTTTGACTTTGAGCTGATGCTCGTTTTCACTAATTAGATCCTTTACAATGAACAAAGCCTGCTGAGTTAGTCTCACCGGCTGCATTTACATTGTCGACCAATGCAGATCTTTTTGGCACAGATCACTAAACGGAAGCCTTGGAGTAAACAATAAAGCAGGTAACTGTGAAATAAAGTAAGTCATTTTGTCATATGATACAAAAAAACTGCAGTGTGAAATATACTGTACAAGCACAATTGTGAGAAACAAATCAACACTTATATCGAAAACTATATGGATTGCTTAAAATTCTGTTGTTCTTTTGCTCTGAGCCAAGAATTTGTCTCAGACACCAAGCCTGTGTTTGAATGCGCATATCTCCATTCTATAAAGTAGGTGAAAGCAGTATGTGAAATGATTGGTATGTCTGAATTCATAGTATTCACAAAACAGTATAGGCAAAAAAAGTATCCAGATGACCTAGTACTTATGCCATGATTCTGAAGTTCACATCCAATTACACTTTATGGACACTTTACTATCAATAGAACGGGGAGGGGAGTCGTGGCAATGCCAAAATGATGGCGGATGTACATTCATACAGCATTCATACTACACACATTCATGCTTGATAATATTCATATACACATATGCATACTTTTGTAACAGTCGTGAAGTTCGTTATTAAATGTAGAATCTATTCAGACAGTATATGAGATTTCAGTTTCAGTAGATGACTAGAGAAAGGGAAAAGACAGCTGAAGGCCCAAACAAAGGTGCAAACTCTGGCCAAAAGGTGCAAATATTATGTGAAATATTCATTTTTACATGGTCTGTCAGAAATGTGGGGATTGAAGATTCAGACTTGCATTCAAACTGAATGCATTCATACATTTTGTCTTTTGTAGGCAAATATATAGGGAAATACAACAAATAAATGTTTGACATATAAAACAGAATGTAAACAGAATGTAAACGGACAAGAAAAAATATAGAATTTGTGTCAAAATAGCAGATGTGTGCATTAGTACATTTTTTTATTTACCATGTTTCATTTAATCATATGGTTTCTTGGTATCATTTTCCCCTGTCAAATTGAGTGTGTTGAGCTAATATTGTGCATGGGTGTCTTTTACAGTCGCAATACATTTGACCTGTCACTGGAACAGGTTAAAGAGAATGGACAGCAATTACACGCAAACCCACACGGTTTTTCAGGTTTATGATCCATGCTTTAGATTCTCATGGGGAGCATTAACACATGAATTATTATGCAAAGTTATTCAAAAGATGCATAATTATGCAAAGTCATCTTAAATGACAGCCAAGTCTGTTGCTTCACGCTCATTGTTTTGCAAATGCGGCTGATGATTCCGTTATCTGTCTCTAGCTTAGCAACACCTGTTTAAGTGTAATTAAAACAAACTCTGACATGGGATTTTGACTGTGGCAATCAAGACAATCTTAAAGCGCGCTCAAAACTCGATAATGATGGTGTAATGACTGCCCAAAGATGAATTTCCAAACATGCATTTTCAAGCCTCGACAAAGCTTCTATCGCTCCTGCCTTACAGAGCGAGAGAATGAGCTGTAGAACAATTCACACAGCTTCGCTCTAGTTTAATGATTAAGTCTTTCTTTTACATGAGGCAGCAGGCTACACACACTAAGCAGTCTTAGCAAACTTAGCAAACTTAGACAATGAGTCACTGTGAAATTGTTGGATTATGTTGTTTTTAAAGCTAATCTATTGTGATTCATCTTTTTGGCCTTTTCAGGCCATTCTCTGAATAATCAAGTGGTATATGTTAGGAATCCAAACTAAGTCAGCAAATCAGAAACTAGCTAAAAACATTACATGCTAGACAAAATGTTGGGAATACACTCTTTCTATGACAACAATACTAATTAGGACGCTCTGCAAAATATTCTCAAACTAAATACACTAATTTATAGCATCCTTGTTCACGGACACATGCAGTTGCTTCTCAACATAATCATTTTGTGTTGTCTGTGTTGAGTTTTACATTGTATTTAATGTAATTGTTAACCTGCATGTATTTCTAATGTAGGCTACTGTATTTATTTTAGCCCTATTTCCTTTTCCCTAAGTGATTATTCCACTTGTCAAGCCGCCATTGTAAATAAGAACTTGTTCTGAATGACTTGCCTGTAAAAAATAAAGAACAAAAAACAACAACAATAGTGTACAGTATTACACTAGTCATCATTATATTGTTATTTCAGGTGATCGGCTTTCCACAATGAGGTTAACATTTTGTTTTGTTAAATGTTGAGATGTTTTATAATATACAATGCACTTTCTCAACAACTAAAGTCATTTTCATCTAAAATGAGATGCAATTTTAGAGGAGCAAAACTAATGAATATAACATGCTGTAACATTGACTAAATGTATTAATATCATAAAAAAAAACAAAGCGATAAAGTAGTTAGAAGTTTAAATCAGATTTTCCTTACAGGAGTTAATCATCTAATGCCACATGCCTTTTATTATCACCCGGCATCTGTCTTCATTACTTTGTAATGCCAATGCATTCTAATAATCTTTTTGTCAGCTTGAACAGAGTGAGAAATATGATCAGGGATTATTTTCTTATCTGTATGAATCACTTGATTTTGTAAACAGTTAGGGAAATGCCTGATTAAATGTCCCTTTAATGAACCGCAGAAGCTAAACGCTGCTCGAAAATGCCATTTAATGTGGTATGCAAAGAGACCCAAAAGAACGGCATTTTAGCAAGTAAACCCGTGAACTTTCTTGGCTCTCTCATCAACTGCTGGCTACAAATGTAGTCCAAGTGTGAAACAGCATCTTTGAGCTTTCTGGGGGTGAAGCACAGTTAGCGAGAGCAGAAATAAAGAGAAGTTTGATAATCCCACAGGCTAAACGGTAATGTAAATTAAATCCGACCTAATAGCTCACACCCAGCTCTCAAAGGGTCAAAGTCAATAACCTATTACATGGATTAAAAGAGACCCTCCATCTCACATATGGCTCTTCACCAGCCAACAAATAGCTTCTGATTTTTATTCATTGGTTTCTATCACAGGGAGATAGTTGGTAAAGAATGTGTCAGAATCAATCTACGGTCAGATACAGAGACTTAACGCATGCCAGTCTCATGCTGTTCATTTTAACACCAAACCCTCCACACAAGCACAGAGCGAGACAGAGAGCGAAAACTGAAGGGAGAGACCGAGAGAATTCCCATTCAGCTTACCGTCTTATGCAACCAACGGAGAACACAACAAGATCAGGGAGTTGGTGGAACACTGAAAAACACCTGGGGTGTTTTTAGTTCACTCAAACATAAAAAAGAAGATATAAGCAGAATGTCCCAGCGGCTGTATTTTATATGTGCTTAGACCCATTTTAATTCATTGTATGGAAAAGAGCAGCGTGAAATTTTTATTTTTGTGTTCCACAGAAGAAAAATATTTAAGAGTTTTTTTTAGCAGTTTAATACTGTATATGCTGAAAATCCAGCTTAAGCGCTTGAAGGGTATTTGTTTTACATGAAGATGTAATGGGACAAGCCAGTGTTTGTAATGATGTAATGGGACAAGCCAAGACTTTTATTCAGCTTTGGTGCATTAAATTGAAAAGGAAAGAGCATTAAAATGGTTCAAAAATATTCCGTTACAAACAAGTACTGTTTGTTTAAACCTTTTATTCATGAGAGAATCCTGAAAAAAAGTATCACAGATTCCACAAAAATATTAAGTAGCACAACTGTTTTGAACATTGATCATAAGCACCAAATCAGCATATTATGAGAATGATTTCTGAAGGATCATGTGACACTGAAGTCTGGAGTAATGACTGCTGAAAATTCCACTTTGACACGAGATTTCTGTCAAAAATCATTTGTAAAAAATCTTACTGAGCCCAAACTTTTGAATGCTAGTGTAAATACAAATAAATAAAATTCATATGTATGCGATATTTTACAGAATAATTTTCATCACTGCCGTTTTCCACCTGGCTGTATGAGTGACTACGCAAGGAGCAAATAAAAGAAAAAAGGTTGGCAGAATGACAGCTCCATATCTGGGAATTCATTGACATCCAAACACAGACTTTTCAGCAGGATATACGCCACATTTACACAATGAAACAGTTTGAATGGAAACAAGACTCCATCAGACCCCCCATGAGGACAGTTCCACCCGGTGTGCTTGTTTTCTTTAGTATCATCCCAGACAGCAACATAGTGTCGGCCCAGATCTGGCCCACATCTGGGCCGACACTGTCTGGGACGTACATTTAGTAGAGATGGTAATTCATCAGTATTCTTGTGAAAGTAGTACAGGGCTCCTCAATATTTTACCAAATTATTTTCTACCTGGGTAAAAGCTTCCAGTAATTACAAAGCCTCTCAGACACAAACACAATATTGGGCTCCTGTAACTGTTTTATTGCACAAACAATATACTTCATTTGTGCAAACAGTTCATTGTCCACTGGGCTTGTAGTGGCCGATAATTGATTCATGTGGGTGGTTTTCTTAAATGACTCACTGCTCTTCTGGGAAAGGTGCTACTATAGGCTAATTAAAGGAGGTGATTATTGCATTGCTACAATGGGATAGTCAGGTTGGGAAAGGGTTGCAGAGCACGCAAAGGTTAATGATTATCTTCTCCAACACTATAATGAGATCACTAATCACCTGAGGCAAGGAGAACTTCAATACCCTCACACAACTAATGTAAGTTATCTTGCTGAATTCAAATATCTCTTCAAACAAACTATCCACAACTAGCTTGATGTAAACATGTTCTTTGTCATTATCAGCTCTAAATTTAGGCGTGTTTATGTTCACAAGAGATTTTGCTCCATGAGGGGTATAATGTATCCTGACATCCTGTTTATGACTGTCTGATGCCTATGTTAGATGAGATTAAAGTCACAGGATAAAAAAAAATATGACAGGAGGAAAGTGTTCCTTCCCTCCGTCTCAATCCTTCAAGCAAGAACTCCTCGGTAGAGTTGTGTGGACAGGAAAATAAAATGCATTGATACATTTGAGTGAGAGAGGACTTGTGCCTGAAATAACAATCAAGCTTTGCTGACAGCCATCCACTTTTCTACCTGTAAACATGCACATCAGAGTCCAGATAGAACAAGCAACAGTGGGGCTCAATGTCTTGACATAATCAACACTGCACAGAAAGAAGGAGAGAGAGAAAGAGAGGAAAACGCTAGGAAAGGTAGAGAGAATGCTCATTTTTGAATTTGGTAATGCTCAGAAATTGATTTTCCTTCGTGAAATGTCAGCAAAGAGCAGTCGGATTTGGGCAACCATGAGCGGAACTTGAATACTGGCACAGTTTCATAACCGCACTCGTAAGCCAAAGGAAATGACAGGCTCCATTCGCCAACATCCCTCATAAATTGACACGACAAATAAGCTGGAAAATGAGAATAAAAATTCAAAGCTCGGAGCATTAGCCGGGGTTTGAGCTGGAGTAAGAGCGGAAGATAGGAACCCTGGGGTTTGGAGATGGATGTAGACCACTGAATGGGAGAATGTACCTTAGCGATTTCTACCTGCTGGGTCAGCTGGCAGGAGAAGTTCTGTTTATCCCGTTTCCTCAACAGCCCCACCACGACTAGAGCAGCAGGACTCTCTAAACTACCATTGCACAGATAGAGCATGTAGCCTACAGCCTTGGTGCTGTGTGGCCTTGCCTACTATGGCCTAATGGCGGAGGAGAGAGTATTCGTAAATGACAGACAAATATATTTATATATATATATATATATATATATATATATATATATATATATATATATATATATATATATATATATATATATATATATAAACACTGATTAAAAGTGCCAACTTAAATACATATATACAGATACCACGCACTACCATTCAAAAGTTTTTTTTTTTTATATTTTTTTTTTATATTACTTTTATTCAGCAAGGATGCATTAAAGTGATAAAAAAGTGACAGTAAAGACATTTAAAATGGTACAAAATTTCTGTTTCCAATTCTTTTGATATTTCTAATCCTTAAAACAAAATGTATCATGGTTTCCACAAAAATATTAAACAGCACAACCATTTTCAACATTGATAAGAAATAATTCTTTCAAATTCTCCCAAATCCAAATTCTTCCAAAAAAGCAAAAAAAAAAAAAAAAAAACAACAACGTATAGGAAATAATAATTTTGCAGAAAATAATACCTTCTAAAACATTCATTCAAAATATTCATACTGATTAACGCAGCATCCGTTTTGTCCATCATCCTTTGGCTTCACTACAGTATATGATCATGCTATCATTCATTCAACTGCTATTAAACCATGCAAGCACGAAAAGATGCAAAAAAGAGTAACATCTGTCACACCACATGATGTTTTACTACCTTGTCTAACTTTGCCATGTCATAAAGGGGTCAAACTATGTGCTATTTTATTTACTTTTACACATATTTATGATGGTCTGCAGGGGTCCTCTCTATGACAAAATTTCACTTTTCATGTTTTTAATTAAATTAAATGACCATAATTGGAAAGGTATTCATATAGAAGTTAGTGCATGTATGAATGGTTTTTTAAATACTTTTGGTAATAAACAATTATAGAAAACATAGAGTTATCCCTTATGCTTTTTGCAACTGAGCTGAAACTTACCAGGCTTTTCTGGATTAATTACCAGCTAAATACCTTCCCTCCTTCTTTTTAAAATCTTATCAGCTTCTACACCATTCACAACCTGAAAAACCGTGGCCACTTTCCAACAGGACAGTGTTTCTGCCAAGTCTGAATTATCATATTTGCCAAGAGCGCTGCGTGTTATTTACTCTTTTCATTTGTTATGCTATATGTTCTTCAGAGTTTTCAGGGCAAGAAACTAATGGAGCGTTAATAGGTGGGCTAGGAATGAGCAGAGTAGACCGTATGAATTGATAAATCTGTGAATTATCTCATATCCATCGGATTGTTCGAACCTTGCCCAGTTGTGTCTGTAATAAAGACACAAGGGAGTGTGATTATAAATGAGACTCGTCCTGACTGCTATATGCATTACATTTTAGTAGATATAGATGGCTGTTTAGTTGTCAGCATGTTTTTTTTTTCTGGTAGCAGAGAAACCAAGCAAGTCATAATAATGTTTTGAACGTTTTATTCTAATGGTGCAGATCCTGTCATCATATGAAATGCACTTGGTGAGAATTTAGTGGTGTCTCTCTTTGTTTGTGGTTCAGGTCAACCAAAATGTCCCCACCAAGAGGGCAATATCTGAAAGTCTTGTCCTGGAAACAGCTTATACATCATAAAAAGTGAGGTTTAAAAAAAAGTGCAATAATCGGGCTTCAAGTCTTCTCCGTTGAAATCAATGGGGTCGCTGTGTCCATTTCTTTTACTGTCTTTGTTCCTACTCCGTAAACTAAACACAGTAACGAACAATGACGTCGATTTTACCATATCAATCTGAGCGCAGGGCCGATGATGAAACACTGAAAGAACTAACGTTAGTCATTCAACCTGAACCTCCATCGCAAGGACAACTCGAGCAGGATATCCTACTCTGAGGTACATTATGAGATGTTGTAACTGTAATTCCTCACCATCAGCATTAAAAAGTGCATGTCCATCAACAAACCGATTATTTTAGTTGTACTTATTTATTTACTGAGTATTTATCTAATTTATTGCGTGAACATGTGGAAACTGTATCAATAACAGTGCATACATTAGCCGAGCTCTAGCTTGAATGACTGATGAAACATAAACGTTGGTAAAACAAATCTTGCTCCATGCTTAATGTTTACTCAAAGTAGTGAGAACGACAGACAATCTGCATTAATAGGCACAGTTTTAGGTGGCCCACAACTGATTAGCAGAAGTATTTCAGTAAGACAGTAATAATGTGAGTTAGCCAGTTAGTAGGAGACCAATACAATATAAAACTCAAAACTAAGTATTTTGAACACCATCTTTCAAGAGCAAGCGGTTTGCTAATCCTACATTGAACTCCGAGATTTGAGAAGCAGTCGTCAGTAAAATAAAGGGAACACAGCAAAAGTTTAGGACTATACTGCAGTGATATCATGGTAAAGATGAATTTTAAACACTGTTTCTTCACATGCTCATCCTTGGGCAGTGAAAAAAAACTGGCACATTGTAGAGCACAGCATCTTCTCGACATGATGCTGTCCAGTATCCACAGGAATCAGCTGCCGGTTTGAGGTTCAAGTTTTCCCTGGTGTCTGCGTACGTAATAAGTGGGCGGGCAATATGCTAATATTTCGTCTTGACGATACAACGAAGCAGCTTATGACTTGTTTGAAAAAAGATTAATTTCCTTGACTCAGAATGGACTCTACTTTTGAAAGACAACTTTATATACGGTGCACTTTTTAGATGTAAAACTTTGCAGGATGTTTTCATTCACTTAGAGCTATGTTACACACTACATGAAAGGTCATTTTCAAAAATCCATAATAGGGGCACTTTAAAACATAAAAACCCAACGTGCTTGTGTGTAACTAATAAAACAAATCTGTTTTTAAAGAACTAATTGATTGTGGAAGCTCAAACGTGCCGCATAACACACGAGAATGAACCTCGTTGGTTCTTGCACATCAAACAAACATACTGTTTACCGTTTACCACAACTGATGTGTGAGTTGAATGTTTATGAGTAAAAGCCTACATCATATAAAGCAATCGTGTCTCTCCAGAAAATTTGGACTAAACCTCTTAATTCTTATGGATTCGTTTTACGGCCTCTTTATGAACTCTTTGAAGTGTCAAAGTAGTAGTTGTGTAGACTGTCAGTGGAGGAACAGAAATCTCTCAGATTTCATTAAAATAACTTCATTTGTGTTTCGAAGATAAACAAAAGTCTTACGGGTTTGGAACAACATGAGTTGGGTGAGTGATGAAGGAATGGTCACTTTGGGTGAACTAACCCTTTAAATAGGCCTTATTTCAAATCAATTTTAAATCTAAGAGATTTTTTCTTAGATGGTCAGAGCAAATTGTGATAAAAGTGAATTTTTGAGGTGCAGTGATATAGCCTTTGAATCTTAATATCAATCCCACGCCAGTCTGATTTCTAACGTCCTTCACTGTTTTGTGGATCAATGCAGGTTTAAAGCATATTTTTACTGTTTATGTTGATGCCACACATTCCCTGATTTTACCTCTCTCTTCACATAATATACAATTGTACTTGCTCATAGCATGTCTCCAGTATCAACATCATAATCCAGATTCCTGCAATGACAGCAAAGGCAGTGGTGATGATTTGATGTTAAAGGGATGGTTCACTAGAAAAGGAAAATTCTGTCATCATTTACTCACCCTCACGTCATTCCAAACCTGTACGACTATCCTTTTTCTGCAGAGCTCAAAAGCAGATATTTTGAAGAATGTTGTTGAGTTCGAATGGACTTTCAATGTACACTCAGCCTTTTTCAATGAAAAAGCTCTACACACTCATCAAAAAGAAAAAAAGAAAATGTGTTCACACTTTCAACTGCTTTTTTTTCCAGCAACTGTCTTATTATTTGTAAGTATCTGTATGAACATGAAAAGATTTAACAACTGAGACATAAATTGAACAAATTCCACAAACATTTGATGAACAGAAATGGAACAATAAGTTCTTGAACAGAAATTGCATTCAGTAAGTAGCAGTCAGAATGTGGTGACTCTCTCAGCAGTTTTCTCTCAGCTGTCCTTCCTGTCTCTTTGTGGTACTGTCTTGGCGTCTTACATTATGGTTCATTGAACAAGCCTGAAAAATATTGTTTAAACCTTTTCCAATAAATTTTACATAAATATCTTTAAAACAAGGTATAAAAGTTTATTTTAATTTTTTTGCTGAATTTAGAACCTTAAATGGTTCTGTCAGGTGCTTCATATACTGTATATCTATCTAACTTTTTAGGGGATGATTTTTTGGATCTAGACACGGGACATTTTATGGATCTAAACTACAAAAACACGAATTTGTAGAAACGGTGACGTCATGCACATGCGTATTATGTGTACAGTTCAAACTTTGTTTCTTTACAAAGTGATATCGCCAACTACTGGCCTGGCATGAACAATACAGTGTTTTTAATTGTTTTTGCAGGAATGTGACAAAAATGTGAATAGGAATCGTTTTGACAATGTTGTCGTCTGTAGGTGAAAAACGTACATCGTTGTTGTGTAAACGTACCCTTAGAAATTCTACACTGAACAAAATTTTGAACGCAACACTTTTGTTTTTGCCCCCATTTTTCATGAGATGAACTCAAAGATCTAAGACTTTTTCTATGCACACTAAAGGCCTATTTCTCTCAAATGTTGTTCACAAATCTGTCTAAATCTGTGTTAGTGAGCACTCCTTTGCCGAAATAATCCATCCACCTCACAGATGTGATTATTGCATGATTATTGCACAGGTGTGCCTTAGGCTGGCCACAATAAAAGGCTACTCTAAAATGTGCAGTTTTATCACCCAGCACAATGCCACAGATGTGACAAATTTTGAGGGAGCGTGCAATTGGCATGCTGACTGCAAGAATGTCCACCAGAGTTGTTGCCCGTGAATTAAATGTTCATTTCTCTACCATAAGAAGAGCAGTCTCCAAAGGCGTTTCAGAGAATTTGGCAGTACATCCAACCGGCCTCACAACCGCAGACCACATGTAACCACACCAACCCAGGACCTCCACATCCAGCATCTTCACCTCCAAGATCGTCTGAGACCAACCACCCCCGGACAGCTGCTGCAACAATCGGTTTGCAAGACTAAACAATTTCTGCACAAACTCTCAGAAACCGTCTCAGGGAAGCTCATCTGCATGCTCGTCTTCCTCATCGGGGTCTCGACCTGACTGCAGTTCGACGTCGTAACCGCCTTGAGTGGGCAAATGATCACATTCGATGGCGTCTGGCACTTTGGAGAGGTGTTCTCTTCACGGATGAATCCCGGTTTTCACTGTAGAGGGCAGATGGCACACAGTGTGTTTGGCGTTGTGTGGTTGAGCGGTTTGCTGATATCAACGTTGTGGATCGAGTGGCCCATGGTGGCGGTGGGGTTATGGTATGGGCAGGCGTATGTTATGGACAACGAACACAGGTGCATTTTATTGATGGCATTTTGAATGCACAGAGATACCGTGACTAGATCCTGAGGCTCATTGTTGTGCCATTCATCCACGACCATCACCTCATGTTGCAGCACGATAATGCACGGCCCCATGTTGCAAGGATCTGTACACAATTTCTGGAAGCTGAAAACATCCCAGTTCTTGCATGGCCAGCATACTCACCGGACATGTCACCCATTGAGCATGTTTGGGATGCTCTGGATCGGCGTATACGACAGGGTGTTCCAGGTCCTGCCAGTATCCAGCAACTTCGCACAGCCATTGAAGAGGAGTGGACCAACATTCCACAGTCCACAATCAATAACCTGATCAACTCTACGCGAAGGAGATGTGTTGCACTGCGTGAGGCAAATGGTGGTCACACCAGATACTGACTGGTTTTCGGACTACATGCTACTACATGTCAACTAACTCTCATTACAGTATTAGTAGTAGACTGTTAGGTTAGGGTTAGGATTGGGGTCAGGGTTTGTATAATAAGTGGATATTCAGTAGAATGTCTGTTGGGGAGCATCAAAATAAAGTGTTAGCAGATATTAAGCAGACAGTCTACTAATGCTCCAATGACTGCTTTTCTTATACTTAGTAGAATGTCTAAAATGGACTATCAAAAACTTTTACTCCTTTTATAAGTGTATAAACCCAGAATTAAAAATATATATATATATCTTTTTTTGTTTCACAGAGCATAAAAAGTTATACATATTTGGAACAATGTGCGGGTGAGTAAAGGATGACAGAATTTTTATTTTTGGTTGAACATACCTTTCAAAAGTGAAAATGATGATCAGCTCTCTAGTTTGAGTGATCAAGCATGTCTGTTCTCAACACATGATCCGTACTGTAACACTACTAATGCTAATGCAAGTATGTGACTGCAGTGCATCATGGGAAAGAATGACGTGCCCTCTTGACAGCCTTTGCCTTTCCAAAAGCACAGGCAGAGTAGAGAAAAGAATGAATATTGAAAGAGATTTCTGAGGATCTGAAAGAATCAGGATAACAAATCAAAAATATGAAAGGTTGTTTTAGGTTTTCTTTTTGCATAGCAGCACATAGAACCAGACACGGAATACATTAGGAATGTCCTTAAATGTTCTTTCTTGGCTTGTTTTTATATTAAAAACAAAGAATCCAAGGATCCACATTAACATTAGCAAATACGATCATAACAAGTAGTCTATGTTATTTACGGAGCGTTTTATTCATAAAAATCTTTATTCATTCTGTAGAAGTGTGACTATCACTGAGATTGAGGTCAGATATTCCACTTCATGCCATCAAATGCATCATGCGCTTACAGATTCGGCATTAGTAGGATGTTGTTAAGAGCTTTGTTTCTAAAGCATCCAGGGGAGTATACACTCATCCAAACAAATCTATTTTCATCCTCTTTTTCCTCACAGCCATCTAGAGATATTAACTCAGGGATGTACGGGTAGAAAATGAGGCCTAATACCTGTCTCGGCATGTCAATCAAGTGTCACGATTTGACGGAAAGTACATTATCCTCCTGGCCTCTGAGGCTTGCGATGTCCACGGCGCTAGGACGAAGCTTCTCGAACGGGAATGGCTGATGAGCTGTGAAAATGACTTATTAAGTTTTCAGATACCATATCTGTTATGTCAGGGGAGAAGATTTCAATTTAATAGAAAAAAAAGGGATTTTATACCTATTCAGAAGCAAAGTGCAAACTTTGAGAGCCTTTGTTATACATAACCGGCGATGGTGAAGAGCTCTCGGAATGAAGAATAATTGCTAATCTTGCCCTCCATGAAGACAAGCTCTCCGGTTCCTCTGATGCTAAGTTATCCCTGGGAATTAAAATGATCACCCCCCTCCCCCTCCTCCCTTTTTTGGGAGGCTTTGTGTCTCCTGAGTGGTGGTTTCAGATTTCAGGTGTTAAGTCAGAGATTTTAAGAAGACATAAAGCACAATTGTTTCTTGATTTAATTATCTGATATCATTGCGCGGCCGATGCTTCTTCAATTAAATTTATGTTTCGAAGCAGCTTTGCCACTCGCGGCCTGAACCAAAATCTTTTTTCCCCATCCCTATAAATCTCTTCCGTCCTCAAGGTCCAGCAGATTATTACATTGCAGTGCGTCATCACTGACACATTTCTTAAATATTCTCCAACTTTTAGATCAGAATCACACTCAAAGGCTGAGCTTTGTACATTTGTACAATTTGAATGTAATTGTTGGCATGTTCTTAAAATGATAACATAATAACCATGTGTGCCAGTCCATCACCTGAAGCTCCCTCATCCATGTAAATAATCAATGTTTGCCTGCATTGCTGCAAGGCCAAATATACTCTATTAATAATTTAGCTGCTAAGTATACTGGACTTGCTACATCTTTTATGACTAATCACAACAGAGTCGCTAAAGAATATAAAAAGTGTAAATGATGTGAGGGTTAACATGAGGTTTCAATAATGTTTTTATTGACCAAAAGACTGTCTTTCCTCATTTTACATCATACTGTATAAAGTCTGACCTGTCATTTTGAATCAACACACACTCCTTGTTACGCGCCAGCAGGAATGAATCAGAGAGTGAATCCAAACGCAAGCACTTTAATTAAATAAACTCAGAACAAATAAACTCAGAACAGGAAACACGAAGACACGAAGAGCAACCATAACGACACGAAGCGCAACCATAACGACACGAAGAGCAACCATAACGACACGAAGAGCAACCATAACGACACGAAGAGCAACCATAACGACACGAAGAGCAACCATAATGACACGAAGAGCAACCATAACGACACGAAGAGCAACCATAACGACACGAAGAGCAACCATAACGACACGAAGAGCAACCATAACGACACGAAGAGCAACCATAACGACACGAAAAGCAACCATAACGACACGAAGAGCAACCATAACGACACGAAGAGCAACCATAACGACACGAAGAGCAACCATAACGACACGAAGAGCAACCATAACGACACGAAGAGCAACCATAACGACACGAAGAGCAACCATAACGACACGAAGAGCAACCATAACGACATGCAGAGCAACCATAACGACAACAAGATCTCACACCGACTAGAGTAAAACACAGGGCTTAAATAGAAAGTAACAGCTCAGTGAAACAAGACACAGCTGGGGCAACTCAACTAAGAAAACAGGTGGAATACATGAACACAAACGAGGAGCGGGAAAACTGGAACAGGACTGAACCAAATACAAAATAATGGGGGCACACAAGACAGACAGGAACAAGACATGAACCCACATCGTGACACTCCTGCTGAATACATTGTTCAGAGAAACTCAGCACCATTCTGAATTTTTCAATCCTGATTTGAAATATGAATTGTAGTAGCAGCATCCCACGGGATACTGAATCTGAAATGTAATGAAAGAAGAATTTGATGAAAAAAATTCAAATAATTTAAACAATTCTGGCAAAAAAAAGTTAATATTATTTTTTAAATATATATAATTTTGAAAGAATTTTTTTTAACCAAGTATGCGTTAAATCGATCAAGTGGTTTCAATTAAATCGTGTTCTTTTGATCAAATAATTCTGTTTTCACAAAAAACATTAAGCAGAACAACTGTTTTTTTCCCCCAACATAGATAATAATAAGAAATGTTTCTTGAGCACCAAATCATATTAGAATAATTTCTGAAGGATCATGTGACACTGAAGACTGGAGTAATGATGCTGAAAATTCAGCTTTGCCATCACAGGAATAAAATACATTGTAAAATATATTCAAATAGAAAACAATTAGTTTAATTTATAATAATATTTTACAATATTACTGTTTTTATTTTATTTTTGATCAAGTAAATGCAAGTAAATGTGCGTAAGAGTCTTTTTCAAAATCATAATCTACATATATGCATTTCCATATTCTTAAATTCAAAACTAAATTAGTCAGTTTACTTCCTCAAATCAAATTCAGGAATTAGAGCTGCCATTCCCTAAACCCACAACGCTTCTGAAATGGAAACAAGTGGTTATTTGTGCTCTTCCGTTTGGTTGAACAGTTTCTGAGTATATTTTTTGTAAGCATGGACACTTACTGTATGTGGCACAGAGTGGGGTCAGCTCTGCCTATTTGTACACAGCAGTGTGTTTGGAATAAACTTGGGAAAATGAGCTGCCAGCTAACTCGGATGTGACTTTGGTGTCTTCCTGTCAGCATCAGTATGTTATGCCCCACTGTGATGGAAAGTGGGGTGCAGAGAAGAGCAAACAGTGAAAACGACTTGTGAGGTGACAGGAGCAACAAAAACAGGAGAAAGAGTAAAAGAGCACTGCATTTGGAAATGAGAGAGAAAGTGCGAATGAAAGGCTGTGAGATGGGGAAGAAAGGGTGAGAGAAAAGTGAAGGAGAAGGACGCAGCGGAAGAACACACATGAAAGAGAGAGAGTATATTCAGCCGCCAGTCAGCGCTTTCACCTCCTCCTTTACCCTACAAAGAATTAACTGAATCAAAAGATGAAACAAGGCAGAGGAACTGGGATGTACGTGCTCCAATCCCCTCAAAGCTTACATAATCCCTCTTTTCTTTCCCTCAAGGAAATTTTACCTATGCTTAAAGTCAAAAGTCCATGTGGGCGCCTTAATGATGGAGATGACTCCAAACTTTGCTGAGAGCTGCTGGCATCTCATTATGGGTACTCAGACTATCAATAAGGACTAAGGTTCTCCTCCCCTTTCCCTCGCCTTCCTGCCTTCTTATGTGTTCATTTTTTAACCAAGAAGATTCAACTAAATATTTTTTTCACTGCTTCCTTTCTACAGTGGTAAGAAAAAGCAACAAATGGAATTTTAGCCATGTTGTAACTATGACAGTTTAGTTCAAATTTTTTCTATGAAAAACAATGAATTTAAAAAAACAATTCATTGTTTTTTTATGCAGATTAAACTATACGCAAATACGGATTACAGACCCGGGCCAATGAGGGCCATTGCCCCAGGGCAAATGACTGCTAGTGGCCTCAAGCTTAGATTGGCATAATGTGAAGTTAATGAAGTTGGCACAGTGTGAAATAAATAAAGCCCTTGCAGGGCCTTCTGAAAATCTCATGGCAGCTTTGATGTTCTATTCTATATAGTTGTAGTACATTGTTGTCTCTTTTTTGAGAATGCTGATTTAGATCTTGCGATTTATAATTTCTTGTTCTTTGGACATTACATCTTGCATCAAGCGGGGTGCCCCAAAACCTCAGCACCACAAAAGCTGTAGAAACATCCGTTCCCGTCATATCCTGGATTTTCTTTTAACGCAGCTACAAAATCTGAAATTGAAACCAATGAGTGGCATGTACCAAGGATCTGACCCTTTAAGCCACTACTCCTTGGGTATTTTTGAAATCACTTGTGTATTGGCTTGTTTACTTTTCGGCATATTTTCCATTACAAATAAGCAACAGCCTAAATAGTGACACAAGTACACAATTAAAACATTTCAGGTGCATATGTTAATGACTTGATCTTATCAAATATCAATTTACTTCTCTTTTTAACATACACTCAATATTCTGATTAAATTACAATTTAAATACAGAAATACAATATATTACAGTTTAGTTATACTATTTAGCCCTGCAAAACAGAAAGGAAGATACCAACCAACAATGTTTATGTGGGGGGAAAGTTAATAAATTAGTATTAGGCAAACTTAATCATAATACACTTTTATAATACAATGGAATTGTGAAATAGTATATTCATAAATCTAGATAGGGAGTGGAAGTTGGAATTGCAAGTTTATTAGTGCCTGTCCTCCTTACTGTTGTAAAAATGACATGAAATCTCAAGACACGCCACAAATCGACATTTTTACGATTTTATGTCTCATTTAATTGCCATAACTGCCAGTGGGATCCATATAATGTCTATAAATTGTCTTTTTTTTCCTTCCAGCTGAACATTCAACTGATGGTGCTTCTCAGGCGAACTGACATCTCAAGGTTTGTATATCATCATGCCTTTATGATTTGTCATCAAAGCACTAGTGTTCAATTTTGTATGACCTTCAATCACCTGTGTGCCAATGTACACAAAGTCAGCTAACTCGGCAGCCATCTTAGTAAAAGCCCTGGGCAGCATTTCCAGTCAGGTATGTAGTCTCCTATCTGCATGAAGAAAGACTGAAATCTTCAAACCTGTTTGTCAATGCTAACTTACTTCAGATTGGCTCTTAACTATGGAACTATAGCCTCCATATTGAGTGTTTCGACTTCTTCCATTTATTTTTTTTACGAGTGAAACATCTCCTACTATTGCTCTAGATACGACCAAAGCAATGCATTGATGAGCCCATGCGAACATAACGACAGTCTTGAAAACCTGGATTGCTGGGTACCAATTTTGTTTTTTTTTCATCACCACAAATGCTTGAGTGCATTTCATTAAATTATGTTTGTGTGTGTGTGTGTGTTCAATGACTTTCCCTAAAGTGAGCTCATTTGGGCCTGTGTTTTATGTCATTAGCCTTCTGATTGAACAATAATTGCTGAAGGTTTCTGGATCATTATTGGTTGTGGTTTTGTGAAATTAAAAATCAATATGCACCATATTTGTTCTATGCCTCAAGGACAGCAAATTCACACCTATATTTTCCCGCTCAGGCTGATAACGACAGCTGTTGTTATTGTATGATTTGAAGTTATTATGTTCATACATAATAGATTTCGATAATAAATGTAGTCATAAAGTGAAACATTTTGTGCTGGTTTGTAAGTCATGGGGGAGATTATACAAAGCCTTTAACATCTTATCATGCAGCATATTTGCACATACAAATGAACATTAATTCCAAGGGAGTGATGTCTGGATAACACACGCATGCGGATGGCAGCATAGCGAGGTGATGCAACGTGGCTGGTGGGTCACGGATCAGCAAATTGAGTACCGTCAGCGTTTAAGGGCTGCCTGAGGCAGCTGGGGTAACACTGAAATTATACACCTTTCTGCTAGCCATCCTTCACATTCAAACAGGGGCCACCGTCTACTATTTCACACCATGGAAAACCCACACGGGCTGTTTTCTCTCTCTCTTCCTCTCATGGCTGGTTGATTTATAAGAGTCGGCTGAGTAATGTTAGACCGTTGCTACATTTGGTCCATGCCTGTCTGCTGTACCTGGGCAGGAGGTTTATTTGAAAGGTAAGCTAAGAGCCATATTTTTTTTGGCAGAACAGCTGCGCCAAGTTAAAGATCTGAAGAACATCAATTTAAGATTGAATTTATGCAAATGGACCTTTGTGACAACATTTAATTGTGTAATTCATGCTAATAACTTCAACAGTTGTGATGCTATTTTGATGCTTAAAAAAAAACATAACACATCACCTTTTTTAAATGTGTTACCATTCTAAGGGAATGAAACATAAGCGTTAAACTACAGTCTTCATTGGTCTGTCTGAGTATACGTAACAAAATGCGTAGTCAAGTTTTTGAAGGATTAAATAAATTCACCCGCACAATGCGGCCAACTGTAGTCCAATTAACATGCGTACATGCTGAGCGATGTCGAGATGCAATCACATTATCTAGGTCTGATAGCTCAAAGTGATCTCAAAAGTATTTTTATTAAGTGTACACAACAGTAAATTTACTTATGTTTGCATAATAACAAAACAATGCTGTTTTTATACACTCAATTAAATAGGTTATGTTTGGGGGGGCATTGTTTTAAGCGTTTCTATAGCTATAAATATGTAATAATGTTTACATTTTAGATGTTATCTATATATCCATATTTTGCATTTGCGTATCAATCCAAATGTACAAAAAAAGTATGTTTTTGTACCTGTAAATGTTAATAGCCACATATAAACTACAAGACCAGGCTGGATAGTTTGACTTTGCAAAAAACAGACTGTTATCATTTCTTTTGGACTATGGGACATTTTAAAGAAAACAAATTATTGCAACTGAACTTGAACTTTCTTACACTTGCATGTAAACATGCAGCTACATCAAAGTCCCTTTCAAGGAAAGTCAGTTCACGCGGCAGTCCTATTTGCAACGCCTCTGGGCAGTTATTTTTGGCCTGTAAGACCAACTCCTACTTAAATGCCGAAATCTCTAAAACTGCTTGCCAAACTCACATTTAAATACAATTTTAAATCATCAATATCATCTGACATGAACTGTCCATTAATGGCATTTCTTTCACTCAATTAAAGTTAGGAAAGTGTATTTTTTAGGTTGGTCCAGCCAATACGGATGTCCAGTCCCAAACGCGTCTCAGGACACTGGTTGTTTTTTGCAGTGATGTGATGACTTTACTAATTGGCTCTTTTATTATAAGGCAGGATTTATTCTGCCATATTGTGCGTTGCACTTTCTCCCATTCAGAGTAATATGAATGGACCGTCTTGGTATATATATACAGTCTTTGGCTACATTCTTCCTTTAGCATCAGCGCTAGGTGTTACATTTAACCTAAAAGGAATTTGTGTAGATCTACATGAAGTGACATATGAGAAAGAGGTCTCATATCTGATCAACTGTAAATCACTCAGGCAATTTTACTTTTCATTCCTCGCTTTCATCTCCATCGATCATGAAGGGAGCAAGACGAGACACATGAGTGGGAGTAAAGTCTTTTTGTACAGACACCTTGATGAAAGTCCAGATTTCTGTTAGTGATTTTGAAAGCCTGCACACTATTCATCTCCAGATGTGCGTGTCAGGCGCCTCCACACTTGCGTTTCAAGATGTGATTTGTCTGTTTATCCTGGGACTAAGTGGTTACGTAGCTCGCTAAGCTTGTAGAATGACATGAAAGGCCAAAACACCAAATCATCAAATGGCCATAACCCTGCTTAGGTCTACATGCTGGGCTAGCGTAGCAAGCTAGTGTGACTAACTCCACGCGGCCATCTGGATGTCTTCATCTGTCAACTACAAAATCGGTGTACAACTACACAAGTGTCCCTGTAGTCCGTACAGACCAGGAAACTGACACATAGGGAAATAGAGATAGTCATGTTGTTGACATGATAATCATGAGAGCGGTGCCTGTGGAATTATATAACTCAGACTGATTTAGTTTTCTCTTCATTTTTAATCTTTTCATAAACACGTATTTCATTTCAGGGTAAACTGAACAGCTCCCCATAAAGAGCTTATTTAAAGACACAGATATACATAGCACTTATACATGCCTGTGACGTGAATCCACCGTAACGCTGAGGCAGGACATGAGTCTTAGAGTCATCTATGGAAGCTTCGTCTGACAAATATTTAAAGTCAAATAGAGTATGTTTTACCTTCTAAATGTCAGATATCCTTCACATGTTGTAAAAAACTGTAGATTTCACTCTTTCACACACATTTTGAGTAGAATACAAGTTGTGGTTAAAAGCTTAAATCGGTTTTGTTTGACTAATAATAATGACTAATAATAATGCTCACATAAGAGACATGAGCAGGCTTTAGTTCTTCACGTTAATGAGCGCAGATCAATCAATGCATGGAGTTTATTGCCGCCTCTGGTGACAGACTCACATAGCTCAAGGTTCAGGCAGTCCCTCTTCTGTCTCTGATTTGTACTGCATGGCGACTGTTGCTCTGTACATAATTCAATTATAGATAAAACGAGCTTTGTTTTTCATGTTACTCTGACAATTAGTGGAGTTAAACAGCCTTGATGTCTAAACTGACAGATCACAGCAACATGCTTTCACCGACACAAATGAGGTGTCTTTGTCTTTCCTCTAGACAAACACGAGTGGGAGTGACCTGCCACAATATACGTTTGAAATTGATGCGCATGTTAAGTTTCATTAAATGTTGTTTTTGAAAAGGGTAAAAGGAGATATGAATAACTCCCTCCAGTTCACTTCGGCCTGAGAAGTAATGGCTGCTTTTTGAAAATGTGTTCCGTCTAAAGGGCAAACCATAATTGCAAAAGTTGGTAGGCCATTTGTGGTTGTAAACTCAAAAAAATCTCACAACTTATAATTGATTTATTTACACTATTTTCTTTTATTAATTTATTTATGAATGAGTATATACAATTTATACGTATATATTTTTTAATAAAGAAATATTTATAAATATACTTTGGATTGAGCAAGATTGTATAATGTTTTTGGAAGAAGTCTCTTATGCTCAACAAGACTGCATTTATTTAATCAAAAATATCATCATAATAATTGCAAAAATAATCATTTTGCAATTTAGAACATGTCTTACAACACATATCCAGTACAGGTCTAGATCTGTTATTACACCAACACACAGCGTCAGGTAAATATTAGTCAGCCCACAACAATTCCTGAGTAATATTGAACACTCACGATTTTGTCTGGGTCTATTGGGACATATATTACTAACCTATAAAAAGTAGTAAAACTTGCCCACGAGTGCTCAAGCCCAGCCGTCCACCAGGCTTTCAATCCCTCTGGATATTAAATCTCTGGGTGGTTTTTCCTTCAAGCCCTCAATGAATCCAGACAGCCCGGCTGTGCTCCACCCAGCCTCAGCGAAGGGATCATGCCGACAGCCTGCCGCTCTCAAGGTGTTCCACTCCAACAAGCTCGGGTGAAAGAAAGTGCAAAATATATATTGAAGTATTTAATAGTAATTTTGGGCTTGCCCAAATTTTTTTTAGATAGACTTAAACAAGTAACAAGCAGTCCTGAAGGAAAATTACATCAGAATAGAACAGCATGTTATTGCCTGCTGATGAAGAGATCTAGTCACTTTGTGCTGTGAAGCATACCGCAAATACCTGCCAAAAAGATCAGACATAATAAGAACACCTTGAACAAGTCATGTCCTAGTTTTTTCATGCCTTCTTTTTGTTGGTTACTAGCACTTGAGTCTAGGCAGACATTTATAAATGTGGTCAATTCGCTCACTTGAAGTGGTTTCCCTTGAGGGCTGCAGGGGGGGGGGGGGGGGGGGGGGGGGGGGATAAAACTATTGTTTTTAAGTCCAAAATAAACATTGGTATGACCTTTAGTGCAGGATCACTTCAACAATCTAGCTAATTTCTAAAATATTGCTTTAGCAATCTAGTACACCTCACTCAAATTCTGCCATTTCATTTAAAATGAATTTTGGTAAAATGACAATGACGTTTAGTGTTTTTACAGAAGGATGGCAATTCTACTCAGGGAAGACACACTAAAGACCTACAGAATGAAGTATCCTCTAAAATGATTAGCTTTTTGTGAGGGCTCTATGTGGAGTCAGGTATAACGTCGCTTACACAAACTGTCATCTCCACATGACTACTATGGTATAATCCCAATTCGAACAAAGGAATTCAATTAACTGATGCCATGGCAACATTAAGCTGATGAGGACTCACTAATGTGGCTGCTAAATGTGTATTCTGAGTTTCAATATGAAGATTTTGGGATTTTTTGTTCTTGAGTTACCAAGAAGAAATCTGCAATTCGTATGTTAACAACCACAAGAGGAAACCTGGAAAGCCTGGCACTATCACACGAGACTCACCTGAATGAGAATGTTAATGAACATTATGTTGATTATAAATATTCAAACATGAATTCATACATGTTTACAAGGTTGTGTTTAATCCAGCTCAGACAATGATATTAATATGTGCAAAACAAATACCGAATACCTAGTCATTTTCACACCTATGCCAGTTGATCAGAAACTGTTTAAGATATTGACTAGTAAAATATGTCCATCCAAAACATTACTTTTACATTGAAGCTAGTTTAATACACCAAAATGGAAATATGCAACACAGGTGCGTGCATCAAGGGTAAAGAGGATTAGAAATCATTTGCATAATAAACAGGCCAAACAACAAAAACAAATAAGAAAAGAGGTAAATAAACCTTGGCATGAGTCCTTGTCTACCTCCATCCATTTGTGATGCACAGAGTTTATTAATCAATATTTATGGTGTATAATTACAGTTGTTTTACTCATTCTAGGAAATGGAGATTCATAAGTGACCTGTAACAAATGCATTATACTTTTGTGGGGTAATGAGGTCCCTTTCATGCTTTCATTTATCAGTGATTTGGCAAGTCATCTGAGCAGCAGGAAATTAACTTTACACTTTTTAATTGTGTTTTGTGTTTATCTCAATTCATTGGCGCCGCTTAAAACCCCAGCAGCTCAATCTTCTAACGTTTCTTGAGCAGTAACGCATATAATGAATCGATGCATCCACACCCATTGCCCAGAATCAGCAGGGCACTTTCCTCATTAGGTGACCTTCTAAAAAACACAGCAGTCAATGTTTATCTGTGTTTGTCTGTCTTATACCTACACAACAGACTTTCTGCCCTTCACTAGTCAGTCAACAAGGGCTTCTGCCTTATATAACAATTTTATTTTCAATAAACATCTCTGTATATTTTTCAACAAAATAGCACGTGAAAAATCCTTGTTGTCTATCAATCCCAAGTGTCATGGGATATGGAGGACCAAACCTGCAGAAATAAAAAATAAATAGATTAATGTGTACACAATAGAAAATTCAATTCAATAATTAATTATGCTATTCCATAAAACAAATATAATTGATTGTATATGCTACTTTTTCCCTTTATTTATTATTGTCTGTATTTATTTTTAACTGTATTGTTATTGTTACATTATTTGCTTTTAATTTCTGCAGGCATGGGACTCTATAATGGAATACACACTAAATTTGTAAAAGTGTTCATCATGTTTAACTTAATATCGGTCCCTTTGGAGTACATGTGTACAAAAGGCCCGTTTGTTGTGATCTGCCAACTAAAGATTCATTCTTAATAGTTCTAGTGTCCTAGCATAGTTCTTAATATCTCTCTAGTTTCTAAACAAGCAAACATAAAAGCAAAAACAATCTATTCTCAGGCGCACAAATACTATTCTAAAAATCTGGAAAAATGTCACTATTCACTGGAAAATTTTACAGACAAGACAAACAGACAGAAAGACAGACATACAGATGTGGATAGATAGATAGATAGATTTAAGCTATTGTAACTCAAACAGTATGATGGCAGATTATTGACAACATAACGTTAATGTTTTGACATGGCAAACTATGAGTAGGCTATGCTTTTCAAAAACAGCTCTCAGACAAGACAGCCACCATGATGAGATTTGCTAAGGGATTACCTGCGTATGATGTAATGCTCTTCAATGACTTGGGAAAAATATAAACGTTTCCTCTGATGTCGTGACATGCTTGAGTGCCCTACCCAAGGTTCAAGTCTAATCTTGATAGAGTAGGATTCTAAGCAGCGAAAGTTCTCTCACTCTCTTTAAAAGTTTATTTTGATATAGGCCTATCTGTATTTACTTTTCAGTAGGCTACTGTAACAGCTGTAACAGCGTTTAAAGTATTAGCTTCAAGCCTAGAGCATTTCAAATCTAACATTAGAATATTAAAATGTTTATAACGAGTTATATTGCCCGACTGATCTTAAAGTTTGTGAATCCACAGTAGGCTAGTCTGTTTTGGACTAAAATTGAGGATCCGCCTTCGCTTTAAAGTGATTCGTCCGCGTTTTTACACTGAAAGCCTTTCGCGCGCCTAATGTGGGTTTGCTCTCTGTCAGTCAAAGTGAGTGACACGCTGAATGTCCTAAGCCCCGCCCCTCAGCAGCCGATGCTATTTGAGTGAGAGACGGCTGGTTTATTCACCCAGAGCTGGTGCTGGAGCGTCGTCAATGGGAAGGGAACGCCGCGTTGGAAAAAGCGCACACTGTTTAGCCAACTTTCAATTGCACCATGGTTTGCACCTCAGTTTCGTGTTTGTGGACTATATTTTGCCTTCATTTATGTTTTTATGTGAACACTGGAATAGCACAGAACACAAGGGAGGGTGAGTGCTAAAGTTTCCTTTATTGCATCCTGACAGTGCGAGCGCGAGCACCGAGCAAACCAGCAGTTACAACATATACAGTATCGAGAGTCTGACAGACAACAGTTTTATTTTATCACACATTAGACAACGATATACGCCTGAGTGTGTCTGGTATAATGAGTATTTATTTCCTTGACGCACAGACTTTCGCTAATCAGACACGAAGACGTGTATTACAACAGTACATCGCAACTTGACATAAAAAATGTGATAGACAAATTATTCTTATCTGGTTAAGATGAAACCTCACTGCTCTGTATAGCATGGTTATCACGGTCTCATTTCATCAGGAAACATACGTGCTTTCCATTTAGCCTACTGCAAACAAAAGCGATTTAAACTTGAAAAGATCTGCTTGTGCCTTAATGTTAACCAACCGGGCAGTATACAGTTAATTCTGCAAATGGACTGCAATATACCACGTTATTATTTTAAAACACTCATGGGATCATCTTCAGTTGGAGTAAAGGAATTGTCTGGGATGAAAACCTGCAATCATCAAGCAATCGAACTGCTTCATTAACAAGTTATCGAGTAGGGAGATTTAGCAGGTTTCTAGGATACATGTCTGTACTGCAAATAAGTAGGCTATCACACATCAATGTCGACTATATTACATATAGCATAAGCCGAAGGTATCGTGGCTCCTTACCGAAATATGAAATTAAAGGATCATTCAATAGCTATGGTAGGCTATAAATATGTCCAGTTGAGCGTATCTGTTTGCTGTTGTTCAATTAGATGTGCATTGATTAGCTACTCAACATACTTAGTGACGAATTTATTTATTAAATTAATTGTATTTATTTATTTTTTAAATTAAGGTTCTGATATCAGCTAATGCCCTTTTGAGAGTTTTGAATGACAATATTCAATTGGATTAATTATTTTATTATTTAATCAGATTTATTTAATCATATGATCACACAAAAAAACAGACATCGCCTCAATTAAATTGATTTAAATAACAAAACAGCGGCTAATTTTGACGCGTTCTTAAACCCGCGCGCGCGTATCCGCGTAATCTCCGCAACGGTTCAAACGAAGGAACTTTACCGATTTCTGTATCGCACACAAAGAGAGAAAGCGTGTCCGTCGGTTATATTGACACACGAACAGGTGTCGCACAGGTTTCAGAGGTGTAAGGTGCTTATTGTCATAAATCTCCACCGCTGTCTGCTGAAAATGGGTCAAACTCGCGCACTCTGTCACTTTTAGTCTGTCTCTCCGCTCGATCGCGATGTAAAATGCTTCTGGAATATGCGCGAGATGTGTGCCAAACATTAATCCCAATTAAAGATGCATTATTGTAGCCTAAGTGTACGCTTTATGTGTCGTCGGCAGTGATCCTGCTGGATTCAAAGGCGCAGCAGACAGAGCTGGAATGGATATCGTCTCCTCCAAGCGGGGTAAGCTGGAAACTTTACAACTTTGTCTTTACACACAGACATTTATGATTTTCACCTCTGTAATGCGCTTTCTGCTTGTAGTATTTTAAGTGCAACCTAGAATTATGTGGGGGTTTTTTTTTTGTTCTATTGTGAGTCTTTGCACCACATCACAATGTTTCTAAAACGCTGCACAATGGCAATTTGGTTTTACTTTATATGAAGGTGGTTGTGTTACTTTTAAAAGTTGTTTGTCGTTGTTGATCCTCAATGAAGTTTCAAGGAAGGCGCGTACAATACAAACGCATTTGTTTTAGAGTCGTGCAAGGCCATCTTTTGCAGAACTTTGTAAATTAACTTGTAATATTCTTTATTATGCTGTTGGTGTTTTTAAACGCCTTTTAGGTTTTTACCAATTGATTTGAACACAAAATCATCCTGAAAGCTAAAAAAGTATAACAGCAAATTAAACTTTTAGGATTCAGATTTTATCAGATTGTTTATCAGGTGGTTTGATTGCAATATATCTTATTTAGAGTTTTTTTTTAAAATACAGCATTGTTAAACCAAACATTTTAGTTAAACCAAACAGTGAAAGAAACAGCCAACAAGTGTCCAGCGTACATGGAATTTTAGCCTTCCAGGAAGTTGTTCGAGAGAAACCCAGAAAATTAAAGTAGTCGGGTTGAGACATATATTTAATAATTTTTAGAAATTAAAACTAGTTTATTTTTGATGTTAACACAAGAAGCACAATGTTTGGATACTTGACGAAACTTTGTAGTGGGATTTTATGACTTTACTATTATTGTAAAATATGGAAACATTTTGAATGGTAGTGTACATTATTACTATTGTATGCATTTTTTTTTGCAACAAAACATTTATAATAATATTAAAAAAATATATTTTAAATCATTTTAATGTGCTTATTAGTGTTTTGATTGACTGATACCAACAATGATCAGGACTGCGCATATAATCGCAGACACTAAAATAAATATTTTAGATGAATGGAATACAGATATTTTAAATTCTCACTGTATGCAAATGATTTTTTTTTATTTTAAATTAAGCACCTGGCTGCAGATGAATTCATGCAGATCATTTTATATCAAGGAGTTGTGCATTTGTTCACACAGAGGCCAGTTTTAACACGCTGAAACATTCTCCCTTGAGGTTATTCCTGAGCATTTTAGTACAGCTCACGGTATAATGATGATTAACTGCGTTTTCCTTTTTCTCAGTGGGAAGAGATCAGCGGCTTGGATGAAAACTACACACCCATTCGCACATATCAGGTCTGCCAGGTCATGGAGCCAAATCAGAACAATTGGCTACGGACTAACTGGATTGAGAAGGGCGATGCCCAGAGGATTTTTGTGGAGCTGAAGTTTACCTTGAGGGATTGTAACAGCCTTCCAGGGGTGGTTGGCTCTTGCAAGGAGACGTTCAACTTGTACTACCAGGAAACCGACGTGGAGGTGGGCAGGAATATAAGGGAGAGTCAGTATGTGAAAATTGACACTATAGCTGCGGACGAGAGTTTCACTCAGGGTGACCTGGGGGAAAGAAAGATGAAGCTCAACACAGAGGTGCGTATAATCGGGCCCCTCTCCCGGCGAGGCTTCTACCTGGCCTTCCAGGATGTAGGTGCCTGCATCGCTTTGGTCTCCGTCAAAGTGTATTACAAGAAGTGTTGGTCGATTATTGAGAACCTGGCCACGTTCCCAGATACGGTGACGGGGTCAGAGTTTTCGTCGCTGGTGGAAGTGGAGGGTATGTGCGTCAACGACGCAGAGGAGGAGGCCGACAACTCTCCCAAAATGCACTGCAGCGCAGAAGGAGAATGGCTGGTTCCCATTGGGAAATGTATATGCAAAGCTGGATTTCACCAGAAGGGAGATGCGTGTGAACGTGAGTACTTCATTTTTATTTGCACACATCTGTTGGCATGCTTTAGAGTGACACTGATTAACCTTGCATGCAACAGAAGAGAAGACAATGGAGCAATTAATAAGTTAGTATTATGTGCAAGACTTGCTTATGTGTCCATTTACCAAGACAATCCTTGTTCTAATTGGATGACTGAGCGCCCAAGCATAGAATTACCCTAATGTGAGGTAATTCATCCGAATTACAGCAAAGCAATGCAACAACAAAACAAAAAATGCTGAAAAAGAGGAACGATTAATAAAAAAATAGGAGAAAAAAAAAAACATGCTTATTAGGCAGAGATAATAATGATGGATTAAATGTGGGTGCAAAATCCTTGGAACAATAATTGGAATCCCTGTTAGTAGCTTGATTTGTGGGCTCTTAATTTATAGCCTTATGCACATTGACACTGGAATTAAATGATAACTAGCCCAGCTTAGCTCTCAGAAACAGCCATGGTCTCTTTCTTCGTCTCTTTTCTTCTCTTTCCATTTGGCACCGAGCCAAACCAATCGCTCGCAAACGACACCGCGTCCGGAGGAGGTTCAGCCCTAACGCCGGGTCCTTCTCCGGACCTTTGAAATGACCCTAACAGAAAGAGAAAATAAACAGCGGACACCCGGGGTTATTTAAGAAGTGTCCGAACAGGAAACACAATTACAGTTGCCTCTGATATACTCTGCAATTAAGACTAAAACACTCCCAGTGCCATCACTGTCACTAATGATGCTAAGCGTTGTTTTTTTTTGGCAGTCACGTGACACATGATTAGGATCTGCGGGAGAGCACCTCTTGGTTTTGTGTGGTTTAAGTGGCCGTCCAGCCTTTTTCTGCCAATCTGGGTCTACTCCTCCACCTATAGATTATCAAGTGTGCAGACCAGTAATGATTAATCCGATATCTCCGGAAGGCTTGGATAGCTTTTATGCGGTGCACATACACGTCTACATCATTAAGTTATCACGTAAAGGGTGCTTCAGAACACTATTATGTTATCAAAAGCTAAAATGGGCAAGGCTGTTTCACGCTGAGAGGTTGCTGCAAGCTGAAAGCTATTTCTAAAGCCAGAAAGGGAGCAAAGGAGAAAGTTGATGGTGCTTCTATGTAATATGGGCTATTTGGCACACATTAAGCATTATAAAAGGATGCCTTTTATGTCTTTTTTTACAATTCCACCCTTTTTAACCTATTAAACACTCTGGAATTTTTACTCACTCAAAGCAAAAAAGAAAAAGAAAAAAGAAATTATAGAAAATAAATAGTGAAGCAACGCCGAACTCAGAAAATCTCGATTGCTTTTCCTGTGAGTTAATCGCTGTTCACGAAGCCATCTTGCATTCCTCAAACAATGTTGCGTGTTTCTCTCAGAGCTGGCGACAAACAAACCCTGTCACCCATTTAGATTCCTGCCCCCTTCCATTGTCACTTTATGAGTTGTGCGTCGCTCCTGGCATGAGTGGCTGTGATATTACCACTGTAGTTAATCTAAATAAAATGAGCATGAGACTGCCGCATCAGCACTTCCTCTTAGCGATCTTCCCGATATTAAATTGCCTGTTCAGAGTTCCCCCCCGAGCAGCAACCAGACTGAAAAATACTGGTGTGTTTTCCTCCTCTGTCAGGGAAACAGTAATGCAGTGCACGGTATCTGGGGCTGAAGGCCTGTGAGTGACAGGGGTGTTTTTAATATGGGAGGACTGATCTTTCCAGGACTATACAGCTCATGTTGCAGCTCTCTCTTTTTCTTTATCTTCTCTTTCTCCTCCTCCCCTCGGGGGCTCGGCCAAGGCACTGTGACCCTGAAGCTTTCGAAAGCTCCTGTTTTTACACCATCTCACAGTGTTCTGTTATAAAATCCACACTATTTATATAAGAACAAGCACACAAGCAGACGCTCATGCATACGGAACAAAGTCTAAAATGTCTTGCATTAAAAATTGAGTGGGGAAACTTAAGGAGGGCCATGAAAATGGATGTTTTGACCATCTCATTCATCAGATGCCTGATGGAGGATTGTGTGTCTTTCATTTCTTCCTCATTTTCCTCCCTCTTCCTCTAAACAGCCGTTCGCACAGGACACACATCCGTTTGCACAGTATTTTAATTGCTTTTCTACATACTTGCGCTAGGCGGATGACTTTAGCTGTTGTGACGTGTTTGAGATGCCACAAACTTATAAAATGTCTAACTCTAAAACCGTCCTTTGATAGGAATAGTTAACACATAAAAAATTATGTCAAATAATTTATGTTGTTTCTTTCTTCTGTGGAACATAAAATAAGTTATTTTTATACACAACGAAAGTGAATGGGCTCCAATATTGTTTGGACTTCATAGAAGTCATATGGACTTCTATTTTACGGTCAAAAACCTTCGAAATATCATCTCACTGAAGAAAAAGTCGGACATGCTTCATCCCTCGCTCTCGTAAAATCATTTTATGGTACGTATGCAAGTCTCAATGCAAGGCTTCACTCCTTCTTGCGTTTCTAGAGATCTGCTCATTGCAGTTACAATAATCAGCGTTATGGGTGTTGGGAAAAAAGGGAATCTGAAGTGTTTAGCAGCATGCCAGAGTTTATTTGCATAGAGCTCAAGTAAAAATAGCGGCTATTCATTTGCGGAGCTCTGTTCAACAGTGTCTACTCAGAGAAAATGGAGACACTAAGTCCTTTGGAGGCAAAAAAAGGAGTCCTTCTAGACAGACATTGATCTCTTTGTTTCCGTTAAGCTTTTGCAAACAATCCGTGGAATGTATGTTGCTCAATCACATCACATTAATAACTGTATCTTGTCCAACGAAATTCCTAATATTAACCGATAGTTGACCCGCTCTTCCAGTTTGCGTTATTTACAAGGCAAGCCTCTGTTTATTATTCTAAGGGGAAAAACACGCTAGCGTTGGCTAACATGCTAACAGGAGGAGGTACTGGCAACGGCAGGCGCTGACACCATCCATCTCCCAGATGTCAAATAGTTGGACAGAAGTTAGTCAAAGCCTGACGGATTGCCAGAACACAGAAGGAGGGCAACAAGCTGCAGAAGTAGCCGAGGTAGAGGGACGCAAGAGTAAGACCCAGGCTCAGTGAAGGCTGTGCTTTGCATTTCAAATGATGCCACCAGGAGTTGGGGGTGGGAGGATTGTATAAAGGCTTGACATGCAAGTGATTGATAAGGTGTGAAAGTAAAGGCTACAAACGGTCATCCGTTAGAGAACTGTAAATGGACTTAATTATTCAAATGGAGGCGAGTTCCTCAGGGAAGCCCGTTGGGTCCGGAACTGTCAGGGTTAGAATCATCTGCTGATGGATAATGGCCTTCTCGGCCAGTCAGGGTCTTCGAACAGCCGCATGCTCTCGGAGCACTGTTTGTTTTTTCCCCCTCGGTTTTGTCAGATGGAAAGTGGCTTTGAACATGAGGGGAGCTGTCATTGTGCTGTGTTGTCAAGGCTGTCAGTTGGCTGTAGTCCAGTTATTGATGTGTTGTAGTTGCTTCATGTTCACAATCACATTTCCTGTTGTTTCACTGGATCAAAAAAAAGTTCTTAGGTTAAATGACAAATGGTTAACATACTGTCATTTGGAATTAAATAAATAAAATAAAAAAACTCGAAAAAATCACTGTGCTGAGATTCATGTACAAATGTCCCGTTTGAACTGGTTCTTTTTATCAGTCTTAAGCTCAGGCAACTTCACTCACACAGTGAATCGTTCAGAGCAGCTATGGGGATTCAATGACTGAAGTCATTCTTCAGATATATCTGATTCAAAATGTGCAGAGAATCGTATAAATTCTCTGTCTAATTACTGATAGTTTTTAAAGATACTTTTTCACAAAAGAGTTTTGTTGTAAAATATTATTCTAAAGAATTCAGATTCACAATATTGGTTATTGTCTAGCATAGTGAATCCAAGTAAGGTTGAATCGAATCAGTTATGTCTACTACACATCCCTTTTCCACACACTAACTGATCTTCTAACAGTTGTGAGAATAAATTCATAGTGTGTTTAATAAACATCCCAGTGGATCTGCACCACAGCAGTTGACAAAAATGAACATCAGCGCTTCTGAACAATCGAGTGATTCTGTAATTTGTCAACTAAAAGCTATTTGGCTCTTAAATGATTCATTAAAGCGCCAATGGCTCCCATGTCATTTTCTGAAGTCCTGGTTGTGATATTAGCAAGACATTTTCATACTAGAACAAACCGCCTAAGACTTCATCCTTCCTTCCTTCCCTCTCTCACTCCGTAAAGGAGAAAAGTGTGCAGTTATGTAATAAGTTATTGATTTTGCTCTTAGGGAGAGATTGAGCTGCTGAGTCTCCTGCACTGCCGCTCTCTCAGAGGAGAGTCCCTCTGACATCAGACCCTCCCTGATGCTCACTGAGTGTTAAGGCCCTCAACCTGGTCACATATCACTTTCACCCGGTCGCCTCGGGCCAGAGCTGCTCTGAACACACACACACACACACATACACACACACACACACACACACACACACACACACACACACGGCTGCTTTGTTGCTTTTAACACAGTGTCCGCTTGTCCAATTGCATTCATTAGTACGGATGAGCAGAGGGCAATTCGAAAAGAGAAGTGTGTGTGCCAGCGTTTAGGCAGCTGAAGGGGGTAAGCTGCCCATAGTGTGGGCCGCATGTGTGTGAATGCATGCATAAAAAGAGCGTTTCGCCGGGTGTGTCGGGCTAAAAAGACTAAGCCTATCAAAATCTGCTTGTGTGTTTGTGTGCATGCAAGGGTTGATGGAGATGTCGGGACCTGTTAGTGCTGCTGGAGTTGTGAGCAGGGCGGTTGCTAGTAGGGGGTCTTTGTTTGGAGGGGAAAGAAGCCATAGAGCTGGCTCCTCAGGCAAGCCAAGGGTCAACTGCTCTGCTCATCCATCTTCCAGCCTGGCAGTGACCTGTCAGCTCGGCTGCTCACGTTACTAAGCAGAGCAGGCAGGCCTGCATTGTGCAAGCTGCTCTGTTTGCAACCATGTGTAAATGAAGTTAATATTCACTGACCCCGTGCCCAGCCCGTGAGCGACCCTGGTGACACCACGGAAATCACAACGTTGCTAGCTAACGACAAAGATTCCTGGCTATTCACATGGGCTATTTATTTCACATCACTGCAGTATTTTTGTTCGCGCTGTCAAAATATGTGCGTTTGATGGAACGACACATTTCTCTGCTGAGTCATGTTCAGCTTTATTGTGTTTTAGTAGATTGCTGAACTTTAGTTTTGCTTTACACATGACAGAAATAACATGTTTCGAATGCTGTTGGATTGAGGAAGCTCATGTTTTGCACTTTTCCATTCAAAAGCAAAGTAGAGTTTGTGTATCTTAAACCAGAGAGTGGCTGGTTATTTGTTATCAGATATTTTGTGATTATAAGAGTACATTACAGCATTTTAAAGATTTTGGATGAATCCAATTTCCTAGGGGAAAGTTTGTATATTTGGCAGAATAAATTGTTTATATATATTGCAAATAATCAGACATTTTTATTTGTAGTCATAAAATGGTCAATTTCAGGATATGATTGCAATGTGATCAACAGGACCCCTCATGGAAAAAGATCAAATTAATGAGAAATTTGAAAACGAACATACATTTGCATAATAGGCAGTTTTGTCTATAAGGCATTACTAAGGCATTACTTCGGAAGTCACAGTGTACTTTTACAATCGAATCCTCTGAGATCCCACGTTTAAATGAATTGAATGCTTTTTGAAGCTTTCCAAATTCACATTCAAAATTTTTCCACATTTGCGGTGCTCTGCTGGGGCCGAGATGCTGTTTGCTAATGAGAAGCAGACTAAATTCTCTCTGCTCATAAAATGAGATTAAGGAGAAGAAATGTCACACACACAGAGCACTGTCTCTCAGCCAAGTTATTACTGAATGTAACTCGAAGTGAACACATTGTGCCAAAAAAGAATCAATAAAATTAGAAAGTAATACCGTTCTCTGCTTTTGTGGGGACAGCTATGAGCGGGATAGTAATCAAGACTATATGAAACGATCATTTGTCTGAGGAGATGATTATTGGAAGATAGAAATGTGTGCCACATGTTAGTTTTTCATGCATCAACAGTGGTGATGCTGGGATTTGATGGAGTGCTATATCATTTAGTCTCTAGGCAGGGATATAGACAGGTATAGAGTGTGTGTGGGTGGCTTTGGGTGCGTGTGGATGTGCGTTTGTCCAAATAGGTGTGCGTCCGTACATGTTTGGACAGGTCACGACTCACGACTGTGTTTGGCTTTATAATGAGGAATCCTCTGCCGTTCGCCATTGTGCGTTCATTTAGTCTCCTCTGTCAAAGCTGCAAAGTCATCCAGACTGTGTGTCTCAGTGTGTGTGTGTGTGTGTGTGTTTGAGGTATAACTTGCTGATGGTGGAGGTTTGATTTAGATCTGATCTAACAGCTGTGCTTTACTTCAGGACTTCATAACACACATGCACACAAACTTTGTGTTGAAAGAAAAAAGATGGGTAAAAAAAGACATGTTTAGGGGGGAGGAGCTAACTCGAGATGTCAGTATAATTTCTGGAAGCAAAATAATGCTGTGTATGTTTTCATGCAGTGATTTACGTTAATCTAATTTCCGATTAGTTCTGTTTAAATGAAACTTAAACTGTGGAATCCAATTAATTTTCAGAACTGGAGAGCCATCAATCTGATTAGTAACTGAATATTTGGGTGAATGTAAATGTAGCTAATAATTTGTGGTTTAATTTCTTTAATGTTAAAATCTTTTTTTTTTCATTTCATTTACAAATCAATGCGAATGACGTGGAAGAGGAAGTGCAGTTGCCTCGGGATATGCTTATATTTTCTGTTTTGCAATCAGCTGCAAACAAGATCAGCATTTACACTTGGAAGGAAGCATTTTAAAGGCATTTTAAATTCTAATGAAAGCCCAAATCCTTTTTTTCCTAAAAGGCTTCTTTGCTCTATAAGTGTTCCTTTTCACTGTAAAAGTGACATTTCATGTTTCCTTCTTTTCCGCTATCACAGAACATATCATATGCCAGGAAAGCCATCTGGGCAGATGCTATGGGGATGAGTTAAGCTGTTGTATTTAACTGTAATGGCTCTTTTCTTTTTTCTTTTTTTTTGTGTGGTCTGTTTAACAGCAATAACATTTTACAGATCCTTTCAGTATTTTGCCACAATTTCATGACCGTCCAGAGAGTATTTTGAGTGTAATCACATTTATTTGCAGTCTGCCTCACATGAGAAACGAGGAGCAAGTTGAAAGATCTGTTCTTGGCACGATGACGACCACTTCCAGCCAACACAAATGTGACTGTCAAAGCATAATGCATTCAGCAGTAATTGCAGAAATATATCCTTACTATCCTCTTCTGTTTAAAATGTACATTTAAAAGAGAAGAATTGTTGTACCATTATGTACACAAAAAAGGCCATTACATATTTGCTGAATTTACTGTAAAATGTATTTAACTTAGTGGCATGCAGATGCATTTAACAGCTGCTTTTCGTGAAGACTTTTCCTCAGTGTTTGTTATTCATCTTTTTTTATATACCTTTCACAATTAGATTTTTTTTATTAGCACTTCATTAATATACCCAATTTTCCAGAAAACATGTAACCTATTTTTATAAAATGAGTATAACTGGCACCTAAGAGACTATTTCAAATGAACAGCTGTTTTTTGGCACAATTCATGACGTTAACATTTTAACTATATTTAGGAGAGCGCTCTGATAGGCTTTGATCTGTTCTTTCTTCACAAGTCTTTCTTGTTCCTCTCTGAGGGCTTCAGAGGGCATCCTGGTGTGTCCTTCAGCACAGTGTAAGAGAATGCTAATCTTCTCTTTGTTTCTGACGGAAAGCTACTTATCTCTCCTCCACACAGGTAGCTGCCATGAATGAGATTCTTGTCTGCATCAGGAACACACCCCTAATCCAACCTGTTCACTCTGAGTAATGCGTGGGGCACTGCGCGAATAGCTCGGAATAAGATCCATCCTTTAACATTTTAATCTGACATTTTCACAACCCTCTAATCCAACGTTCTTTCTTTTTTCTGTAACCGTTAGTTTCTTCGTCTCAGTATAGGAGAAATGCAGAGGGTACAGGGCCAAAATTGGACCCCATCCTGGTGTGTTGCTTTCTTGATGCCTTTTGATTCTTCCCCTTTCCTTTGTACCCTTGGTCTGTTTCCTGGAGTTGGGTAGATTTCTCGCCCTCTTAGGAAGAAAGATTAAAATGCTTGCCACACAAGGGCTGACAGCATGGAAACAGGCTTTCTGTGAGTTTGAATGGTTTTAGGTTCTCTCAGACTGCTTTCATCAGGGGGTGGAAATAATATGTCTATTGATATCTTCTTCTTATCATAGCCAGAAAGTGTATACATGTAATTCAAGAGTAAACATCTAATGCTAATCTGGTTTATATACTTTTCTCTGCCTCACAGTGTAATTTAATTTAAAAGTAAATTGAGTGATATAATATCATTGATATAAATATGTACTGTTCACAGTATGTATGAAATATGCAGATTATCTACTACATATGCCAAAGTGCCAATGGCCATGTTCAGTATACAACAGAACACACTGCATGCGATATGTATCCCACAATGCAATGATTTAATTAGATTTATTTAACTCATTATTGGATTTGGATGTCAAATGTTTAGACTAGTTTTTTACTCAAAATTTAATTTTGTTTTTATGTTATTTTGTTATGTTAATAATGTTGCATTTCCAGGATGTCACTCACATGCAATAGCTATGAGCTCATGTGGAAATAAAGTGGCATAATACAGTTTGAAACATAATGGGTACTATTTTATTTACTTTAAAAAAAAATCCTAGGCAGCTTTTGGGAAAAAAGAAAAGTAACAGAAATAATGTACTTTTAAAGGACTTAAATATACTTAAGTGCGAACTGAATGTACACTAAATTGCATGTTAATTGCTTTTAAATCATGATAAAATATTAATAAAACAATATAATATACATTTAATATAAAACTTGATTTAAAAAAAGTGTGTTAAGAAACAGTCATAAAAAAGTACTCTCTTTAAGTACACTTAAGTGGCCTTTTATTTCATTCATATTATCTGCAAGGACAGTTTTTTTAAACATACTATTAAGATTTGAAGTACACTACAACTGCACATTCAATACATTTACGCACACTTCACAAGGCAGTACAAGTGTGTACTGTGCAGGATTCCATAAGTAGCAAAGTACTATTCCATTCTGAACCTCCAGCCTGAGATCAGAAAATAATATACAAAGTTCTAAAAAGGGCAGCCCAGAAGTTTATAGGAAATTCATTGAAAGAAAGCCAACCAGAGAAAACAACTGACAGCACAAGACCAAGAGAAAAACCAGCACTTGCTTTAGGAAAGCCTGTGATTAGGACATTTCCTCACTCTCCCTAGAGGGAGGACTGTTAGAGAATTTTGTAGTCAATATACGCTAATTTTAGACAAGTCAGCAGTCTGTGCAGTTCAACTGGACATTGTCTTGAATTTCACCTCTGGGTTGTTGTTAAATCTCTCTAATAAGTCTTAAAAAATGAGAAGGGATTTACTGTTGCAAAGGCAAAAACAGTGTTGAAGCTGATTTTGAAGAAAGTTTACTTAACCAGTCTCCAAAGCTGCTGTCTTGTTGTGATAGTCTTTACATACATGCTTGTGTGCGATTGGCTTATGCAGAATAATACTTTTTAGTAATTGAGGTATTTTAGTGGCAAAGTCTTCCTACATTATCAGTACCGTGTAAGAAACGCTAAGAGACCATTTTTTTCCCCTTCAGCTTGACCACTGAAAGGTAAATTACTGACGCTGGCACCCGCCGCCTGCTAAAGACTCTGGGAGGAATGTCAGGCTGTTTTAATCTCTTTCTCTGTTGTTCTGTTTAACCTCAACCTGTGTTTCTAAGGGGCCGACTAATTTCTTTGTGCAGTAAATGAGGTTGCTGTTGCCTGCTCTGCGTACCCATGTCAACAAGCACATCCCATTAGCTCGCCTTCATGCTCGTGGCAGCTCGAATAAAGCTCATGCTCACCAAGTCCTTCTGCTAACTTTTTAAACCCGCCTAAGCTAGTGTTTTTCCTTTCAGTTTCGCAATTTAGCAGCCAAGCGGTTATGTTGGCAGGACATGTTTTCAATTCAGAGCAGAAATGGGCAGTTAAGTGGAGGATATCGTCTCAATGTCAGTTTCAGAGATTGGTTACCATGCTCTCAAGAGTCCCTGGCACATGGGGTCATGTAGCGCTAATTCAGTCATGATTACATGCTAGCAGACATTATGCAGCATGGCAGAAGGAGGCATAATTGGGCAAGCCTCATCTTTTTCTTCCACAGAAATAAAGCTGTCAGGAAGGGGAAAACAAAGCTATCATTTATCTCTGCGGTGGCGGGTTACTGCGTTAGCAGCACAATGGTAGCATGTTTTTCAACTAGTTCAGTGCCACTATTTGCACGTCTGTGTAGGGAGGGCAGGAATTTGGGCCTCAGAAATGCCGTGTTTGTGCATGTCACTCATAGTAAAACCAGAGAGGTGGAGTGGAGACAGGTTCTCAGGCGGGCCCCCGTGTCAACGCTACATTTGATTTGAGGCCTAATTTGCTGGTTGGTTGCTTGTGTAAACAACTCAGGGATACTTGGGCATCTCAGACGGCGTGATAAACAAATCCTGATCGCACGGATGTAAAAATAAACCCTCCCCGCTTCAGAGGCGTAAAAAGGCAGTCAAGAGTCCTCCTGTTTTGGTGATTTGTGATGGTGCTAATCTTAGTGTGTTCACGAGAGAGCCGTTGAGTTCCCGTGGCCCGGCTCTCGGGCTCAGACGGAATCTTTTCGGCTCGGAGCTGAAAACAAAAACTAACAGACACACCAGCTTACCAGGGAAATTGTTTCCTGGCCTGTTACTTTCTTCTTCTTCTGCTTTTCATTCCTTCCATTTCCCTTTTCTTTTCCTTTTCCCTTTCCTTGCCTGATTTTTCCTGTGCTTTTTCTTTTCTGTTTTGTCATTTTCCTTATCATCTTTTCTTTTCCTTGTACTTCTCTTGTTCCTTTTGCTTGTGTTTCCTATTCCAATTCCCGCTGCTCTTTCTCACCTTGCTTTTCCTGTCCTTTCTACTGTTTATCTTCTTTTCCTTTCCTTTTCCTTTTGTTCCTTTTGCTTGCATTTCCTTTTCTTGTTACTTTTCCTTTTCTTGTTACTTTTCCCGGTCCCCTTTCCTTTCCTTTCCTTTCCTTTCCTTTCCTTTCCTTTCCTTTCCTTTCCTTTCCTTTCCTTTCCTTTCCTTTCCTTTCCTTTCCTTTCCTTTCCTTTCCTTTCCTTTCCTTTCCTTTCCTTTCCTTTCCTTCTTTCCTTGTTCCTTTTGCCGGTCTACTTGTTTTCTTTCCCTTTCCCCCCTGTTCTTTTTCCTTTACCTTCTTCTTTCCTCTCCTTTTAAATAGTTTAAAATAACGTTTTCATTTTTTTGGTGTAATTACCTAATTTACAGCATTTTTACTATATAGGAATAGTATTGGAATCCTAAAAAAACAACAACCCTGAATACCCTTTTCTTTTAACTATGACTATTTCACGGTACACTTTGCTAGCACCACCTCCTTACAACCAAGAAGTAGATTTGCTGCTTTCAATTACAAGTCCTCACTAGTTGAGAAAGATTCCAGATAAAATCACATCCCTTTCCTCCTCTTCTGAGCCTCTGAAGGCCCTTGTTCTTTATGTTGCACGGCCACACCATGCTATGGTTCTGAGCAAAATACACAGTGACAAGGCTTTCATGTAGCTGAAATGGGGATACCGTATCCCTCAGCCACCCCCCATCTCAACAAGGTGGTGTTTAAAATGAGGAAATCAGCCGACCTCCTGTGTGATCACCATTTTAGTCTTGTCACGGAAAGCTGCAGTATTTCCCCCCCTTTTGGAAGGCCCTGAAACAATAATGCAGCTACTTGAGATATACAAACTGGGTTTAGAATTGAAAATCAGTAGTGTTGTGTCCCTAGTAATAATCATTAAAATGCATAGCTGTGAACAAAGTAATATTTATCCTGTGGATGCGGGCGTGGTTGGGGTTTAAGAAAAATCATGTGGGCCCGATTCCCTCTTTAGGCTGAAGGGGGTTTTAAGCAAACAGCTGCTAAGTGTGGATTAGCGTCTCTCAGCAGTGCCGACCAAAAGGCCAGACCGAAAATAGCTTATTTCTTTTTGCTTACTGATGTGAACCAGGAAAATACCCCAGCCTGTGGAATCACCCTGGATTTGTTCTCTCTGCAGTTTTTTCTTCTCTTTTCACAAGGTTAATTAACACAAAATGTATTAGTGATGATATATGAAGTCAGGAAAAACTGAATTTTATTAGGTATTTAATGTTGTCTAATTATAATGCAAATAGTAATATATGATGATGGTGCTTCATTGGAAATTCAGCCCATATGGGCATATGAAATAAAGTATGGGAGTAAATGACTCATTGTCATTGGAACGTGTGAGGGTGATTCTTGTGCATAGCCTAAAGCATTCTGGCCCTAATTTCTGCTTTGTCTCTGATCCCTGGCTGCCTGTGGGATGTCCTTTTTTTCCCCTCATAAAAGGTGAAATACTGAAATAATCCATTTAAGTTTCCTATTTTCCAAAGTAACCTTGCCTCTAGGAAATTTCTGACTGCTAGAGGTGGTGCAAAGGCAGGCATGCAAGAGCTTTTGGGGTGATCAGGATTATAAGGCCTCTGGTCGATGCATCATATGAATGACTAAATGTGTGTTGTCATGACCCAGCAGAAAACGTTATTGCTCAGAGGCTGATCTTTTCATAGTTCTCAGTTATTGTATGTATCGATTTGTGTCTTAAAATGTCTACCGAGCTAATTGTTGACAACATTCCTGCTATAAACAGTGTTATTTTAGTATTTATATACTATTATATTATTTATTAATATATAATATGTATTCATATTTTGAACTGGCTTTTATTTTCATATTTTTATCTTTTGTAATTAATTTAGTTGTAAAAGTGTTGTCATTTTAATTTAAAAGTGTTGTTGTCAGTTTTTTATTACTAGTTTAGTTTTATTATTATTTAAACAAATATTTCAATAGCTTTAATTTTTTTCAACTTATTTTTTTAAGTTTAAGCTTTTTATCTATTGTTTATTGTTTATTTTATTTCAGATTTATTTCAACAACTGATAATATAAAAACACTAGCTATAAATACTTTGGAATTCATATTGTTAGCATATCTCATATTTACATTTTTGAGTTTAAGCACAGTTTGATACTTTGAGATGTCTTCTGAAACCCTAGAGAAGATACTGTATAAGTTGAACCAGAGACTATTTATATAGAGACATGCCACTTCCTCAATCATTAATACAACTATATAGGGAACACCCGTAACGCCAAAGATGGCGGTTGTATGCACATGCCCCGCCCCTCCCGCTGGAAAGCCAATCGTCTGCTTTTAACAGTCAAGCCGGAAAACATTTAAGCCTATCGTCTGGTTCCACCGACGCATGCGCACAGTTGAGGTTTGCGACAGTGGAAAATATGTTACTGTTTGAAAAGGCGGCAGATTTGATATGTGTTAGTTGTGTAAATATCAGACATCCCAAGTCTCCCGGGAGTCTCCCGCAGATTGATTGCGGCTCCCTGATGACCGCAAATTAGTTCAAATCTCCGGAATCTAGAGCGAGCGAGCAGTAGCGCGCGCACGGCAGAGAGCGAGAGAACCCTTGCGCATGCACAGTAAAAGTATAACCTGTGGGGAAAAAGGCGTTTTAAACCTTTTTGGGGCAAAGTCATCAAACTTTTTCAGCGATTTTTATCACATTTTATTACTGTTTGTATACATGCAGTTTTTAGGTCTCGGTGACCAGTGAAAGTGCACTCTGCCCATTCATTTAGATAGGAGCCTGGTCTTGTTAGTCCGAAATAGCTGCCCGGAGGCGTTGCCAAGATGGCGGCCGAGTGGCATGACTTGGTTGACCCATGACTTTGGTTGAACATGGTCTGAAAATCGGAGAAGCTAAAACATCTCCATTAGTACTCAATTTAATCTGATTTATGTCTACAAGAAACAATTGAGATATCAATTAAGGCATATTTTGTGATTTTTTTTTTCTCTCTCTCTTTCTCATGATGGTGCTTAAGAGGCAGTCTGATCCAAACACTAGACGGTACAAAATGTGAACACATTCTAATTCTTTCTCTTTTTCTTTCCATCACCATCCAGCCTGCGGTCGTGGATTCTACAAGTCTTCATCTCAGGATCTTCAGTGTTCCCGTTGTCCCGCACACAGTTATAATGACAGAGAGGGCTCGTGGAGATGTGACTGCGAGGATGGCTACTACAGAGCCCTCTCCGACCCCCCTTCTGTCGCCTGCACCAGTGAGTGAGCTGTTTGTAAATCTCTAGTCTTCTTCCTTTTTGTTCTCTCCCTTCTCTATGTCTTTATGACTGCAAACTGGCACATCTCATTCCCACTCACTAGCAGGTCATGATCGGACAATTGTCTGCTTCCTGTCAGGTGAGATTATAATTACCAGGTGGGTCAGGCACCTATGTTTTTTGAGGGGGAACTTTGGAAGTCCTGGCTCATTTGGTGCCCGAGTGTGTGTGTGTGTATATATATATATATATATATATATATATATATATATATATATATATATATTAGGGCCGGGACTTTAACGCGTTAATTAAGATTATTTAACTACAGACTTTAACGCGTTAATTAATTACACAAATTTTTTTTTTTAATCGCACTTATTTTTGCACCGCGGAACGTTTCTCACTGGATGAGTTTCGGCGGACCGATTATACTGGCGCACCAACTAGCGTTCATGACGAAGAAGCTGACGAGATCGCTTTCGTTGGCCGGTGGATGGGACATTTTGTTACAAAAACGAACGAATGGAAGCGTCGATAAGAGCATGGTTGTGTGCAAGCTATGCAACAAGGAATTCGCTATTGCTATTAGTGTAGTGTAGCAATATGCTATTGCTACACTTAATGGCAAAAAACACTGGTCTGCTGGACTTGGTTGAACAAAAATAAACAATATTTTGTTGCTTAAGCTTATGTATTCAGTCATTATTCAATGCCAATGGTATACTAAAAATCCATGTGAAAAAAATTACTTCTCACTGTTCTCAGGTCAAATATTTATGCAATTAAAATGCGATTAATTTCGATTAATTAATTACAAAGCCTCTATTTAATTAGATTAATTTTTTTAATCAAGTCCCGGCCCTAATATATATATATATATATATATATATATATATATATATATATATATATATATATATAATTTTTTTTTTTTTTTTTTTTTTTTTTGGGTCGGCGGGATGTCTGAGTGGGCATGTGTTTGGATTCAGTTTGGTTTGAATAGGCATAACATTTCTGGTAATTACAGTCAGAAGTAATGGAAGCAGGTCTCAGCAGTTCTTTCCTCTCTGTCTCTTTTTTTATGTTTTCCTCCCCTCCCTTCTAATAACCACCTGTCCTCTCCTTTCCTGTCCTCGGCCATCTCTCTTTATGAATAGCACAGCTATTCCTCAGCCATTGATGACTTATTTACAGAGGCCAGACAAGGGTGAAAAGAGGCGTGGAGGGAGTTCAGGGCGAGTCGATCTACTTGGAAATATGCTCAAGGACAGGTTCAATCAGGTAGAATCCCAGGATGTGCTTAACTTCCTGAAGACAATGAGATGGAGAGAGCATATTAAAGTAAGGATTAAGGCTTGTACAGTTTGGTACAAAAAAATGCAATTTATTTTAACAAATGTTGTAATTTAAGCTGCAGTAATGATGCTGCTTATAGATTTCAAGGCTAAAGAGCAAAAATACATAAAATCACATTGAAATAAAAATGACAAACTAACAAGAACCTTTGACGCAGAGTTAAGTTATGTGTTGCCCATGCTCTGCTGCCCATAGTAATGAATCTTGCCAATAGAGTTACTTTTTTACAATAATGTATTTTTTTACAATGTATTTGCATTTTATATTTTAATATTGTCTGATTATTATTATTATTACTAAATTGAATAAACGTTTTAATTTAGTGTTGTAATTATTATTATTATTATTATTATTAGTAGTAGTAATAGTAACTATATTGCAATTAAATTCTGTAATAACAGTGCAAAATAGGATATATATACACACATTTTTTAATCATATCATGAATTATATGATATATTCCGATTGTCAAATATGTGTAAGTGAATGTATTTTTTGTTTTATTAGTGACCCACTGAGTGTTCTAATCGCACCAGTGTGATCGTATGTGTCAAAGGGTTAAAATCAATCGCGTTGCGGGGGTGGAGGGGGCACAAATCAGATCTGAAGGGGCACCTTTTGCCCCCTCGCCGGCCCTGATCCTGAGTCACATCATGCATGCTCAGTATATGTAGTAGATGACAAAACAGTGCTGAATTAAATCACAGCCTTTTTTGTTTTTAAGATGCGCACAAGGCCATATGGCGATGATTTTATTTTGGTTATTTGTGCAGCTATGATGCTGCAATAGACAACAGGGAATGACAAATGAATTTGAGTAGATGAGAGAAACATATTAGACCCTAGCTGTGCTGTTGTGGAACAGGCCAAATGTGCAGCCTATCCAATGATGACACATACGCCATGCATTAATCATTCACTACGATTTACCTCTCCCACCCTCATTCCAGCTTTCTTCTTTATTCTATTACTGTAACCAAATTTGTCTCACCACTGCCTTACAAAAGAGATGATCACACAATTGTTTAGTCTAATTGTTGCCCATTGCCCACCAATAAGAGAACAAAGGAGAAACAGGCCTGAAATTCACCACACAATTACTCTCGTCTCCTCTGCCTTCTTTCTCTTTCCCTCCAAGGACACATCAGATATTTTTCTACCCTGACCACACTTTGGCTGTTGTTACTCTGTCTGGGCATAAAAATGTTTACTTTACTGCAAAATGCACACAGAATATAGGGATTAAGAGTCATCTATGGCATCCAGAGTGCAAATAAATGGTGAAGAATGCGAGTTGGAAAATGTGGAAACAAAGGTAATTCATAAATATAATGATTTATGAAGATGACACAGGCCCTTAAAGGCCCTGAAAGAAAGAAAACATTAAATTGATCAAAAGTAACATTTTATAATGTTCCAAAATAGTTATATTTTAAATAAAAGCTGCATTTTATACTTTCTATTGATCTTGAGCATTTTATACTTTCTATTGATCCAAATCAGCATATAATGATTTCTGAAGGATTATGTGACACTGAAGACTGAGGTAATGACTGCTGAATATTCAGCTTTACCATCACAGGAGTAATTTACACTTTAAAATATATTAAAATTGAAAACATTTTTTATACATTATAAATTGTTTACTGTATTTTTTATCAAATGCAGCATTGTTGAGCATAATAGACTTCTTTTAATACATATAAAAAACATAAAGTAGAACGTAAAGCAGTAACTACGTTAGTGTTGAACAACAGTACAGACACCATGCATCGCTAAATAAGTTATACAACTCAGATACACAAATAATTGGCAGGGGTAGGGGAGTTGTTCTAAATCACTTTGAGTCACAGAGGATGTGGCAGGAGTTTGGGATAATAAGGATGTGACAAGCGGGTAAAACAAAAAAGTTTTAACAAACATGAATCGCGCCTCTTTTGAAGTGTTATGCATTCAAAATACTCTTCTCTTACCAGACTTGTCTTAATTATCTCGGGATTAAGTTATTGTGACCATCTGAATTGTCTCGGATGAAGATTTCTTTTTATGGGATGGGGGGGGGGGGGGGGGGGGGGGGTATTTGGATGGGTTTAAGCAGCGTGGAACTGAATGGTAATTGGGGGTGAATTTACATTCGCTGAATAAACACCCTGATGGACAGCTTTTTAAATGAGCGAGGTGTAAACCTACCGAATCTTAAGCTCTGTCAATACGCACTCAGCTCCTCAGAACACGGATTAAGAGCGGCTTTAATGAAATTCAGATTTCCAGAGTGAAAGGAATTAATATTCACTTTCAGAGAGAAAAAAAGAAATATAGCACAAAGTTGTATAGAAATATTCACTTATTTATTAATCCCAATTGCATGGCATAAATTCTCCCGGGTTTACCTGTGAGGTGCCAAGATAAATAGGCAATACTTAGGCAAAAGCCTGCTGCGTATTTTTTTCTTTTTAGATAGAATGAAAGTAGGGAGTTCTTGACAGCTTTCAGAGATGACATCGATCATTCGACAGCTGCACATGGTGCACTAGCGAAGGTCTGGAAGGGGCGGGAGGAGGATGGGACTTTGTGACAGAGAGGAAAAGGGAGAGTGGGAGACATTGAAAAAGCGAGAAAGAAAGTAAGAGAAATAGAAAGAGAGAAAGTGAGAGCGCATAACCTACATAGTCTCTTTTCAGCTCCCTTCAACCCCTTGGAATCATCAGCTCCGTTCATTGACGTGTCCCTGAGGGGGAGACTTTCCTTTTTTCCCACAGTTGCTGGCACAGATGTACAGTAGTAAACCAGCCTCTCTCGCACACCTCTCTGGCTCCGGCCCTCTATCTATAATTGGCGTATGGTACAAGTGAGGTCAAAGTTCAGGTACCATGTTTGTAGATTAAGGATTAGTGGCTGGACTGTTTAAACACGGTTCACAAGTAGCGGCCTCATTATTGGGGTGAGTCTTAAAGTGATAATCACCCAAAAAATAAAATTCTCCTTTACTCACCCTCATGCCATGCCAAAACTCTACGACTTTCCTTCCTCTGTGGCAAAGAAATGAATACTTTTATTCTGTAAGGATTAATTAAATTGATCAACAGAGACAGTGCAAAGTTGTACATTGTTACAAAAAAAAAAATCTAATAAATGCTGTTCTTTTGAACTTTCTATTCATCATAGAATCTACTAAAAAAGGAAGCAACACAACTATTTTCAGCATTAATGATAATAATAAGAAATGTTTCTTGAGCATCAAATCAGCATTTAATAATGATTTCTGAAGGATCATGTGACACTGAAGACTGGAGTAATGATGCTGAAAATTCAGCTTTACATCACAGGAATAAATGACATTTTATAATATATTCAAATAGAAAACAGATATTTTAAATTGTAATATTGTAAAATATTATTTAAGTTTTCTGTATTTTTGATCAAATAAATGCATCCTTGTTGAGCATTATAGACGTCTTTCAAAGCATTACATATGTTGTAGTGTTAGCTTTTTTAAGCTATTGTGTGATAGTCATTATAGTCATAATTCACTACAAAATTAACTACAAAGTCCCATTAGCTTTTATTAAATTGAAAAAAGGATATTTAAAAAATTCCCTTTTTGTTTCACATAAAAAAAATCATACAGGATTGAAATGACTTGAGGGTGAGTAAATGGGAGGATTTTTAGCGTGAATTATCCTTTACTAGGAGGAGTAGCACTAAGACAGTCAAGAGCTGCTCAAAGTGCAGATAACAACTGGATTCCTGAGTTAAGCTCCTGTACTGCTTGGCCCGATACTTCAGGCGTCTCTCACACACACACGCACGCACGTACGCACACACACACGACCAGCAGGTTGACCTAATTAATGTTTTCTCACAGGAAAACTGCAATTGGTAAGAATCGTGACCACATTTTTACTGATTTACATGTTTTTTTTTTTTACACATGCATTAAACTCACTCTTTGGTTTGGAAGGATATTCAGCTCAATCACTTGAAAATCGCTGTTAGAAAGCATATCGTGTAGCTCACGTAGCCAGACTTTTGACTAAAGGCTTAAATTTGGTCCACAATGCAGGTCATTCTGGTCAAGAACTGCCCACTTAGACAAGGAAAAGTTGGCATATAATACAATCGATCACATGTTTTGCTTTTATATTTAAGGGTGGGGTTATCTGAAATAGATTATACCACAACAATAGACCGTTGTGGGAAAAATCATTCATATGGCACAGCCCTAGCTGTGAACGTCTGTACAGAAAACATAAATAGCAGGAATGTTTGCTGTTTTGAGTGCAATCTTCATCAGAGACTCTGTGAACAGACTGTGGGCGGATTGAGGCTATACAATCTATAAAGTGTGGGTAAAAAACAACAACAAAAAACCCTGTTTTATAAGAAGGTTGAAAAGGAAAGCAAAAAAGATTGAGTGTGAAAGAGTGTACCCGGGCTTTAAGCAAACTCCATATCCATTAAAAGAATAGTTTGGTTTGTGGTGTAGAGAATGAAGCTGTCTGTGGCAGAATTTTGTCCCAGTTTCCCCCAGACTTCCTTCAGCGTCCCTGCAGAATCCGTCTCAAAACAGACTGCAGAGGAGGTGACAGATTACATATATAGAAACACATATGCACTCGTGTGTGAAAGAGCAAATGAGAACGGTAAACTCAGAGGGCATTTTGTTGTTAACCAGCAGACGATGACGCTCACAACAGTGCATTAAAATGAAAGACGACTGCGGGACTCTCCAGACGCCAGATGCACGCTATACAGGAAAGTCTTGTTTTAGTCAATTTCAGTGTTATCAAAAAAAATAAATAATAATTGAATAAAACTTTTATAATTGTCACATATTCCTTTTTATTCAAATGATGATCCCATTTATAAATTTTACTATTTTAAATGTTTTTTTTTTATTACATTTACATTTATGGATTTTCCATTTGCATTTGCAATGTAAAAGTGTCTATTGCATTGATGCATTCATTAAATATTTTCTTGCATATGTCGAAAACTCACTTGAATCCATTTTCCCTCGAAGGTGCCATACCTCCATACAAAAATGCTGTCCGTTAAGTGATTCACGTTTTTTTACAAAGCCTCAAATTATGAAATTAGAACAAAATCATGGATTGCTATTATATACATGCATTTATTTAATGTTTTAAATTATTAAATCAGTAGGTGATTCATTGCTACCTTTTCGTTCGAATAGATATGCTCAATGACAGCTTGACTTGAGTCCCTTCCTGTCTCCGCTGGCCATTTAAAGATAAACAATCCCTTGATCTCTGCCACTCAAGAGCAGAATGAGAAGGCCCTGCCAAATGGAGCCATTAGTGGTATTATTATTATTATTACTACAGGTAACCATAGAAATAAAATGCTAAAGCCCCAGGAGGATGAGAGTGAGTGAGTGTGTGTGAGCGGCTCTCCCCAAGGGGAACAGAGTAGGAGGGACATCATTAGCATCTGTAGGTGAAGTTGCGCTTCGAACTTGAGAGAGAGATACAGAGAAGATAGAGATGGAGAGACAGACCACATCTCTTCACCTGCCACAGGTGGCCCTTTCATCTCCTCCGTTCACTCGTTCCCCTCCTACTTTGATGAATATGGATGGATGTGTGTGCCATTAGCTTTAATGAGGAGCAAACTTTAAGTGTCATATTAACCATTCGCACAATTCTAATGCCTGCTCTTTCCCCTCATGCATATGAAACAAGTGTTCTGTTACTAAATGTCCCCAGTTTTGCAGACGGGCGGCACTGGTGACACACGACCCAAGGGGGCTTTCACACTGACAGTGTTTTGTAGTTACAAAGCGACCAGACATTACTCATGTAAAAATGCACACTTTATTTTAGTATGCCTAAAGTATACAAGGGATGCATAATAATACATATACAATATTGTCCAATACCCTACCGATAAATAAAACAAATCCTGATATTTTATTGTTTATGCTCATTTCCCCATTTTTTACAATCCTTTACGTTTACCAACCTGCTCCGCTGTCAATCCCACAATCCCTTTTATGGGCCTATCGTACAGCTCCCCTAGAGAACGGGTTGAAAACGCCCATTTAGCTCCACACCAGTGGACACATACGGGTCACTGTTTCATTTTGAGGTACAAAAATCGAACCTCTCCAAAATGACAAACCCATGATGCAAGACCACCACAAAGACAAGTTCTAATAAAAGAGATATTGAACAGACAGTGGTGCCGTTATGAAAACATTAGGGTGATAAAAGCAAGGGCTTGGTGGTTGGATAAAAGTAGCAAAGTATAAATCATTGTTTTATGAGACACGCCAGATTCCTTGGCACTGGCGGGGATTAGGGGATGATGGGTTGTTTTCCACTGTGGTCATCCGTCTGTGAGCTGGTTATTGTAGGCTGAGTGGAATCCTGCACTGCTGCTATTGTCGGGGCGATAACTCGCTCATGATCTGACTCTTAAATTCTGGAAGTGGCTAAGACTCCCTGTCTTCCATGGCTTAGACTCCTTATCACCCTGGCAGTCAAGAAACAAAGGGTTTTGCCAATTGTATCACCTCTTTTCTTTTCACAGGAATTAAGTAGGAGGAAGACGGTCTTATCTTTTAAGGTTTTTTTACCTCAAAACGGTATCGCGTTGTTCTCCATTTTATTGTTTTTCCGTCACATCCCTGGTATACATCGACCTTGGCAGCGCTCAAGTTCAACTCCCCAGCATTCTTGAGCGTAACATCTCTATGTATCTAGGTTACAGAATAATTGCATGCCAGGATTTGCCAAGGGCACAGATTCCTTGTTTTTCCGTGTGTTTTTTTTCTTGAGTAAAGAAAAATCTGGAGTCTTATGTTTATCTATGAATCTTCTCTTACTACAGGGCCACCATCAGCTCCTCAGAACCTGCTTTACAACATCAACCACACCACCGTCAGCCTGGAGTGGACCCCGCCGGCCGACACGGGCGGGCGTAACGACGTGACGTACCGGATTATATGCCGCCGCTGCACCTGGGAGCCAGAAGAGTGCTTTCCTTGCGGGAGCAACGTTGGCTTCTCTCCACAGCAGAGTGGATTAACTGACACCTATGTCACCATCACCGACCTGTTGGCTCACGCGAACTACACATTTGAGGTTGAGGCCGTGAATGGTGTTTCCGATCTCAGCCGTACCCAGCGACTGTTTGCAGCCGTCAGCATCGCAACCAGCCAAGCAGGTAAGAGGTTTGGACTTCAATTTGATCGCAGATCTGACAGGTTCTTGAACTATACAACCAAATCTGCATTTTAAATATGTATATTTGCAGCATGTTGGGTTTTGGCACCGTTCTGATGTGTATTTTAAGCTACAAGGATGTTCCGGTGTTTTTTGTGTTGACTCTCATCTCAAGCCTGTATAGTTTCTAATGCGCACATTCACATTATTGTACTTACCGCCGTTGGGATAATTTAACAAATTATCTGCCAACCATTTTCCTGCAATTCATAATTTGTGGTTTGTGGTGGCGATATAGCGGTGAACAGCAACAGATGATAAATAATAGAAGTCACGCACAAGAATACCTCTCTCATTTCCCCTTTGCTTTTTATTGTCTGCCAGGAGAACCGCCACCTTTAAATATCACTTACATACAGTCGCCATGGTTGACATTTCCACAAGAGTCTTTGTTGAATTCCTGATAAATGATATGAGCTTTCACTTTATCCCCTGAAATTAAATGGGTGGCAAATGCTTGCATTGGTGCTGAAGTCATGGCCACAAACATTATTAGCTCGACGAGTGGTTGCCTGTCTTTGGCTCTCTCTCACGCTCTCTCTCTCTCGGGAGTCGGCCATAACTTAAGAGCTGTTTCTGAGAATACACATGCTAGAGAAATGCATGTTTTTAATGAACTATTTTTTTTTATAGGTCTGCAAAACAAGATTTCTCTTTCATGCCCAAGCATCCATGAAATACAATTTGCCTTCAAATGCATAGTGGTTCTGATCATTAATAAGTGTTTAGTAGACAGTGATAGCTTAGCACCATGCTTCAGCAACTAGCACATAGACTGTAGTGTTGTTGTATGTGTACACACACAAAAACACACATTCAGTATTTGAGTGTTTGTTGTTTGGAAAAGAGATTCCACTCTATCGGATATGTCACCTAGGGATGGTCACAGTGGTTAACTCATCGACTAGTAGTCCAATAACTGACTAGTCTGTTATTGAAGCTGATATTGTAAAATAATATATCATATTTTGTATCTATTTTTATCTATCATTAATGTTGTTTATTTTATCTAGATTTTTTGTTAATGTACTGTACATGTCTACAGCATATGTGACCCTGAATCACAAAACCAGTCACAAGTAGCACGGGTGTATTTGTGGCAATAGCCAACAATACATTGTATGGGTCAAAATGATCGATTTTTCTTTTATGCCAGAAATCATTAGGATATTAATTAAAGATCATGTTCCATGAAGATATTTAGTACATTTCCTACCGTAAATATATACAACATTTATTTCTGTGAGTGAATGCAGCACAATCGCGAACATAAATGGACAACTTTGAAGGCGATTTTCTCAATGTTTCGATTTTTTTGCACCCTCAGATTCCAGATTTTCAAATAGTTGTATCTCGGCCTAAAATTTTTATATCCTAACAAACCATACATCAATGGAAAACTTAGTTATTCAGATCTATAAATCTCAATTTCAAAAAAATTTCCCATGTGACTGGTTTTGTGGTCCAGGGTCACATATCTACATACAAAATTAGTTGATCTAGTTTTCTTCTCTTGCCAATATATAATGTTTTTTCTAGACATACAGTATTCTGAACAGGTTATCCAATGTTTAGAAAATAAGGCAATAGACATGAATGTTGATTAGTTGATTTAGAATTTATCTAGATAATATATAAGTCTGTAAAATATTATGTAGTATCTAGTTTTTTTAAGATTTATTTTACCTCGATATTATATCATTATAATTCATAATAATATTCATATAATTTATCTAGACATATGTTGACTAGTTTCTCTAGATTTTTTCTCAAGATTATTTATAGTTGATCTAGACATGTTGACTAGTTTATCTAGATGTTTTATCTAGAAAAGGTATACTAATTTTATCTAGACAAATATGTTGACTGGTTTATCACTTTATCTACATAATATATAATATTTTTATCTAGACATTATGTTGTCTATTTTTCTCTTCATTTTCTTTTCTTTATCTAGACACATTACTTAGCACCACAGCTAACAGACATTATTGGCTGTTGCATTGCGTGTGAAGACTCCTGCTTCTTCTTCCATTCTGTTTCACTTAGTTTAGCTGTTTTTGAATGCAAGAATGTGTTTTATGTAAACACTGTCTAAGAAATGCAAAAAAGTTCCTTTTAATCTAGACCAATTAGTCAAGTAGTCATTCAGGGAACTCACAGACTCGTTGATTCAGCCTGGTTTTTCCCCACCTGCATTCAAAACTCAAGTTCTCGTTTGCATTTTTGTTGTTTTTATGGTTTGCAAACAAAACAAGGTCAGTGACAGGATAATACGAGCAGCTCACGCATGCACGTGTTCACAGAGAGATGAGGAAAGAGAGACAGAGGGAGAGGCGATAATGCAGGCAGGCAGTAAAATGAGGGAGGAACAGAGGCGAGGAGGAAGGGGAGAGGGGATGATGTATGTTTTATGACAGGGATCGAGACAGAGACACTCGCTGGAGTTAGGAGCCACAAGGACACACGGACACCTTGGTAGGTTTGGAGCGAGAGAGAGAGAGAACGAGAGATAAGGGACAGAGAGAGAGGGAAAAGACCCTTGTCTCAAAGTGAGAGCAGTGCGTAATTATGTCTGGCATACTGACAGCAGACAATTACACCAGCCACCCTGGGCAATATTTAGTCATTAGTTATTGTCAGATTGAGAAAATATATTAGTAAAGCCCTGTTTTCTGTAGTGTCAGTATTACCGGTTTCATTTTTTCATGTCTTTCAAACTACAGAGTAGGCCATGGAGACTGAAAAAAATGGAGAACAGAATAAATCCGAGTATGAATAGATAGCTAGGAATGGAGTCTCTGTCGTCAATTCTACTTGTCTTTCAATGACAGGTTAGTCATTTAGTGAGGTTGACTAGTTTTAGATTTTTGCTTTAGTTTTGTTATTTTTTAGCAACCAAATTTAAATCAGCATTTAAAAAAAAAATTGTTTTGCTCTGTCCACACAAGTGTCCATCTTCTATAAATTATCTCTAAAAGATGCATCGATCTTATTGTTGTCAGGTGGATCTTAAACCTGCCTAATTATACAGGACTGCACATCCTTGATTATAACTTTGGAGATATCTAAATTTGAATTCAAATGAAATGGTTGCCCACTCAATTACAAATAGATTTAATGATTCACCTTTGATAATTAAGCTCAAGCTTAATTTGAATACAACAGGCTCTCTGTGATGGCAAACTGATAGGACGCCTGGACAATCAGCCCCTTGTTTAGAGCCAAGATGGAAAAAAAAATTAACCCTATCTGAGCATGCTCAATTCTCTGCTCGCCAGAGCCTTACAGGCGCAATTTTACCCCTGGGTTACCACGGCAATGGATGACTACCTCATAATGGGCGAGAATGGAGCTTCCTGAAACAATAAGCTGCCGGCTAGTCAGACAGAGCAAACTCATTAACACTGATGACTTTATCTAGGCCTTTAGAGTAGAAAAAATGGCATTTTGGCAAGCCTTGTGGGGGGGTATACCTGCAAGAGTATAAGATACCTGCAATAATTAAAATTGATTTAATGTAACCTAAATTTAAATAGGTTCAAGAACCATCAGTGCATAACAAAACCGTCAAAATATAATCAGCCTCCCCACCTCTGAAATTACTTTTTATTTTTATTTTTGATGAATATAATAAAAATACATATTACACTGTTCAAAAGTGTGGGGTCCGTACTATTTTTCTTAAGAAATGAATACTTTTCTATTCAGCAAGGATACATTAATTTCATATAAAGTTCAGTATTTGTAGTATTTGTAATTTTACAAAACATTTCTATTTCTTATAAATGCTTTTTTTTTTTAACTCTCTATTAATACTCTCAGAGAATCATGAACAAATGTATCCGTTTCCCAAAAAAAACTTTTCAACATTTTTAATAACAGGAATATCACAGGAATAAATTGCATTTTAAATACATTAAACTAAAAAAGTTATTTTAAATTGCAATATTTTTACTGTTTTTAATTGTATTAATAATGACTGTTTTTACAGTATTTTGATCAAATAAATGCAGCCTTGGTGAGCAGACCGACATCTTTCAAAACTATTTAAAAGTGTTACAGACCCTGAACATTTTAATAGTACATCATATCAATCATATCATATATCATATCATATATCAGTCATATTTACATTAATGTCAACTTCAGGTTTTATGTTTTTTTTTTTTTACTTTACAGACCCTAGTCACCATCAAAAAAGTAATAAAGTCATGAAAAGAAAGAAAGTAATGTTTTCAAGAAAGTCATTCGAGTTTGTAACAACATCAGGGTGAGTAAATGATGACAACACTTTAATTTTTGGGTGAGGGGGAATTAGACACTCTCACTACTGGTCTCCATCTGCACGAGAATAAGTCGGCGCTTCAGGCACCAAGCGTAGGAGTAGAAACTGAGAGCAGAAAGCAAAGGTGCGAAGCCCAAATCCAGATGGCTGCACATCTGATGAGGAATTCAGGAATCCTCTCTTTAATTATCCTTACACTACTGAGTGACACAATAAGCAACAAAAAGAGAGCAAAAGAAGGGATGTGTCCGGATGAGAGAGAAGCTACTCAAAGTACTCATTGTTCCCCCAAAGCCTAATTACTTCCCTGCTCTCCATGAAATGGGTTTAAATAGCGATTGCTTCTGTATCGGCAGGTTCATCACCATCATTTCTCTTTTTTTCTTTCTTTTTTTCCTCCATTGACGCCTCTTGCCATCCCCCCTGCAGACAATTGTGAATTCTCTCTCTCTTTAATGGCAATTCTTTTTTCCCCTCTTCCTAGAGGACTGCATGGGAAGTTGGGTGAAGAGCATTTCAATCAGCATTCTATTGTCACTTGACATCTCAGTAGAGATGCCCTCGGATGCGTCTCTCTCTCTCTCTCTCCCTCTCCCTCTCGCTCTTTCCCTCTCTCGCTCCATCTCTCTCTGTCTGTCTAAACAACACCCATTGTTCTTCACAATGCTCTTGAGCGGAAATAGCTCAAAGAATAACCATTAATATTTATTCAGGAGAGTCCTTCTGAGGAGAACAGTGTGGAATCAGGCACCGAACAGCCCTTTCCACGCCGTAGAATTCAGCAACCAGATGTGAGACGCACATTTTAGATGCAAACAGCATGCGCGGTAAACAGAATCAAAGCGAGGGAGGGCAAGAAGCTGTGGAAATGGATTTTTAATGCTTAGGTTACATGTCAGAGGAGCACGATGTGCATGTTGCCCGCTGATAGCTGCCTCTGACTGCGGCCCACTATGTCTAGGATGTTGCAAAGTTGTTTAAGTGTTTGATAGGGAAGCACATTAACCCTGTACTCCGCCACACTGCTCTTATCTTCTGCTTTCGAGAGGAAATAGCTTAAATAAGAAATTGTATTCTTTGAGGCGCATGGATTCCATACATAGCCTAGTTTTTCCAATGCTACGAGATTCTACTTGTGCTATTTCTTCTCATCTCTCGAGGAGAATCGCTCTGCAGAATGAGCGACATACTTTGATCTAAAGAGCCTTTGTTTTGAGCTGCGAGACAAAAAATAGGTTCTCGTGTTCAGGGCAGTCTGGTCGCATTAGCTGGAGCTGTTCTGTCACCCCTTGTGTTTTTAAGGTGTCATGAAATGGAAATTGCGAATAACGATGCGCACAGATAAATAATAGCACTGCAATATTCCATCAAATTTCATGGTGACTTCAAATGAAGCTGAGCTCAGAGGATCCTAATGCTCCTCTTTTGTTCTGCAAAATGTTTCGAGCAATGTCTAAATGTGTTGCGCCAAGCATTATAAAGTGCGAGAAAGCATTCTCATGCCCCAGACCGAAAGACAATCCTCGCGGCATTTCTCCTGTAATTAATACGGCCACTTTTTCGACATGTTATCACTGCAAAATGGATCCCGTTCAATACCCCTGAGAAGAATCACACTTTGGGGAACAATAAGGCCATTGATTGATCTCTGCAAAATCCTAATCTGTGGCAGGGACGTTAAACAGAATGGATTGATTGATTCCCGGGATTCCCAGTCGGCCAGTGCTAGGTGGTGTAATTTTCTAGTTAAGCGGATCCCTCAAGCCTCTTTTGTAGCATTTGTATGCCGTTTTATGTTACCTGAGAGGCCTTTCTCTCTCGCTCTCTCCCTTGCCACTCTCTCTCTTTCTGTCTTCTCTCTTTTGGTAATTCCATCTGTGGTAATTTGATAAGAGCTGGACCAGTCGCTACAATTCAACAGCTGTGGTTAAATCGCTGGTGGTCTGGCTCACACTGGCCTTACTCTGGGCACTTAACCTGTGGCATTGTGCGGAATGCCTCGCGATTCGTCCGTCACCCAATCCGTCAGCAATGAATAATTTTCATGGAAGGTGCACTTTAATTACTTTCCCATTTAAATGGCATTGCGGTGGCCTATCTAGGTCATTAATCTTAGTGAGGATCCTGTTGCAAGCCTTTTATTGCTGGCAAACGAAGCCCCCCAAATCCCCCAGAATCTTCTCTGCTTCACTGACTGCAGACTCCCAGCAGCCACTGCTCCAGTGTGTCCTTCTGAACTGGCCGCTGTGTCACGGAAGCGAGAGAGACAGACACAGAGAAAAAGAAAGAGAGATCTACACTCGTCTCTCAAAATGAGCGAGGGGATGGAGAGAAAGTTTGCCAACCACCTTAAAGGGACCTGTTGGATTGAGAGTGAGCCAGACTTTCAGTGTCCAGCAAGTGGAATCGAGCAAAGTTGGCTGTTCAGAGATTTGCCAGATGAACCTTCTGAAGTAATTCTACTGTAGCATCATCTTAATTAGGGCTTTAAAGTCATTTCAATTAAATTTAAATAAATAATTGTATTTTTTTATTTTTATTAAATCAATCAGTTTGATCAATTATATTGTTTTTTAATCACATATTTTATTATTATTCCCTCAAATTACATTCTGGGGTCAGAAGAAATAATTAATTAGATATTTAAAAAATGAGGTATAATATTTTTGCTCTACCACTTTTATAGTTAAGTATTAAATAATTACACAGAAAATGTGTATTTTTGTGGTACATTACATATTTAAGGATTAGTTTTTCCCAGCCATTTTTAGACTGTAAAGTACATTAGGAAAATACTGTAATGGTATATTGCTGTCAGATCTGTTGCAGAAAGGAGTAACTGTTGTAATAATTATGTCAAACTCAACAGATATGAAAAGTCTCACTTGTATGTATTCAGGTTAATTCCATTCTGTCTCTTATTAACCCTCCTCCCCTTCCACCTTCTACCTTCCACCTCCCTCTTGCTCTAAAACTCTTTTCTCTCTGTCAGAAGAGCGGATACCAACTCGCTCAATTATTTAGATTCCTGTGAGGCAGCAACCAAGTTTTCAGACAAAGTTCTCCCCCCATTCACCTCTTCTCTCCCCTGCTTTTGCCATCAAATGCATCGTCTCTCTCTTAGCAAACGAGTATTAGATGCTTTCCAAATTACCATCAATCTTTTTCGAGCTCCAGGTGCCTACCATGCATTAAAGTCGGATGCTTTAGTCTCCTTGTAATTGTCACCACCTTCTGAACTCTCTGAGGCTTTTCACCTGAATGTCCTCAGTTGTGCCGTCAGCAGAGAAATATAAATTGGAACAAATATGGAAGCGTCACATAATGCTGGTGGCCATCACTGCGGGTGCTTCTTAACTGGCAGTTCTAACTGACAGGCGTTAATTGAACATTCTGACTGGATAATTCATAGAGGCTTTGAGGAAATAAGCTCATAATGAGTCTGAAATAGAGGTTATGAGGATATTTTAAACCCAGTCAATTGCATCAGGCACTTGTATAGGGTCCACAGCAGCACATATGCTTTTTCTTACTTGTGACTCCATTTCTACTTTTTTCATTTAGTTATTTATTATGCCTTTGGTCACAAACCAACATTTCAGAGCATGTATATATATATATATATATATATATATATATATATATATATATATATATATATATATATATATATATATATATATATATATATATATATATATATATATTGTTCAAATGCAGACACAGCTCCAGCCTGAGATATTATTTAGCCAAACATTTCTGAAAATGTTCACACACACACACACACAGTCACGCATACAAACAAATGCACCTGTGGCACTCTGTCCTACTGTTTACATGCAACATGTGTTCCTACATGCTGTTCTGGGGTTAGAGTGTTTCATTTCCTGCTGCAGAAGGGCTGAAACAGAGGGGAGGTACTGTGGTAGCGTGCAACTGAATTGAGATACGTGTCAGCGGTGCCCGAGACCAGCTGCCACAACCTACCACACTCCAGAGCGAACTCATCGCCTTAACAACTCACACTTAAAATGTGTAAGAGAGAAATTGTGTGCATGTGCAGTTAAAGTTTGCGTGTGTGTTTGGATGTGAAATACAGCTGTAAGAGCGCCAAATCCTTTTATCCCATCTGTTACCTGTGTGACAAGAACAAATCTATGTGCCAAACTGAACTGGGGACTGGCACATCTGATTTTACTTCTTCATAGCAGCCTTGTCAAGCTTGTCAAACACTCAAAGTAAAGGAATCAGACATATACACACATTTTGGTGGTAAAGTAAGAAAAAGATCCTTATATTATTATGTTGTCTGTAAATCTTGATTCTACAGCATTCTGTCTAAATAAATGAAAAGTCAATGATCTTTTAAGATGATATACATTATAATGTACAGTATGAAAATGTTCCATTTTTATGTAGTCAAGCTGTTTTTTGCTAAATGATTTAAAGCAGACTCATCATAATGTTATGAAACATCGTAACATCTTTTTTTTAGGGACTGGTCTTTTTTTACATGATTAAAGGCCAGAAGATGATGGAAAAGCTCTAATTTTCCTCATTATTCTGTTGTTCATTGTCTCATCAACGCACCGTCTCCTGTGGAGAAGGAAACTAATTATGTCTTCATCCCTTCCTGTTCACACCTCCTCCTATTCTCTCCATTAGCCAAAGAAATTCTAACGAGTTTTAGTCTTGCTACTTTTGGCATCGGAATAAGTGCATGAGAGTAAACATTCACTAGAATGAAAAAAACAAAAAAAAAACAAAAAACATTTGTTCCACAATGGCACCTGCACAGAATTGTCAACTCTTTGACAACTTTTAGCTGTTTCCTAAGCGTAACTTGATTTTATTCATCTCTCACACCTGCTGGTTTCTGTAAGCTATATGTGATGCTAACACACACAGAGACGCACACTCTGCTTCTCGGTCATATTGCTCTGGTGCCTTTTCATCAAAGCTGCAGGACGATATGAGGGCCATCTGCTCTCTGGGCTTTTAATGTTTATAGTATAAAACAACAATAAAAAGATTACAGCATCCACATACTGAGTGAGAGGGATCTATTCAGCAGACAGATGGGGAACACAGCTGGACTGGACACCATAAAAAAGGGTAACAGGAGGCAGAGTGGATGCTGGGATGGCAGATAGTGTCCATCAGCTTTGAAAAACGTATTTCTGTCTTATCCAACAGCAGGTGTACTGTCATTGCAGCGGACAGGAACGGCTTGCTGCTTTTTGTTTAGGACAAGCTTTGTGTTGCCACAATTAAAACCACATATGATATGGGCCAGAAGGCTTTTCTTTATCTTCTTGTGTCCATTTGCGTCCTTTTGGATTAGTTATCATTGGTCACCAGAAAGGAAGGCCTGATAGCCCGGAGCCAGTGTCAGAGTGTTTCGGGCCAGTTGATGAAATTCTCACACACCCCTCCAAATTAATTAATTAATTTAATGTTTTGATATAGAATATAGAACTCTTTATTAAACATTCTTCACGGAAAACAAGCAAAAATGTTATTCATTCATTCATTCATTCATTCATCCATTACTTGTTTTTGATATAAGAATTTAAACCTTTAATTTAAAAATACCAAAAACAAGCAAAATGAAAAAAAAAAAAAAAAAAAAAAAGTGCATGTACAATCTGAACTACGACAGATATAAAATCTCTTATTGTTGAACTCTGGTTTTCATGTAGTTAAATCTTTAGCCTCATGCTTGAATTTGTAAATGGTACCAAACAGGGGCATTTGACATAACCATATTGTGCTAACAACCATGTGGAATGTGTGCAGATTTCAGACTCAAGGGAATGCTCAGTTGTTTGCTCTTTTGTTTCTTTCCTACGTTTTCTTCTGATTTATTAATAGAACTCTTTCCTTTTATACTTTCCTTTGCGGAGAGGAATGTGATTTTTCTTCCCTGACAGAACAGAGGAAAAAACAGAAATTGTGAAAATGTAGAGCATCCCCCTCCCTGCTTTAGAGAAGAGTGGGTGCCCACTTTCACGTGCTGTTAAAACAAAACAAAACACAAACCACCGCCTTTGTGTTGCTTTGTCTGTTTTTGCTGACCTTTCCTCTCCATAAAGAAAGAACGGGGGATTCAGTGTGGTCTAGACAGGTATTTCCTCTTTCAGAAAGATCACAGACTGTAAACAGATTTAGCCCCTTACCCCAATCATCGGTGACAGACATGAATATAAGATATTTTAACTAGTTAATGAACAAATATTGTCATTCATGTTTATTTAAATATATGGTACATTATCAAATATACAATTAATTCAAGTTTTGCATACAATAATTTAACTATAATTATTTCAAAATATTTGTTTTAAATGGCACTCCAAAAGCAGGACTACAATCTGGGAAGTGTCTCTCAGGCTCCCAAAATGTCATAAACATCCTCCATTCCGTTGAAAATCAACAATATGGCAACAAACAAATGGGGAGATACAGTTTTCACACAACTTATCAACCTCTTATTCCTCTGATTCCATGTTTTCATGAACCTGACAGTACATTATGACCACCCAGTCTGAATAACATTGTTAGTAATGTCTGCCACATTGCCTCTTTGAGCAGGTGTGGGAACAGAGAAGGGTTATTGAAGGGCTTTTCTTACTCTTTTACCCCTAAATAACAGAAGAGCTGGCTCTTGTTTAAATGAAGTGAAAACTTTTCCATTTGCATAATAGAAAAGCAGCATCCTCCAATTAACTGCTGACAAAGTGCATTTAATTCCCTTAAGAAAACAAGTCAAGAGCACAAAGAAAGGCCAAAGCCTCGTTCTAAACATCATTGTGCTCTGAAAAGTTGGGGGCAAGCTTGGTCACAATTTATTCAGCAAACACTGGTCCTGGTCCCCCACTTATAACCAGGCTCATGCAAAATCACCAATTACAGTAAAGCTATTCAGTCCCCAGATAGTCACAGAGAAAATAGTAGCACCTGTTAAGTTGTTACCCAGTAGAGTGGCCTGATCTATGGCTTGTCAGGTCTATTTTTCTCTTGGTCCTTTATCTGGGCTGTGTTCAAAAACCACAGGAGCTGCAGTGATGGTGGTCTTCGTGTCCTGATTGGCCCAGTCTGACACGGGGCGGGAGGATTATAGATTTGAAAGGCTATTGGTCTAGTTTAATAGTGAGGGATTACAGTAATTCAAGCCAATAAACAAAGACTAGACAAGAGCAGCTTCTTTTTTAAAGATGTGTACTTTGATTAATGATGCTTGTGTTAGGCCGACCACTTTTAGAGACAGTGCCATTAAGAGTGATTCACTGCATCGGATACTGATTAGTTCCATATGGATGGAAAGTTCAGTTGACCGGAAATCTGGAGACATCTTTGTTATGTGTGTGTTGTTTTGCACTTCTGCGTTTTTATGTATTGTCCATATTTTCCAGGGGAAAAGGGTGGATTTTTAATCTAAGCTGGAGGTTTTGAATCTGGCTCTTCTCCAAACTTTAATCAGACTTCAAAGGATCCGCAAGACCTCTATTCCCCCCTCGCATTCTCAATACTTTCCACTTGCTGTTCTTTCCAACTTATAGATCTACAGAGGGAAACAAAGAGAGCGAGAGGGGTAATGTTTTATCTTGCACGCCGAGCAGCATTTTATTTGAATCTTCTACGGTTTTGTCATTTTAAGGAACCCGCAATAACGTCCTCCGTCGGCTGGCAAAAGAGTCTGGCTTTGATCCTAAATTAGAAAACATGATCTGTTTAATGGAGCAATTTCAGCAAGTACCCTCAATAATTACTCAATGACAAAAGGTATGTTATCTAGAGACCACCATATTTATAGGACTATTTCAGACATCCCAAGTCTCCTGGAAGTTCCGGGAATCTCCCGCATATTGCTAGCGTCTCCCTGATGCCCGCAAATTAGTTCAAATCTCCCGGAATCTAGAGCGAGATAGAACATACTGCGCGCAGAGCGTTGAAAAACTCATATTTAACGGCTCTGACTGCGCGCATAGCATACATAGCGCGCGGCGCGTGCAAGGCATAGAGGGAGAGAGCGAGAGACCTTGCGAGTGTGCCTCACGAAAGCTAGTCTGCCCCCCCCCCCCCGTCAACAAAAGCTAGTCCATTAGGGTGACATGCTTTAAAAGCTCACTTTTATTATTTTCACTGACTCTGACTACTATGTTAATATGATGCTGAGGTATTATGGAATAATGACGCTAGTGAAATTTGACACTAAAGGCTTTCACGTCCTAGACCTATTAAAAACGATGAATGCGTGCCACTGCTTTACGAAAAACTGGTACGACGACTGTGCTAAAAGCAGCAGCATGGGGAAAATACAGTTCCCCTTCAGGGACTACCGCTGTGTGTAATCGCAGTGGGAACGCCCCCCAGCGTAACGCGTCTGAAGCATGAATGAAATCAGTCAATGGAGAGATGGAGCGTCACAGCAAGTGACGTCATCGACCAGGAAGCTATAAATATCCCCTGAATACACAAGTCGCCAGTTTTTTGTTACTTCAGCAGCTCTGTGTGTGTCTGAAATCTTTCGATTGTGTTTGTCTGTTCTGTCAGGAGTTTATCACTATATATATATATATAAAAAAAAAAAAACCGAGAGAGCAGTATAGGATGTGTGTTCCCCCCTGTACACGATACATCACGGATGGGGATTCACACGAGCTATGTGTGGCTTGTTTGAGAGTGCAGCATGCCCAGTCGGCTCTCGAGGGAGTCGATTGTGTGCATTGCGAGCGCTTTCCTCTGAGAACTCTGCGCTCGCGGCGATCGCTCTTCGAGGAGAGCGGTATGCTGCGAGCTCCCCAAGGCTCGGGTCCCGCTTCTGTTGAGGCAGAGCGGCGGCGCTTGTCTTGGGGTTCGCAGATGGATCTCACCGGCGACGTTGAGACGGGCCCCGCCCTATCTCGGCTTTCTCCGGCGGGATCCAGTGCCTCTCACCCGGCTCTGGAAGCACGCGCTGCGGCGGTTACTTCTGCCCGGGTGGAGGCACATGATGATTTTGAATTGAGATTATCCAGTTCTGAGGAGCTGGATGTCAAAAGTTTTGCATCAGAAGAAAATAGTTTGTCACATTATACTGCAAATGAAGAGGGTTTGATGGATGCGTTATCTCGGGCTGTTGAAAAGCTCAGTATTGAGTGGCCAAGCTGATATACAGGAGTCTAGAAATAAAAGCAAACTGCATGATAGATTTCTGTCTGCACGACCTCAACCTTCTCGCCGGCGCTTACCGTTCTTCCCAAAAAAAACCTGAGGTTTCAAAGACCTGGGTTAGACCAGTTTCAAGCAGAATTCATACTAACCAGTCTAATGCTTATGGAAACATTTTTGGTGCCCCTTAAAGTGTGTGTCGCTAGGGCTGCTGAGCGAAAAAGGGCAGTCCCAGCCGCAGAGTACTTCAAAAAGAGCGCAGCAGAAACGGAGTGTCGCGTCTCGTGCCCCCCCGCAGAGAAACTGGAGGGACGAGGCGGGGCGCTCTCCGGCGCGACCTTCTCGGGGTAGGGCTGATCTGAGGACAGTCATTATCGCCCAGAAGGCCGCGTCGAAAAAATCCCGACATGCTGACCGTCAGGACTCTGAGGGTGGTCCCCATCGTGGAAGACTTGAGTTCACTGCACAAAAACACGATGCCCTGTCTTTCCCGATGCCCTCAGGGGTCTGCTCTACTAACCCTGCCTATACAGGGCGTAGAGAGACTCGGTGAGCGCTTTCCCGAGGGACGCTCACCTCCTCTGACACTGAGGGTGGTCCCCATCGTGGAAGACTTGAGTTCACTGTACAAAAACATGGTGCCCTGTCTTTCCCGATGCCCTCAGGGGTCTACTCTACTAACCCTTTCTATACAGGGCGTAGAGAGACTAGGCGAGCGATTTCCCGAGGGACGCTCGCCCCCTCCGAGGAGGGTTGTGGAGTGCCCAGACCAGCTGTTCCCTGCCAGTACGTTACAGGGCGCTGTGTCTGTCACTCGGGATGTTCATCCAGAGGCCAGCCTCGAGAGGCTGGTTCCCTTAGGGATTCTGCCCACAGTGGTGGGCCCCGAGCAGGCTCTGGTGTTAGAACAGGAGGTAAAAGCTCTGCTACTAAAAGGAGCTATAGAGCGGGTTCCTCCACCCAGCAGGGAGTTAGGATACTACAGCCGGTACTTCATCGTTCCGAAAAAAGATGGAGGGCTGCGTCCCATTCTAGATCTGCGTCTCTTAAATCGCGCTGTTGGGAAGCTCAAATTCAAGATGCTCACTCTCAAGCAGATCGTGTCACAAATCAGATCCGAGGACTGGTTCGTCACGATAGATCTAAAGGACGCTTACTTCCACGTATCTATCCTCCCTCAACACAGAAAGTTCCTGAGGTTCGCTTTCGGGGGCGAAGCATACCAATGTCGGGTTCTTCCGTTCGGCCTAGCACTGTCACCCCGCACATTCACGAAGTGTATGGATGCGGCTATAGCCCCGCTGAGGCTGCAGGGCATCCGTATTCTGAACTATATAGACGATTGGTTAATTCTAGCTCAATCAGAACAACAGGCGGTTCGGCATCGAGATGTCGTTCTTGCTCACATCAAGAGGTTGGGGTTGAGGCTCAACGCCAAGAAGAGTGTTTTTTCTCCATTACAGAGAACCACTTTTCTCGGTGTAATGTGGGATTTGACGACGATGCAGGCACAGTTGTCACCTGCTCGTGTTGCTTCGATTCTCGCCGCAGTAGATCAGGTCAAGCTAGGCCAGTCATCCACTGTAAAACAGTTCCAGAGACTGTTTGGTCTCATGGCAGCTGCGTCCAACGTGATACCTTTTGGCCTCCTGCACATGAGACCGTTACAGTGGTGGCTCAGAACCAGGGGATTCTCCCCGAGGGGAAATCCGCTTCGCATGATAATGAGTTCGTGACGGTGTCATTGCGCCCTGGTTATGTGGAAAGATCCTCGGTTTCTGTCCCAAGGCCCTGTGTTGGGAACTCCTTGTCGTCGCGTTATGCTAACGACAGATGCCTCTCTCACGGGGTGGGGGGCGATCATGAGTGGTCGCCCAGCTCAGGGTCTGTGGGAGGACCATCACCGTCTATGGCACATAAATTGTCGAGAGATATTGGCAGTGTTTCAGGCTCTGAAACATTTCCTCCCAGACCTAAGGGGCCACCATGTTCTTGTCCGGACAGACAACACATCGGTAGTCTCTTATATCAACCATCAGGGGGGTCTGCGTTCTCGCCCACTTTACAAACTGGGACGTCAGATCCTTCTATGGTCCCAGAGGAAAATTCTTTCTCTGAGAGCTATTTATCTCCCGGGGTATTTAACCTGTTAAGCTTCAACCCCACTTTTGAAAAATCCCCAGAAATGGCATACCCAAACTGAAACAGATGCAGTTCATGAACCCTTTGTACTAAAAGCACAAGTAAGATCTAATTTGAAAGCTGACACCTGGCAGTTTATTGTAAATGTGGAATTAATTAGTCATAATGAATTTTTTTTTTTAAATGTCTTCAAAGTTTTGTAGAGTTATTAGAAATGTATTTTTATGAAACATCTTTATGAAAATAAAATTGAAGTTGGCATTGTATCAATCTAGAAATGCACTGCAACTAAAGCCACATGTCTAACCATGTTATATTTAAAATTTGAAGAAGATAAGTCTAAAACTCTGCATTTAGTTAAATGTTTTTCAAGATCATGTCATATGAATTTATTTTGATTAGACTCTAAAATGCAAACTGGTGTTTATTGTCATCTTCTAGCATCTATTCAGTCTATTTTCTCTATTGTTTTGTGGTGCAAACGAGCCCCATTCAGTGTCAGTCTCCCCTGCACACATTCACACCTCTCCGGCCTGGTTATGGCTCTAAATATGCTTTTCTTTTGTCTGCATTATAATCACTAACGACAGGCTATTCACACTGTTTCAATTCCTTTTTTCTTTTATCAAAGTTCTCACTTCACATTTGAAACTGTATCAAATGCCCTTTTTGAAAAAAGAAACATTTCAGTAAGCATTCCTATTTAGAAAAATCCATAAAAATAACAGCTAATGTGCTGGCAGGTGCACAGAGTTAGCCAGCATGTTAGCTTAGCACACCATCAATACACGACAATTTATGAGATTAAAACCATGTTTGTGCTCCAAACTTACTTTATAACGCAAGTCGAGTGTTTTAAATAACCTTCTGTGATCTGATTTGGCTTCAGATGAAAAAAATAAGACAGAAAATATATTATTTTATAGTATTCTGCGCAATGATAAAGTCTATATCGATTAGCATTACTTTATAAATATAATCTATTATTATGAAAATACCTGACATGGCTCTAAGAACACAGGTAAATCAAATATCATTGCAATCATGTTTATTGTCTTCAAAACATCTTTATCTGCATGTTACAGCGATCTCTGGAAGCTTTGTTTGTGTCAGGGACTTCCTGGAATGTCACATGATTATGGCACTTCTTCGTGTGTTCCATATATGGACTATTACTGTGCATAGAGCGCCGGCGCCCTCAGGCTGCCAGCATGGATTGAAAACACAGTAATCAGACTATCAAGCGCTCATAATGTTTACATCGACGCATTTGGGTATAAATTCAATAAACATTATTCCTGTCTATAGAAATATGATGTAAACCTATGAGAATCTATCAATATTTCTCCACATCTGCACATTGTTGAGCTAAAAGCCCTGCGGGACGTTGTTTTGTCAAGCGCTGTCATGACGACGACACAGGAGTTTTTTTTCTGAATGGAAGCGGCTGACGCTCATAATTCATATTAAAGGTATCGACTCATTTTTTAATTAGATAACTCCTGGCACAAATTAAGACATAACTGTCATTACAAGTTTCTCAGAATACAATAGTGGTCAAATACTGAAACTTGAGTATTATATCTTTTTAATGATGTATAGTTTGTCAAGGTAATAACATTAAATATGATAGTAACTTTGAACTATTTAAAAAAAAAACGCTTCAGTGCGCCGGCACTCTGGCAACGGTTAAGAGGTTAAATCAGGGGGCAGACATCCTGTCGAGGCAGGGGCCGGATAATAGAGTCTTCACCCCGAGGTGGTGGAGCTCCTATGGGAACATTTCGGTCGTGCCGAGGTAGACCTATATGCTTCCAGAGAGACATCACACTGTCCACTGTGGTTCTCTCTCAGCCTGCCAGCCCCACTGGGGTTGGACGCGATGGTACATCCGTGGCCGAGGTCACGTTTGTACGTTTTTCCCCCGATCGCTCTGCTCCCGGGAGTTCTGGAGAGGGTTCGCCGGGACGGGCTCAGTCTTCTGCTAATAGCCCTGTTCTGGCCGGCCCGAGTATGGTTTGTGTCCTAGTGTCTCTCCTCGACGGCTCTCCCCTGGAGATAGCGATCAGGAGAGATCTACTCTCTCAGGTGAGTGGGTCGATCCTTCACCCCCGCCCAGAACTATGGAGGCTGTGGGCTTGGTCTCTGAGGGGGCCCAGCTCATAGATTCTGGTCTCTCGACTGAGGTCGTTGAGACCATCCTCCAATCCAGAGCTCCCGCCACGAGGAAGTTATATGCCGTGAGGTGGAAACTTTTCGCCAGCAGGACCCAGTTAACTGCCCGGTTGGTACAGTGCTGGATTTCCTGCAGGACCGTCTCTCCACAGGGTTATCCCACTCCACACTGAAGGTGTACGTGGCGGCCTTAGCTGCTTATCACGCCCCTTCAAGCGGAGGTTCTCTCGGGAGACACCCACTTATATCTCGCTTCCTTCGTGGCGCCTTGAGGCTGAGGCCTGCAGTTCGCACGAGGGTACCAGCTTGGGATCTGGCCATCGTCTTAGAAGGTCTCTCCCTAGCTCCTTTCAAGCCCATCGAGGAAGTTTCGGAAAAGTTTCTTACACTAAAGACTATCCTTCTTCTCGCTATCTCATCTCTAAAAAGAATTGGAGATATTCAAGCATTTTCGGTGGCTCCCTCGTGCCTGGAATTTGCTCCTGGTACGGTTAAGGCCTTTCTCTGTCCGAGACCAGGTTATGTTCCTAAGGTGCCAACTACTTTTGTTAGACCTATAGTTCTGCAGGTTTTCTGTCCTCCGCCTTTTCTGACGTCAGACCAGAAGAAACTTAATTTGCTGTGCCCCGTTAGGGCTTTAGATGCTTATGTCCACAGAGTTGCCCTATGGAGGAGATCGGAACAACTGTTTGTCTGTTTTGGGTCACCTAAGAAAGGGTGTCCTGCATCTAAGCAAAGGATGAGCAAGTGGGTGGTCGAGGCCATCTCGCTTGCTTACGGTTCGGCCCATCAGCCTTCACCTTTGGCTGTAAGGGCTCATTCCACCAGGAGTATGGCTGCCTCTACAGCTCTTCTTTCAGGAGCTTCTCTTCAGGACGTTTGTGATGCGGCAGGCTGGTCCTCACCGCACACTTTTGTTATATTTTACTCTCTTGATCTTAGCTCCACTCCCGGGGCTCAGGTTCTCTCGTCGGTTTGTGTCTCCTAATGACACACGACGGGGATTTGGTCGTATGGGGATGTGGGTATTGCGTTCCCACTGCGATTACACGCAGCGGTAGTCCCTGAAGGGGAACGTCCCGGGTTACGTATGTAACCCTAGTTCCCCGAAGGGACGGACGCTGCGTGTCCTGCCATACTCCCGGCATCCCCTTGGGTCGCTTGCTTCAGTAACATTAAAAACTGGCGGCTTGTGTATTCAGGGGATATTTATAGCTTCCTGGTCGATGACGTCACTTGCTGTGACGCTCCATCTCTCCATTGACTGATTTCATTCATGCTTCAGACGCGTTACGCTGGGGGGCGTTCCCACTGCGATTACACGCAGCATCCGTCCCTTCGGGGGACTAGGGTTACATACGTAACCTGGGACGTTTTGCGAGTTGAAGATGGGTGTAAAAATAAGACTATCATTTCCAAACTCCTGGAAGCATCATATCAAAATGTTGTGTAACCAGAAACGATAGCGATAACATGCACACAATTTATACTAATTTATAGCAGTGATAGCAGACATGTTTTCCTCAGGAATAGCTTTCTTCCACACACAGGTCGGAGTTCAAGTCACCCGGACAAAACCGGCTTAAAAGAGACCCCTTCCAGCAACGAGATGAATGTCGCCACCGCTTTATCCATCAGAATATTGTTATTCTCATTTCATAAAAGTACAGAAAATAGGATTAGGGGCCAGCTATCCTGGGGGATGAGAGTCAACTGGCCCTCTCTTTTATCTCTGCACTGTGCGTTGGGAGCTTGGACTGCTCACAGGCACTTTCAATTGGAGCGATTAAGTCGGCTGAATCTGCAATGTACAGAGCGAGATATGGAGATATGAAGGGACTCAGGGAAGAGACAGGGGAATATGCTTTGCCGTCTGTCATCTAAAAGCCATGTTTGAGTTTCCTAGCGTAACGTTTTGGCCTAGAAAGCCAAGAATAAAGAGACATGAAAGACAGAGGTATAAGACCTAGGTTTATATAATGGGGTCGAAAAAGTCTGAGAATACATTGAAAAGATGGCATTCAAAGTGTATTTTAAAACAACATTTGGAGATTAAATAATAAATATATAAGCTTTTGTACGCTATTTTTTGTCATTAATTAAATTAGATTATTACATTGATCAAGTATTCATTATTTAATTCATTATATATTAATGAATATATATTATAATTATATATGTGTGCTATTTATTTATCTTAAATTGTACTGATTAAGGAAAATATTTTGCAATATTTAAGATTCTTTATTAAATAAGAGTAGAATCAAATAAAAAAGTAAAATAATTTTCACTAATAGTCTTAGACTTTTAGAATGCATTCATCAATCTTGTTTATTTACATTTTTACATTCAAGGTTGCCTGTTTTTTAAATGAATCGTTGTTCAAATTGAATAAATATATATATATATATATATATATATATATATATATATATATATATATATATATATATATATATATATATATATATATATATATATATATATATATATATATATATGTACTCTGTTGTATTTTCAAGGTTGCCTGTGAGTTAAAAACAAAAACGTTTGCCTCTCGTGTGTTTTCGATTTGACTAATTTAGTGGGAAAGGGTGTAAGAGGAGAGCTTTGGTAAACCACGGCTGAGTAAGAGAGAGCTTTGTTGTAGCTTGTAGAGGATCCGTCAGCAGCGCTCAGGTTCTCACACTAAAGCAAGCCAGATGGATACTAGAATCCTCTTCTCTTCAGACAGAGAGAATAATCAGCTCATTCTCACTCTGATCACCCTATTCTCAGGAACAAAACCAAAGAGAAGAATAAAAGCACTGAAATCAGCTTGAACTTTCAGCCCCTGTTGCATAGTCCGGTTCCCTCAAACGTCTGTTTCCCAGAGCCAGAGTTAATTGGGGCATGAATCATCTCATTGAGACTAATGTAAACAACCAGATAATTGATAACAAATCATCATTACAGGTGTGATCAAAACAGATCTACTGCCCAACCACTGAAAACTAAAAAAAAAACCTCATTAACAAATCTGTTTGTTTCTGGTTCCATTTCAACTCGACATTAATCACAATCAACACAAGTTTCTGTTCGCTAACAGAACAGAGAAATGGGTCTTTCTGGGCCTCATTATTTGTAATCCGATGGACGTCACCGCACAGTAATATCGCAGGCCAACAGAAGCAAGACCACTTGGAATAAATTTCGTGAGGCAATACATCTGTAAGTACCGACAAGGACTTTGTCTAAACACGCTAAAAAAGAAAGATGTGGTGGCTATTCATACGCAGCTGCGTGCCATGGAAGCGATTCCTTCACGCTGGGTTCTATGCATCTGTAAAGAAGACGTCAAGTCCAGATGAGACATAAAAATGATAGGGCTGCTCACCTGCGATGACAGATACATGCAAACAAACACGATCCGCAATGGCATGACTCAGAAGTCTTGCGCAACTCTCGCCGCTGTGGCAGACGAACAGCTGGTGTTGGTGTGCGAGCGTGTCTGTAATTAGTTTAGTGTTAGTTAAGATGACCTCCATCAAAGTCTGTTCACTGCAGCGCAGATGAACAAAACCAGACGCATCTCAAAACAAGCCAATTGTAACGTTGAGTCACTCGTTTTGTCCGACTGTAATAACAAGGATAGCAGTTGCAAGCAATTTGTCTGTTCACACCGAACATGAAAGTGGGGCGTGCCACTACACCGTCAATCACAAAACATAGCCGATCAGAACAGTTCTCTTCTCTCTGTTTGATCTCTCTCACACAACTGAAGAACACACACCAGACGGGATGCTTTTTATGGCTTTCCCTGTGGAATATATCTAATGTCTCTTTCTTCATGCCATCCGCTTAAAATAAAAATCGTATTTTTACTATCAAATTATTTTAATATGTTTCTGTAATTTAAAAGTAAATTTCTGTTTCTGTGACAAAGAAAAAAAAACACCAGGTGGAGTTTGTTGAAGATGTAACCCTCTGTTTAAAGGGTTAAAAGGATATGATATAATATCAACAAGGTTTATTTTTGCAGATTTCTTCGAATCCAGCTGAGCACACACACACACACACACACACACACACACACACACACACACACACACACACACACACACGAAGCGGAAACACACACATGTGAGTACACATTGTATGGTATGTATCTGTTTGTTGCCAGGTGCGTTTGGCTGAACGAGTGCCTATATGGCATGTCAGTGTGCAGATATGTTAAACACGAAACCTGAGCGGGTGTCACCGCATATCTGTGTGGAGTAACGGTGACAACAACCTGAGCAAATGTTCTCTCCATCACTAGCAGGATAACAAGAGGTCATTAAAAAGAGAGAGAGAGGGGCAAGTGTGGGTCGACACTGTAGGCTGGAAAATAAATTTGGCTTCTTTGTAAAAGGAAACAAATATTTTCTTTGTTTGGTTTTTAGGCCCAGGCAGCCTCCTCTGTTTTTCATTTCATATTTTCTCTGGCTACAAGCGGAATTGGAGTGATTGTTGAACGAGCAGTTCTCTCTTACCCTTCAATCTCTCATCTGTCTCTCTCTCATTTTCTCTACCTCTCTCTCTCGCTTTGATGCCAATTTGGCTGGAGCGGAGCATGTCCAGGCTTTTGCAGATGTGTCCCTCTCCCTGCCTCTGATTGCAGCGTTCAGGCCAAATAAAACATCACATACAGGCCTCTCCCTCTCTCTCAGAATGTTCTCATTCTGTTAACGCCAAATTCTGACTCTACCATCTGAATGTCTTAATAGAAATCGAGACTCATCAGACCAGGCAACATTTTTCCAGTCTTCAACTGTCCAATTTTGGTGAACTCTTGCAAATTCTAGCCTCTTTTTCGTATTTGTAGTGGAGATGAGTGGTACCCGGTGGGGTCTTCTGCTGTTGTAGCCCATCCGCCTCAAGGTTGTGCGTGTTGTGGCTTCACAAATGCTTTGCTGCATACCTCGGTTGTAACGAGTGGTTATTTCAGTCAAAGTTGCTCTTCTATCAGCTTGAATCAGTCGGCCCATTCTCCTCTGACCTCTAGCATCAACAAGGCATTTTCACCCACAGGACTACCGCATACTGGATGTTTTTCCCTTTTCACACCATTCTTTGAAAACCCTAGAAATGGTTGTGCGTGAAAATCCCAGTAGCTGAGCAGATTGTGAAATACTCAGACCGGCCCGTCTGGCACCAACAACCATGTCACGCTCAAAATTGCTTAAATCACCTTTCTTTCCCATTCTGACATTCAGTTTGGAGTTCAGGAGATTGTCTTGACCAGGACCACACCCCTAAATGCATTGAAGCAACTGCCATGTGATTGGTTGATTAGATAATTGCATTAATGAGAAATTGAACAGGTGTTCCTAATAATCCTTTAGGTGAGTGTATATATATATATATACATATATATATATGTGTGTGTTCAAGGTTTGAGCATCTCTTTATGTGGGTCTAACATGATCATATGGGTGGGTGTGATTTTGAGCTTTTCTCATGTGACTAAGCGTTTTGGCGCTCACACAAGCTTTAATCAGAGCCATACATTTAACCAGTGAAAATAGGAAAAGCGGAGCGGGAATGGATTTGGTTCCACCCATGTGGACGGCATCCAAACCTGTGATTAAAGAGCATATGAGGTCTGATTAATACAATCATATTGCTGATGACAAAGGCTTTGGGATAATAAATGGCTATTTACGATAGCATCATTTTTCAAAGCGCTTGGGCAATTTTTATTTAATTTGAGATTTTAAAATTCATCAATCAGGTGCTAAATTTAAAGATTTATTCAGTAAAGAAAAAAGGAAGAGTTCACCTAAAAATAATTTACTTGTGTCTTGAGCTGGAAATAACTATTATTTTTGCCATAGATTAATATATTGATTATTTTATTTTGGGATTAATTAATCTATCGATTATTATTATTTTTTCTGATTAATCGAATAATCTAATGATTATTTTTTCCTCCCTGTTAATCTATTGATTATTTTCCGAATTTTGATTTAATCCTTTGGTTAATTTACCAATGAAAAATAACCAATAGTTAACCAATAAATAGTAACGGTAACTATAACTTTTACCTATTTAGGTTTGCAGTGTAGGCCTAATTAGGAAAAGTTTTTACTATGACTGTGTTCACAGTCACTTTTTGTGATTTACAGCAGCAGCTGCTTACAAGTGTGAATCCTAGGGGTGCAACGGATCAAAAAACTCACGGTTCGGATTGTTTCTCGGATCAGAGTCACGGATCGGATCATTAACACTTTTAAATTATTCAATTAAAATATATAAAATCAACTTGAAGTGCACAAGGCATAATATCTTATTTTTTAGAGATATTAGGGGGGTTGACTGGTTGACTTACCGAAACAGGCCACGAAACAGGCCTCTGGTCTTACATGCGCACACACGCAAGGTCTCTCGCTCTCTTGCTCTCTCGCTCTCTGCCGTGTGCGCGCTACACGGTTTGAAGCGCAGTGTGTTCTGTCTCGCATGCGCGCTCTAGATTCCGGGAGATTTGAACTAATTTGCAGGCATCAGGGAGCCGCTATCAATATGCAGAATTTTTATAAGTAATTTTTTTTAGGCCAATTCAGCGCAACTCCGGACTGTCCGGCCAAAATCCAGACGTATGGCCACCCTACTACACACACCGTCACGGTTTTATCCACTAACCTCTTTCCTTCATCATTATATTTGACAGGGAAGCCAAAATGCTCCCATACAGGGGATTTAAATGACGCGGGGCGTTCAAGCTCCTCCGTTCCTCCGCTCGCCATGACCACGCTGTGGAGATATGTGTGGACTGAACATGCGTACAATTTATTTATTTTTTTCATAAATCAATCCGCGGATCATGTGTGTGCCGAACCGAAGATATTGATCCGAACGGATCACGGATCAATGATGATCCGTTGCACCACTAGTGAATCCTAAAATGTTTTGTTCATTCAGGCTTGAATATATTCATTCAGTTGTATGGGAAAAAAAAAACATATTACAGTTGTAACTAACTAGCCAACCATAGTGGTAATAGCGACAGTATCAAACATGACGGTGTCCATAAAACCGTGTGAACCGTGAAAAAAAAAAAAACAGAATACTGTATGAACGCAGCCGTATTAAGCACGCAATATGAGACTGACAACGATGTTCTAGAGCTGTGTAAAACTTTCTATGGTCCTGTATAGAAGTAGTGCTGCTGTGGTTTGCCATTTCAGTTTTATAGAGCATGCAGAGCACCATTTTATTCGGTCTCTGTTAAAGGGGTCATGACATGAGAAACCAAATTTGCCTTGATCTTTTGGTATTTAAGAGGTCTTTGTACCATTAAAACCTCCTGCAAGTTTCATAGCTTAAGACGTCCTCCCCATATTAAACGAACCATTTATATAATCAAGCTCTAAAAACAGCTCGTTCTAGATCCTTTGAACTTAGTGACGTCACGGTACGAAGTGACGTATCAGTCTTTTGCATATGACCCCCTCCAGCGCAAGACAACTATGCCTCATTTGACATCATCGCATGCGTTGACGTGCAGCGAGGGGGTCTGTTTACGCCACGCAGATGTGCTGTTCCTGGCTGTGGACAAACAACATGTTTGAATGCTGCCGAACGATCCAGACGTCAGGGAAAGCAGTTGGATGCAGTTTATTTGCAGCATATGCAGCCTGCCAAAGCCTTATTTGTTCGGTGAGTGATGTAGATGAGTGTGACAGGGCGCATGATACTGAAAGAACGAAAAGAGAGAGAGAGAGAGAGAGAGAGAGAGAGAGAGAGAGAGAGAGCGCGCGAGAGCGAGCGAGCCCCGGCCGCACGCCTTCAAACTGTCTTGCTCTCTCTCTCTCTCTCTCTCCCTCGCACATATGAATCAAAATCAATTGAGAATTGACACGATGGTAAAAGATCGGAAGACCGAAGTTTCACGTGGCGGAGAATTGTGTAGCCTACATCTGATACAAAATGATTAACGTTAATAATTTATGCATAAGCACCACTTATGTTAGCCAATCATAACAATGGGCGTTAACACTGAACTCTTAAAGGTGAAACACCTCCAAAACAGACTGTTTGAATCAGAGGGGGAGAAACAGGGTGGGAAAAGGTCATAAATCACTACATTTTTAAATTTTTTTGTACAAAAAACTATAGTAATACTATAATTGCACATAAGGGAACATAATAAAACAAAACAAAAAAACATGTCATGACCCCTTTAAAAATATTTCCACACTTTAGATCGGGCTCGATATTTTTCTAATAACGGCTGATTTTCAGCATGCCGACTATTTTACGCAATCGACGTCGTTCTAGCCCTAGATTCCAAACAGTATGGTCCTGGTCGCTCTTTTCCATTCAATATCAATTAATGTAGACTAGAGCTTTCAAGCTTCATAAAGGACGCAAGCACCATAAAAGTCTCGTAAAAAGGGTCCGTTTCTCATCCAAAGCCTCCAAATGTAAAGAAAGAAATTCATACAGGTTTGAAATGACACAAGAGTGAGTGAATAAAAGGATTTTCATTTATGGGTGAACTGTTCCTTTAAAAGATAGTCAGAGGAACTGAACTGATGGTAAAAATAAGATAAGTGGCCTTGAATGCATGCAAAATCTAAAATAATAGCTTTTGCTATGTGCCTCTGACCCTGAAAAACCCATCAGTTTAAAGCACAGCTTGTTTGGTGAATAATCTTAGCTTTTCGGTTCCGCCGGAGCTCAGATATGCAATCAGCGCGGCGTGCATGTGTGAATGTGTTGCGCAAGCCTGAGGCATTACTTTGACATTTCGCTGAGATGAGAAGGTTGAGGTCCTTCTGTCTGTTTAGTGAGCCCTTCAAATGCGAATCGTCATGCAGCCTCTGTTTTATTAAGACAAAGTATAAAAAGCATGACGCGTGTTAACACTCTGAGATGTCTTGTAGTCGTGTAGCTGCTTGTATAGCCAAAGGTCAGGCTGGCAGCAGATAAACTGGAAGAGTGGGCCAAAATTGGCCTCTGTCCCAGGACGTTCATCCCTCATTTGAATTGCGTCGCTTTCAGGGTCGGGTATTTGCTCCGATGGTCTGTGCGGTCAGGATCACTGTTTGAAACGCCCAGTGAGAGAAGGGTCTGTGGCATATTTGTATGATTACATAGCAACCTTTCACCCCAACACTGCAGTCTGTGTTCCTGAAAAGTCTGTAATTAGAGTGAAGCATGATTGTTTGTTTGTTTGGTTGTGTGTGTGTGTGTGTGCGTGTGTGTGTGTGTGTGTGTGTGTGTGTGTGTGTGTGTGTGTGTGTGTGTGTGTGTGTGTGCGTGCTTAAACCAGAGGCCAGTCTCAGCATGAGTGAACTTCCAGTGAAGTAAGACAAAAAGAAGTACACATGAAAAAGAAAAAAAAATCTCCCAAAGTTAATTGCATATATTTTCAAATTGGTCATTTCCACAGAATTCAAGATCAAATCTAGAGCAATTTTATGCAACCTCAGCCATTTGATTTTGTTTTAGTGATTTGCTGCTAATTCACATGGGCGGCTCGTGGCAGCAGATGGGGTGTGTAATGTCAGGAGCGGTCTGAGGGTTTCTCCTACGGAAGCTGTGGTGGAGTTGGGAATTTAACGTGGAGCGCTGCAGTGTATTGCGGAGATGATGAGGTGCTTATGGCTGAGGCCATTACGCTTGAGTGGAGGGGATGCTGGGTAGCCTGATAAAATCCAGAGTGCTGTCTTTTCTAGCACATGGGAGTCAAGTCATAATCACATGATTTCTATTTCTTCTCTCTTCACCCACAGCGGAGACTCAGATGCACACGGATGTCTCTCATTATCTCCCTTAACTATTACTCATCTTTGGAAATGACAACATAATTCTGCTATTGCTTGTTTTGTAACGTCTCTGTGCTGTGTTGATAAAGTTTTGTCATTGTGTTTATGTATGTTACCTTTCAAATATTTTTTGCTTTCTTATTACGTCTTACTGGCCCGATATTTGGGTGGTATGGAAAAAAGAAATAACAGCAATGCATCACAAAGACCAAAAATGTGAAACTAGATGAGATTTTTTTGTTGCTGTATCATTAAATCCAATTTAATGATACATTTAGACCCAAACATCTTAGAATACTCTGAAAATATGGCATTCAACATTTTGGAAACAAGACATTATCATTTAAAATGAATAAGAAATATTTCAGATTCTGCTCTATTTCTAGGTGACTAATCAAAGAATTAATTTGGGCCATTTATCATGTGACACTTTCTAAGGACTGTCAGATGTTCTTGTTTCCACTGAGGTTTAAGATGCTCTTTGGATCATCTCAAATCATGCTGGAGAATATGGTGATCAGATTCAAACAAATTGTGTGCTGCTGTAATTAAAACAAAAGAAGGACAAACTTAATAGGGTATTTTGAAATGCATTTTCATTTTTCAATTCAACTCTTCAGTCAAATTGCTATGCTCATAAAATAATGCATGATAGAAGCATTTTCATTAGTGTCCTTTGACATTTGAACCTCACAGTATGTGGACAGTGGCAACCTTGGGTCAGTGAGATTACATGATTACGTCTGTAAATGAGTGTTTCTAATGCAGGTCAGGTGACTCTGTCTGGGGGTCAGATGGTGCAGTGGGAACAGTGATGGCTGATAATAGGCTGCCACCGCTGGACTCTAATTTGTGAGAGGAAGTGTGGGGACGAACTTCACCAGCTCCGCTTTAGGTATCAGGCATTCCGGCGTCTGCTGCTACACGATTAAATGCCATTCCAAACTCATGGCATGCTCGTCGCATAGGACAGCTGGGCTGTTAGAGTAAGAGTTAGAATCCATGGCTGGTGACGGGTGAAGGGGCTCACTATATTGAAGGAAGCTAGATTTTCAGATCAAACATCCTTCAGAGATATTAGTGGCTCTGATTTGTTGCCGTTTTGTTTTGTTTTGTTTTGTTTTTTTGTCATTTCACTTGGTCTCTTTTCTCATAATTTTGACTTTCATATTCCTTCCTTCCTTCCTTCCTTCCTTCCTTCCTTCCTTCCTTCCTTCCTTCCTTCCTTCCTTCCTTCCTTCCTTCCTTCCTTCCTTCCTTCCTTCCTTCCTTCCTTACTTCCTTCCTTACTTCCTTCCTTACTTCCTTCCTTACTTCCTTCCTTCAAAGAAATGTTATGCAACAAAAACAAAATGACTGTGTGATTATGGGTGCTTCTCAATACTCAAATTGATGCTTCCTCATTTCCTCACTCCTACATCCTCCTGCCTGTGGCCCAGAAACCGATTGAATTCAGATATCTCGAAGGACATCTCAATTCTCTAATTGCACCGCTAGAAGGTGAGGAACGAGGAGCGAGGAAGCTTCCGGTAGAGTCATGAGCGAGTAGATGTCTCCTTCCCTCGTATCCTAAGGGGGTGGAGCTAAGACGCGAGGATCCACAAATAAAAAAATGAGAAGCATCTTAAGACTTCCTTCCTTCCTTCCTTCCTTCCTTCCTTCCTTCCTTCCTTCCTTCCTTCCTTCCTTCCTTCCTTCCTTCCTTCCTTCCTTCCTTCATTCCTTCATTCATTCATTCATTCATTCATTCATCCATTCATTCATTCATTCCTTCCTTTGAGGCAGAAACAATAATAATTTAGTTTTTTGTTTGTTACATAACATTTGTTTTTGTTCTGGATAAACATTATTTTTCACAGTGTGAAGCTGTAATTTGTGTGTTTTAGAGCTTTTCCAAATCTGTGTTTCCAAATAGTCATCTTTATCAATCAGCTCTGCCAATGACAGACTCCGGAATGAACAGCCTCTGCTGCCTGGATCTGCTTTTGAATTGGATTCCACTTCTCTCTACAGCCTAATAGCTATTGTAATAGCACCCCTCTAAAGCGCAGGGTGTGTCATCAAGAACTCTCATATGGAATGCTATCATTACTATTCAGGAAAGGCTGATAGTGAGGATGGAGTTGTGGGAAAAAGCTCAAATATTAGGGCAAAATATTACAGGTTGTAATATGTTTCGTTTGCGCTTACGTACATTCACATCATTTAAAGAAAACACCAAGCAAACTAGACTTGACTAGACCCAGAACTGTACTTTTTACTTTCAGATTCAGCTGCAAGTGTGAGTTTCAATGGCCTTTTCACTTCTAAAGCATCTCACGGTTTGCCGAAAAGCTCAGGTTTTGATCCCTGAGAGAAATGAAAGCGTTACTTAGCAGCTTGAGCGGTTCCTGTGTGCAGCGCCAAATCGGAGCGTCCCCCTGGCCCCGCTCTAACTGAAAGTGACAAAGCTCTTGGTAACGGTGGTTGGGAAAGCACATTTCTGTTTGGTAGTGTGCAGCGGGAAGACGCCGGGGCTAGGGGTCGAGGGACAGACAGCAAGCGAGAGAGGGAGAGACGGCACAAGACAGCAAAAGAGAAAACCTTGTCACTGCAATTCTGCCGGTTCCCTCAACATTCATCAAAACAGGGGGCCATCATCTTCTACCTACTTTATTTTCTGAATCACTGAGCCTCTACTGACGGAGTGAATTCTCCTCTCCTTGCTTTCTCTCCCTTTCTGGCTTCTGTCTCTTTATTTCTCTGGGTTTTGGCCTCTCTTTCTTTTTCCCCACTCAGTCTTTCTAATGTTTGCACTCAACTATGTGCAGTATCAACTGCTTGAGTGAATAACCTTTGCCGTGAGCCCGGTCCAAGCATACACAGCCACGAGCGAATGATGATGTACATTAGCTGTTCTCAGTTGGTTTTATTTTACATTGGACTTTTCAAAAGTAAACAAAAAGAAAATTAAGTATTATAATGTATTATTTGTTATATATGATTTATTATAATATAATATAATCTATAATATAATATAATATAATTTAATATTTTTATAAGAGTAAACATATAATATTTTTGCTCAATTTATTTATTTAAATTTGTGCTGCACTTTGGATCAACTTCTGTGACTTTAAAATGTGCTAAATAAATAAACTTGATGTGATTATGACTATAAAATGCATAGGCCCAACAATATTCTGAATAGGAAACATTTTAAAAAGTTGTTGATCCTTTTTAATTTATACATTTATTAGTAGCATTTTATTATTTACATTGAGCATTGTTTTTTCCCTTTGCTGTCCATCATTTTTGGGTCATGAAGCACCATTATTCACACATACAAAATCTCATGTCTCAACTCATTATGCAGGTTAGTCTAAATAAGTATGACACATACACACACCATCTCCCTGGGCTTGTGAAGCAGCGGCAGACTGGAGAAACAAGAGGACATGCTCCTTCACACACTCACACACATTTTGCGGTAGCCAGGGGCAATAATGAGGCAGATCTAACACCCACGCTTTTCTCCGTTCTCATATTCATTTACACACTCTCAAACACCGGTGCAGCCTCTCCTTGGGTTTTTATTTTATTTTTTATGCTGCTCTGTCTCTTTCGCAGGCCTTTTTTATTTTCCTGCTTAGTCAAAATGTCAAGCTAAGTAATGTTGATTGCGTCAGCCCTCGTTAGTGTCCGTCTGACGAGAGCTCTGTCGCCGATCTCGATGTTTTCATAGGGCTCTGGAAAAGGCGTCTGTGGGAGGCCCAGCTATATTAAAGTCCTGTGCTCCAGCCGAGGGACGTCCATAAATATAAAAAATATCCAGCAAATGACAGAAATCTGTAGAGAGGACGTCCCACATACCCGCCTAACTCCTCACCTGCTGTGTATGCAGGATTTCTTTAGTGATGCGTCAAACTGCCCCACACTTAAAGCTGTATTGACTATTGTAACACTTTTTTTTTGCAGTAGTAAATTTATTTAGTGTTTGTAACAGTGGTGTAGCCACGAGGGGGCTTGGGTGGGCCTAGGCCCCCTCATTTACATGTCCGGCCCCCTCAGATTTCTGATTGCTTAAAAAAAAATTAGGAGGCAAAATATTTTTTTAGTGATTATGTGAATTACACTGCGCAAAAGTAATGCTACCCACCGGATGAAGAAGGGTTCCCTTTCAAGGGAACTTCGAGCTGCGTCAAACGCTGCGGGAACGCCCCTGCGTTGTGCGTCATGAAGCACGTATGGAATCAGCCCAATGGAGAGATGAAACGTCATAGGCGGGTGACGTCATCGACCAGGAAACTATAAAGCACCCCAAAAACACAAGCGCATTAGCTTCTGTGCTTTCAGTCGCGCTACATGTGAATCTGTCCCTGTGTGATATTGTCTGTCTTACATACCCTGCACCACACAAACAATTTATCATATATATATATATATTGAGAGATTATGGCGGACGAACAGCAGTTTAGAAAGTGTGTTCCTCCCTGCTCGCGTTATTTAACGAGCGGGGATACACATGATCTTTGTGTTGTTTGTTTGGGAGTTCAGCATGCCCAGTTTGCTCTCGAGGGAGCAGACTGTGAGCATTGCGAGCGTTTGCCGTTAAGGACGCTCCGCTCCCGCCGATCGCTCTTTGAGGAGAGCGGTTCGGTGCGCGCTCCCCGCGGTTCGGGTCCCGCTTCTGCCGAGGCAGAGCGGCGGCGCTTATCGTGGGGATCGCAGATGGATCTCACAGCGGGGTTTGAGACGGGCTCTGCCTTATCTCTCCCTTCACCTGTGAGATCCAGTGCCTCAGTCCCGGGTTCGGAAGCACGCACTGCGGTTTCTTCCGCTCAGGCTGAGGCACCAATGCTGCAGCTATCCAGTTCTGAGGAACTTGATGTTGTTAGTGTTGAGGGAGATGTGGAGGATTCGCCACCCCACACTCCTGAGAGTGATGAGCTTATGGAGGTGTTAACAAGAGCTGTTGAAAAACTTAATATTGAATGGCCAGTGACTAGACAGGAGTCTGTTTCTAAATCAAAGTTGGATGAGAGATTTTTGCCGTCACGTGTGCAGCCTCCACGCCGGTGCCTGCCGTTTTTCCATGATCTCCACACCGAGGTGTCGAAATCATGGAGAAAACCGGTGTCATATAGAGTGTTTAGTCCCCAGACTTCAACATACGCTAATATTATGGGAGCCAAGGCTCATGGTTATGGTGCTTTGCCTCGTGTGGAAGAGACGCTTGCGAGCCATCTCTCCCCCGAAGCAGCATCATCTTTTAAGGCACCGGCATTACCCACCAAGCCTTTAAGAAACACTTCGGCTTTGGTGGGTAAAGCATATTCGGCAGCAGGTCAGGCTGCGTCATGTCTGCATACTATGTCAATCTTGCAGGCATACCAGGCTGATCTGCTAAGGGACATGAATGAGAGTGAGGAGGTCAGTACTGACGTAGTTCGAGAACTGCGTCAGGCTGCTGATTTATCTCTGCGTGCCACCAGAGAATCGGCCAAATTAATGGGTCGTTCTATGGCAGCTCTGGTGGCCGCAGAAAGACATTTGTGGTTAAATCAGACTAATATTAAAGAGAGAGAAAAAGCTTTTCTTTTAGATGCTCCTCTTTCTCCCATGGGGTTGTTTGGTGATGCTGTGAATTCAGTTATCGATAAATTCCAAGAAGAAAAGAAACAAACTGCAGCTTTTAAAAAGTTTCTTCCCCTTAAAGTTCATGTCCCTGGGGCTGCTGGGCGGGAGCAGCCCCGGCCGTCTATGAGCTCATCACATAGAGCGCAGCAGAGGCAGAGTGTCGCGTCTCGTGCTCCCCCTGCTGGACAGTGGGCTCAGCCGCGACACTCTCAGCCGAAGCCTTCTACCAGTAGAACTGATCTGAGGACAGTTATATTGGCTAAGAAGGCTTCGGCTAAGAAGAAGTCCTGACGCCAAGTCGTTCAGGATACTGAGGGTGGTCCCCACCGAGGCGGAAAGGTGTTCACCTCTTTTTACGGTGCCCATTCCTCCTCGGTGCCCTCAGGGGCTCGTTCTGCCAACCCCGCCTTTATGCCGGGGCACAGACGATCCCAGCGAGCGCTTTCCCGAGGGACGCTCGCTCCCTCTGAGGAGGGTCTCAGAGCGGTCAGACCAGTTGTTCCCTGCCGGTGCGCCGTTACAGGGCGCTGCGTCTGCTGCTCAAGTTACACCAGAGGCCAGTCTCGAGAGGCTGGTACCCTTAGTAGAATTTCTGGCAGAGTGGAAAAGCCTTCCAAAAATATCTCATTGGGTCCTGCAGACAGTAGAAAAGGGTTATGCTATCCAGTTCAGGTGTCGTCCACCAAAATTCAGAGGGGTTCTGCACACAGTGGTGGGCCCCGAGCAGGCTCTGGTATTGGAACAAGAGGTGAAAACGCTCCTTCAAAAGGAGGCTATAGAACGGGTTCCTACTCCCAGTTTGGAGTCAGGTTATTACAGCCGATATTTCATCGTTCCAAAGAAGGATGGGGGGTTGCGTCCAATTTTAGACCTGCGCATATTGAATCGCTCGGTAGGGAAGCTAAAATTCAAGATGCTCACTATCAAGCAGATCGTGTCTCAAATCAGGTCCGAGGACTGGTTTGTCACGATAGATCTGAAGGACGCATACTTCCATGTGTCCATCCTTCCACAACACAGGAAGTTCCTGAGGTTCGCCTTCGGGGGCGAGGCGTACCAGTACAGGGTTCTTCCGTTTGGCCTAGCTTTATCTCCCCGCACTTTCACGAAATGCATGGATGCAGCACTAGTGCCTCTGAGGCTTCAGGGCATTCGGATTCTCAATTACATCGACGATTGGTTGATTTTAGCTCAGACCGAGCAGATGGCGGTTCGGCATCGAGATGTCGTCCTCGCTCATATCAGAAAGTTGGGGTTGAGGCTGAACGCAAAGAAAAGTGTATTATCTCCTTCCCAGAAGACCACTTTTCTGGGTGTTGTTTGGGATTCGGTCTCGATGCGGGCGCGACTCTCTCCGACCCGCATCGCTTCGATTCTCTCAGCTGTGAAACAAGTGAAGCTAGGCCAGCTACTCACTGTCAAGCAGTTTCAGAGACTGTTGGGTCTGATGGCAGCAGCGTCCAACGTTATACCTTGCGGCCTGTTGTACATGAGACCGCTACAGTGGTGGCTCAGGACCAAGGGATTCTCCCCGAGGGGAAATCCGCTCCGCACGTTCAAAGTCACGCGGCGCTGCCTTCGTGCTCTGGTCATGTGGAGAGAAACTTGGTTCCTATCCAAAGGTCCTGTGCTGGGGGCTCTTTGTCGTCGCATAACGCTAACGACGGATGCTTCCCTCACAGGGTGGGGGGCGGTCATGAGTGGTCGCCCAGCCCAAGGTCTGTGGCAGGATCATCATCTATCGTGGCACATAAATTGTCTAGAGATGTTGGCCGTGTTTCAGGCTCTGAAACACTTCCTAACAGACCTGAGAGGCCATCATGTGTTAGTTCAATCAGACAACACGTCGGTGGTCTCTTATATAAATCATCAGGGGGGCCTGCGGTCTCGCCGGCTTTACAAGTTGGCCCGTCAGATCCTCCTGTGGTCCCAAGGGAAGCTACTATCTCTGAGAGCAATGTATCTCCCTGGGTATTTGAATGTGGTAGCAGACTCCCTGTCGAGGCAGGGGCCGAGGTTGAGTTTCGTTGGTTGAGTCCTTTGGTTGAGTTTCGGTCGCGCCGAGGTGGACCTATTCGCTTCCAGGGAGACCACGCATTGTCATCTGTGGTTCTCCATCAGTCATCCAGCCCCCCTGGGGTTGGACGCTATGGTGCAGCCGTGGCCGAGGTCACGTCTGTACGCCTTTCCCCCGATTGCTCTGTTACCAGGAGTTCTGGAGAGGGTCCGCCGGGACGGGGTCAGTCTACTACTAGTAGCCCCGTTCTGGCCGGCCCGAGTATGGTTTGCGGACCTGATTTCTCTCCTGGACGGTTCTCCTTTGGAGCTCCCGGTCAGGAGGGATCTACTCTCCCAGGCGGGGGGCACGATACTTCACCCCCGCCCAGAATTGTGGAAACTGTGGGCTTGGCCTCTGAGGGGGCCCAGCTCATAGACTCCGGTCTCTCAACCGAGGTTGTTGAGACCATTCTTAACTCCAGAGCTCCATCCACGAGGAAGCTTTATGCCTTGAAGTGGAAACTTTTCACTTCTTGGTGTGGAGAACACCTGCAGGACCCAGTTAACTGCCCAGTGGGTGCAGTGCTGGAATTCCTGCAGGAGCGCTTCTCCACAGGGTTATCCCCCTCCACACTAAAGGTGTATGTGGCGGCACTAGCTGCTTACCACGTCCCTTTCAGTGGAGTTTCTCTTGGGAGACACCCGCTTATAACTCGTTTCCTCCGTGGCACTTTGAGGCTGAGGCCAGCAGTTCGTACGAGGGTGCCGACTTGGGATCTGGCCGTTGTATTAGAAGGTCTTTCCCTAGCTCCTTTTGAACCTATCGAAAAAGTTCCCGAGAAGTTTCTCACTTTTAAGACTATCTTTTTGCTTGTTATCTCTTCACTAAAAAGAATCGGAGATTTGCAGGCTCTGTCGGTTTCACCCTCGTGCCTGGAATTTGCACCTGGCATGGTTAAAGCTTTTCTGCATCCTAGACCAGGTTATGTTCCTAAGGTTCCTACTAATATTGTTAGACCTACGGTTCTGCAGGCTTTCTGTCCTCCTCCATTTATGTCATCGGACCAGGAGAAACTTAATTCACTCTGCCCTGTTAGGGCATTAGACGCTTATGTCCACAGAGCTGCCCTGTGGAGGAAATCAGAACAACTTTTTGTATGTTTCGGGCCACCCAAGAAAGGGTGTCCTGCGTCTAAACAGAGAATGAGCAAGTGGGTGGTCGAGGCTATCTCACTTGCTTATGAGTCGGCTGGCCAGCCTTCACCTTTGGTTGTCCGAGCTCACTCTACCAGGAGTATGGCTGCTTCTAAAGCTCTTTTGTCGGGGATTTCCCTGAGTGATGTTTGTGATGCGGCTGGATGGTCTTCACCGCATACTTTTATTAAGTTCTATGACCTAGACTTAAGCTCTACCCCTGGGGCACAGGTGCTCTCGTCCTCTGTGCGCTAGTCTCACATGACGGTCATTTGGTCCTATGGCGACGTGGGTATTCGCGTTCCCGCAGCGTTTGACGCAGCTCGAAGTTCCCTTGAAAGGGAACGTCTCGGTTACGTATGTAACCCTAGTTCCCTGATAGGGAACGAGACGCTGCGTCGCTCCGCCATACTCCCGGCACTCCCGTTAGCGCTTCCTTCAAGCCTATCAGAAGCTAATGCGCTTGTGTTTTTGGGGTGCTTTATAGTTTCCTGGTCGATGACGTCACCCGCCTATGACGTTTCATCTCTCCATTGGGCTGATTCCATACGTGCTTCATGACGCACAACGCAGGGGCGTTCCCGCAGCGTTTGACGCAGCGTCTCGTTCCCTATCAGGGAACTAGGGTTACATACGTAACCGAGACGTTTTCTCTGTCTCCACAGTAAAATATTCATTTAAATTTATTTTATTTTATTTTTCATGTTCGCATTTATGAGGAAAAAACTATGTTACGGACGAGTTCTCTGTTACAGACGTGAGCGCTCTGAAAGCGGTACTAAAAGATGCTTTAAAACTTTCACAGAGACATCAAACAGAAAGCACAAAACCTTTCTTTAATCTGAATTTCGTTTTGTATTAATTGTATCTTAATTTTAATCAATGTTTCATCAACCAATTGCCTGAATTTAATAAATAAGAAGTAAATATAGCAGACGATAGATAAGAGACGGAGGCGCCGGCGCGTGAACTGGAGCGCGTCTCATAAATAAACTGAAACTCAGCATATAAGGTAACCTACTTGCCTCACATGTCTACTTTTAAACAGAACAATTCAAAACGAAATAAAACAGACTACAGACTGCTCTCTGCTTATGTAATCCTAATGAAATGTGCATTTCTCTCTGGCGCGTTCACTACTGAAGATCCCGAGTCAGCATCGTCAACTTCATCTTAGCCGACAAAGAAAACACTTGTTTAATCAACAATGAAAATATCTCCTTGCTATATTACATATTCATAATCATTACTTTTGCCGGTTCTTTTTGACAGCTTTTAGGTGCTTTATTGGCAGCGCCACCCTTAGGCCTACATGTTACATGGGTCGCCACGGTATCACCGCACCCACCAGAATAGGCCTGTATATATAAAATTCTGACTATATAAATATATATATATATATTAGGGCTGGGACAACGCGTCGACGTCATCGATTAAGTCGACGCAAAAAATACGTCGACGCAAAATATGCGCGTCGATTCGTCAGACCCAAAACAAAGATGGCGGCGCCGGAGAGTAGCAACACGAGTGGCTCCTCAGACTTTCAAAGTGCAAGGTGCAAAGTGCACTCGTTCCTCTAAAGTAGAGATGCACCGATTGATCGGCTGGTGACCGGAATTGGCCGATTTTCACGTGATCGGCCATGACCGGCCGGTCAGTCTGACACATTCCGATTTATTCCGGTCAAATGCACTCGGACGCCGCATGATTAACATCGCGCAACATCAGCATCACACGTGCACACGGAATGCACATGTAGGGAACCTCGTGAATTACGGCCGTTTCACACTGCAAGCATGAGCAGTGCGGGGTTTTTTTTCCGGCGTGCATGTTAACAAATTAGTGCATTCAATGAGAGCAGGAGCAGCGCGTGAGCAGCAGTGAAGCGCGGGTTTCGGCGCAGAGTATTTTTTTGCAGCACTGCTCTCAATTAAAGTGAAAGGACACTTTTGATGGACAAAATAAATATGATTTCACTCAAAAAGTGCCCAAAATGCACAGAATTTGCATGTCTGGTGTGTTTTAACAAGAACTGGAGTAGGCTATATCAGAAAAGAAAATGAAGACTCAAAAATATTTATAGAATTTTTTTTTTATTGAATGCTAGACATCAAGTTTTTATTTTCATCTGAAAGAAGAATTACAAGATGCACTATTTTTTAGTAAGCTAGGCCTATTTGTTTTCAAGGCTTCAAAGTTTTATTGAATGCTACCTCTGACTAAGAATGCATTACTTTGCACTTGTATATTTTTTTATTTTGGAATTTTAAGAGCAATAAACATGTATTGCAATGTTAAGGAATTCATGTTTTTTTCATTCAGATATATAAATCAACATGTATAAATTGGTATTAGTCAATTAATGGGGAGATAATCGATAACAGAATCGAATCGAAATCGAATCGGACAGGAAAATTGAATCGTTCGATTAATCGATGCATCGAAAAAATAATCGCTAGATTAATCGTTTAAAAAATAATCGTTTATCCCAGCCCTAATATATATATATATATATATATATATATATATATATATATATATATATATATATGTTGCCCCCTCATTTAAAGACGGGACCCCCCAAAAATAAAATTCTGGCTACGCCCCTGGTTTGTACAGAAAGAAATTTAGCTGGCCACATAAAACAACAGCTTACAATCAAGAAGAAGCCTCTGCCGGATGATAGAATCAGCAGTCGATCAAACAAAGCCACCTGCTTTTCAGCAAACCAGTTAGAACTACTGGGCGGACATTAACATCACCTCTTTAATATTCATGAGCCAGGCTGATAAGGTTTTTTAACATGCTTCTCAGATCATTCCTACACCCTTGGTTAAAGCAAAACCTCTATTCTTCCGTCTCCTGGCCTTCATCAAAGAATAGGAGCTGCAATGCAGCACTTAAGAGTGTGTTTGTGGAGCCGTTTCATTTGGCATCTCTTGGTAAGCGCTCAGAGTTATTCAATAGTTTTTAGGTGGATGAAAAGAATTCATGGACGTGAGAGTGTCAGCCTTGACTTAAGTGGCTGGATAATTAAAATACTTCAAAGTTAATACTGCACAAGCAAAGCAGAATGAGAAAATGATTTTTGTGGCATTCTAGTGCTTCTGCACTTTCAGATACTGAACGCCACAGCCAGCCAACAGAGGGAGAGAGAGAAAGAAGCTGAGATATATAAAAACATTCATGCATAATGTATCCCTAATGTATTCTAATGCAGAGCATGATAGACGCTTGCTTCTGCTTGAATTAACTTATGCATTAGGAGGCTTGAGAAGGTCACTAATATCTGCTTTTATTTGACCCAGCCACTGCACACAAAACGTCCCCCCCCTCGCACTGCCTCTTTAGGACAGACGGAACAATTATCCGATTTTCTGCTGTGCTAGGCCCCTTACGTACGATAAAAGTGGGAGTGGGTTGACTCGCTCTGAGGTAAGCATGTCATTAATGGTTGTTATAGGGCAGTGGTTAAACATACCATGGGGAAAGTGCCACGGAGAGGGAGTGAGGGACACATTTCCTCCATATTAACACTGAACTCAGGGTCTCTCTTCCAGCTCGCAGATTCGAGTCGATATGAGGGCTGTCATCACGCTTGATTCTCAATTACCCGGCTGGTTCTCAGCGTAAACGGGATGGCGGCCTGTCCTGCATTGCTGCAACAGGAGGCTGCTGTTTATGATGAAAGTTTGGGTCCTGCCTTAAATGATGTCAAATATATATATATATATATATATATATATATATATATATATATATTAGGGGTGGAACGGTACACAGAAGTCACGGTTCGGTTCATACCTCGGTTCAGACATCACGGTTCGGTACGATTTTGGTACAATGGAGGGAAAAGCAAAACAAAAATGCAGAAGGCATTGTATTTTTGAACTAAGTTGTATTATATAAAGGCATAGAACCAGTTTATTTGTAGTGCACTGACAATAGTTCTATATAATTAGTTTATTAATTAAATTAATAAAAAGACAAAAAGACCTTGCGATATGTTTGATAATTGTACCTGAATTAATGAAAAATTAATTTGCTATATTTCAGATCAATATTTTAATTTTATCATTTTAATTAACATTATTAATTAACAATGTAACATTATTCTCATCTGAATCATAAATAATTGTATAAATAATTATGAAATAATTTCTGTATAAAATAATACTACCATTAAAAAAAAAATTCGATTTTCTTTTTTAATCAATGTAGAATGTGTAAGATTATTGCTCAAAGGACAAGAAATGGAAACCAATGAATATGAGGAATGTCCAAAAGATGGGACCCACAGACTGTTTTGAAATGGAGTTGGATAAATATGTTTAGCTTTTAAAACAGTGTGTGTGTGATTTTGGTTGGGTGATAGTTGTAGGTTACACTTTGACAAGAGTTTACAGTGTGACAAAAGCACAATGTTATTGCGAGTGTACACAAATATAAGTAAACACTTTGCAGGTTTAATGATCTGTATGAGCAAAATGACCGAGTTAGTTTTTTATGTTTCCACTGTTCGATCGCGCCCGCGCCTCTCTGCCTGCCTCTCTCTCTCTCTCTCTGCCTCACACACACACACACACACACACACACACACACACACGCACACACACAGAGGGAGAGTTCGATCGCGCCTGCGTCTCTCTGCCTGCCTCTCTCTCTCTCTGCCTCACACACACACACACACACACGCACACACACAGAGAGAGAGTTTGATCGCGCCTGCGTCTCTCTCTCTCTCACACACACACACACACACTCCAGCATTGCAATCTTGACATCGCAGCCTGTTCATATGCGGTCACACCAAACGCGAATAGAGCGTCAAATTCGCGTCTATCGCGTCTAGTTCGACGCTAGTCCAAAGCGAATAGGACGCGCATATAAAGCCAACGTTTGAAGTGAACACACGTTCAGAGCTAACCCGATGGTACAGATTATGTGTCCCTAAAGAACAGTAGTAGTTCCGCATTACATTAATTAATTTGCACCCGAGTTTTATTTATTTTTATACCGTGAATTCTCCGTGTAAATTCGTGCAGCGAACCGTGACGCCCGTACCGTTTCGGTTCAATACGAATACATGTACCATTCCACCCCTAATATATAAGTTTGAACAGGAGTTAGATAGTTGTGTTTTTAGCTTTCATTATGTAGTGAAAGTTGTGGAGCAGATAAATATATCAGTGGGTATATCAAATAGTTTTTCCACATTTAAGTTTTTGAAGGTAGTGGTAAGGTTGTTCTTATGGAAGTTCTTATTATAGATGTCTCAGACCCAGTAAAATGGCTTGACGAGGGCGGTTATTAGACATAACATTAATATAATTATCAGTTTTGGCCAGAATTTTAATATCAGTGCATCCCTATACAGCAGATACTGTATATGGTCTCGAATCTAACAGACTTAAACTAAAAGCCCCAAAACTCTTTTTCATTTTTTTTAAAAACTTATTTCTGCTCTAGTTTCTCTCTAAAGACATCCGTTTACACATGAACACATTTTAGGTTACATTTACTTAATATTATTTGGTTTTATTACTCGGTTTTATCTTGATAAGTGGCTTGTCAAAACTAGCAAACATCTGTTGCCTTAGGGCCAAAGTTTAGTGCTTTTACAAGTATACAAGTGTCTAACAGATCTAACAGATCCTCCAAAATCCCAAGAGCAGCGTACACATGTTTGTATAGTGTAACTAGATTCAGAAGTCAAAGGGTGTGCTGGACAGAGCCGATCCTGACCTCCCTGGGGCCCTAAGCAAAATTCTGTTAAGGGTAGGAGGGTCCCTGACCCATGAGCCATGTAAACCATTTGCCATTGCCACACAGTCACACCTGACACCCCAGTGCTACCACAACAATCCTCCCTCCTTTAACTAGTACTAATGAAAATGTAATTCCTGATATCAGAAATAGACATTGTTACTAGAAAAAGTGCATTCTTAATATCAAGAATTCACATTTTAAATAGTACAAATGTAATTATTGATATCAAAAATGCATCCTGTGAATGAATAAAAGCTAAAATGGCTTGCCATCGCATGTCACTGTGTTTTAAATGACAACAGTAAATAATAACTATCAAGTAATGCTGAGGATTGGGCATCCATATTAACCAGTATGTCCAGCCAATCAACATTTTAAATGCAATATAGCTTATAAATCAATAGTCAATGTCAATGCATTGCATTCCATCTTGCTTTCTTGCAGAGTTGTAACTAAACTGACTTGGAGACTAGATAATCATTGTCTTGTTTTAAAAGTATGTGCGCCTATGATGAGGAGTGCCATTACGCCCATATTGTACTGGTCCCCACAGAAGTTTTGCTGGAAAGTGTGCGTTTCATTTCGTGCACGTGCATATGAACGCATGATAAAGCGCGACGCAGTTATCTTTTCCGAGCTGCAGTTTATCAACAAACACTGTGCCCTTTGTGTAATAAATAGTTGTATTTCACTCTCACTTTTTTTTTGGCAGGCACAAAATCACAGAGCACAGCCCTGGAAGTGGCCGGCATTAGCAAGACAGACACAGACAGACCAAAAGATGCACTGCCCAGCTGGGTTAGACGGACAGACAGCCTAGAGAGATGCACATCATCTTAACTTTACTGTTCTTTGCTGACATCAAACTTGGAGAGGAGAGAACACGGGTCTATCTGATCGCTGTTCCCGCAATTCACTCTCATTGGGTTTTTTCTCTCTTTTCGTGACCAGAAGGATAGTTCCGCTTAATTTTCTCATCGATGTTGTCAACTTTGATTGACGCGCTTTGACGTGAGGGGGAGGCGGGGCCTTGAGTAATTTGCGGGGCCCTACGCAACTTGTGTAGTGTGCGTATAGGGCTCATCGGCTCTGGTGCTGGATATGGAAATTCATATACAAGAATAAAAAGAAAACACTTCATGTGGGAGAAGTAACTCCAGAGAAACAGTAACAACTTTTATTTCCCAGATCAGGTTAAAAGGACCGAGGCTATTACTCCGAAAGACAATCGAGCACCTCATACAGAAGGAGCAGTCAATTGAAAGGGGCAAAAGATCCAATTACTCCAGTACAACTGGTTCTGTGCTGTACAAGTATGCTCTTTAAATTGGCGTGTCCTGCCTGCCATCGCCCCACTCCTCATGGGTAATTGACACTCTCTGCATACAATGAATGTGGACAGAGGCGAAAAACAAACACAGATTCTGAGACGCTCGGACTGCTTTGACTAAGCTAAAAAAAAAGTAGGAAATCAGTCTTGTTTAAGTCCTCTTCTTCAGCATTTCCAACTGAGGGAGTTAAAAACACCTTGAGTATGTAACAACATCCCTAAATGCATCAGTACGATTGCTGTGGTGTTAAATGAAAGCTAGTGTGGTTTAGACTGAATAGCCTCTTAAGGAGAACAAGGAATTTGGTTGGTATTACGAACTACCATGCAGGCTGGCACAGTGTAGTGTGAGTGTCTGTCTGTGTGAGTTGGTCTGGCCAACCTTCAGATCTGGATGGGAAATTAGATTGTTTTAGTTGGATTATACTACATATGTCAAAACACAATCTGACTGCTGCGGTTTTAGATCTGCGCTGCCATCCGTGGTACCAGATAGGCCGTAATGAGGTTTTAATCCTGAATCGCTCATTACCACGAGATCAGCGGAAAAAAATAAATCCCGGGTCAAATGAGGTCGTGACCCTGGATCCTTGCCCTCGACGGATCACCGAGCACCGATGCGGAGATGTCACTACTTCTCTCACTCTGTCTCACTGCACACACAGATCAGTTAAATTCCTCTCGAAGCCTGATTCTCTTTTTCCTTCCCCTCTACTTGAGGTAATTCTGTCTTTTCTTACTTTAACAGACGTCCGTTGAGAGTGGACACTCATTAATGCTGTGTGCATGAGCGCTACTTTTCCATGCACTTCTTCCAGAACGTCCTCATCTGAAGGTTACCTTTTGAGATTCAAACGGATCTTATTTCTGAGTTTATTAAAAACAAGGAATTTCATTTGGGCTACCCACAAGCTTCTCGTTTTAAATTCACACAGCATTTGGAAATAGTATACCGAGTCGACGTACAAAGTGTGCAATAACTTTGTAATTTAAAGACAATTGTAGCACACTGGCGAAGAAAGAGTATAGGAGGCACACGTGGATCTGGAAGTGGTGCTAAAGTGAGGGAATAAATGAGACGCTCAACGGGGTTGGGTGCATTTCTCTTAAAAGCACTTCCGCATGTGTCGACAGAATTAATTTGACTTAATTGACATTCATAAGCCAAACGTTGCAGTTTTACTCTGACTGGGATAAGGCTGTCTTCTGCTGTTTGCTCAGTAATTGAAATTTCCATTATGAGGTGTAAACATTTAGCAGCCACCAAGTGAATATTCATCAGAGCAGCAGTAGTGACACAAGATTCTGTCTGTGTGTATTTGTGCCAACCAGGTACTGAATTTGCATTAAAGCAAGGAATTTTTTTTTTTTTTATGTGTACAGTATGTGAATATATTAAGGTGCTTTTGGCTCAGTGTGTTATTTCATGCAAACAGATCTCAGTCATATTTTTCCCTATTATTTATGTTTTTGTTAACAAATCTGTCCACACAGAAAACAATACATTACATTGTCTATCTGTCTATCTATCTGTCTATCTGTCTGTCTCTCTGTCTGTCGGTCTGTCTGTCTGTCTGTCTGTCATATCTTGGAATTGTTTCTGTATGTTACATTTAAAATTAAAATTAAAATTGTGCAATACAGAGAATACACAGAGATACACAAACATCAATTGTGTGATATGTCAATCAAGCAACTTTCAGTTTTACAGATAAGATTAAACTACTGTGTTTTGTTCACTTTGTAATAAGGCATGTATATTTTTTATTGTACCTTTTTACCATGTACTGAATTACTAAAACTCAAAAATCTTTCCTTCTTTTTTTTCTTTCTTTCAGCCCCATCTCAGGTGAGTGAGGTGATAAAGGAGCGAGTTCAGCAGCACAGCGTTCAGCTCTCCTGGCAGGAACCAGAGCAGCCCAATGGCGTCATCACCGAATATGAGATCAAGTACTATGAGAAAGTGAGTCCACACCACCTGCTCCAGAGCACAAGCTATTAATGAATATATGTATTTGTTTCAGAAAATAACAGACAGAGAGAGACAATGGCTGTGGCTACCTGTCCGTCAGCATCCCAATTCCCATGGAACCTATCCTGCATGTTTTTTTTTTTATGATTTGCATTCTCTGTGCACGTAGCTCGTAGTCAAATGCTCCGGTCTGAGTGGATCCTTCCCATCTAATTGCTATAATGAATGAGGCACTCATAAGATTTTAATTAGACTGAGGTCCTTCACCAATCCCACACAAACATACACAAGACCGTCTCAGTTTACCACAGCCACACTCGTGCACGTCTAAGACCACTTCAGAAATCCACACACAAAAGCAGCACACATACCTCGTGATGTCTGGAATTGTACCTGAGCATCTGTTCGATGAAAAACAACCCACAACTCCTTGCAGGTTTGCTCACGCTGCCACTAAAACATTAATCAGTACTGTAGTCCCAAAAAACATGAACACAAACACATACCACACCTAATTTCTTTCACCTCAGCTCACTCTCCTGCTCAATCCCTCCTCCCATCCAATATAAAGCACAGCTTCATAGTGTCTACCATCAAACTCATATGTAAGCTAGTCAAGCATAAGCAGAAAGGTCCAGCACGTTCGCTCGGTGCTCACCCAGTAGGGTTCCGGTCTCTTAGGCAATGTGAAAGCAGAGCCAGCCTCCTGAGCAGTGCTCCCTGACTGTTGACCGTCCTGTTTGAAAATTAGAAGCAAGCCTGACTTCACTCCTAACAGCCTGTGGCATTACATTTAAGGATTTTTGATTTATTTTTTTTGTCTGCTGAAGTCTAGGAGAAAATACTATATAGCACTAGTGCACATGCTTTTCATATGTTGCAGCTATGGCGTTCACACGGGTGATGCAGGTTTGAATCAGTTTCATGTATTGAAAAACATTTCCACCTTAACATAAATATATACTTTTTATAGAGATATTTAAAAAAAAAACTTTTTAATTAAAACAAAAATATATCGATTTCTAAAATGGTTTACAGTAATATGTTTTTTTTGTCTATTATGCTCCCCAATGACACATTAATTTTAAAAAAATACAGTAAAAACCTAACATTGTGTAATATTACATTACAATTTAAAATACCCCTTTCTTTCTTTCTTTCTTTCTTTCTTTCTTTCTTTCTTTCTTTCTTTCTTTCTTTCTTTCTTTCAAAAAAACATTGCTGACCCCAACATTTTTAACACTAGCGACTTTTTTCCTCGTGCTTGTCAGTTTATATCTCACAATTGTCACTGTACTTCATGTAAATGCAACTTTTGTCTTGTTATTACTTCTCATAATTTACATATCACTATTGTGACTTCTTGTATCTTGTTTATCTTGTAATTGTGTATTTATCTCACAATTAATTTTTTTCCATAATTACCACAATTGCAACTTTATTTACCTCTCAATTTATTTATATATTTTTTAATGTTATCTGTTATCTTATCTGTTTTATTATGAAGTTGAAATGGACATGCAGGTAGACATTATGTTAGCATATAGCTAAACTAATTTCGTTAGAATTAATTTCAAACATTTGAATATTACTGTGGTAGTAGAACCAGTACAAACTGCTTCCTTTTTGTTGTACAAGTAGGCAATATTAACAAAAAACAAAAACAAAAAAAAACATGGATTTCTTTTTTTTTTAACTAAAAATAAAACATCTTCAGACATCTTTTGCATACCATTGTCAACACACTGTGACACTATAATCTTAAACTCAACTACTACATAGGACAGATAGCATGCAAATTGGGATATAGCCGTACACTCTGTGTGGGTGTGCATGTGTTTGTGTTTCCTCAAGCTCTCTTTGACATCCCAATTGTAAATGAAGCACCAGCTCCTCGCAAACAGCTTGCTTCTGGTTACCTAGGTTACGGATGAAAAACTGTGATATTGCCTCTGCTTGAACTCTTTACGTGTGAAAAAGGCCAAATGCTCCAGTATTCGCTGCCAAACACTTCAGCGTAACCCCCCTCTCTATGAAGAATTTGTACAATTTTGTGCTTTTGTTACCCTGTGACAAGATTGTTATTTTGTTTCCTTCTTTTGAACCTGAAGGACCAGAAGGATCGCATTTACTCCACCGTGAAGTCAAAGTCCACTTCAGCCACAGTCAATAATCTGAAGCCAAGCACAGCGTACGTCTTTCAGATTCGAGCATTTACCGCTGCGGGATACGGCATCTTCGGACCGAGACTAGAGGTCACCACCAAGGAAGAATCCACTGGATCTGGTGAGCAAAACAGTATGTGATTGTTATCTACTTTTGCTAATTGACCTGCTAGTGTAGCGCTAGTTTAGCAAGGTTTTGCATTATGATCTATCTGATTACACCTGAAGGCAAGGTCCAGCTTCTTCCAGATAAAATCTCTGACCCAGACTGTTCCTAAGACATTGTGTATTTTCGATAAGATGTTTCGGTTCCCTCTGCAGTTTGTCAATGAGCGCAGTGTTTTCGATTCGGAGAAATAAACCTAACGTGAAACAATCCAACCTGAATGTGTCATTGTTTCAAATGCAGGCCACTGTATTACCATCTGGGACTATTAAGCCCACTTTCTGAAACAGTAGAACCGTGCACTCAGCGAGACCCTAAAATAGAGCCAGCCCCTCCCTGCACCAGAGAGAGGACGAAAAGGGGGTTACAACCGTCCCATGATTTTTCAATGGAGCGTTGCTTTAAGCTAGTCTGCTTTCTCCTTTTGCCAAAATTTTAATTCTGGCCAGTTCCAATAAGCTGTAAATGACTGATATTAAAAATTCTAAACAATTGTGTTTAATTTTTTTTGTCATTGTAAATGCTGCAAGTAAATTTAGGCATTACAACATAATAATGTACAGTATGAAAATGGATACCCATTTTGAGATTTGATAAAGATTTCATTTAACAGTGTTGCTAAGTGTGAGTTAGATGACAGCAAATTTAACCTGAGTGTAAAAATAGGAGTAATGAGCATAAACAATTAATTCAATAAAATAAATGTCAAAAACAAATTTTAGTATGGTACAGATATATTTTGAATCCCTATATTTTATGAACTAAGCTTATAGCACTGCAGTTAACATCTTTTATTGTTTATTTGTGTTTCAATCGCAGCTACAGTCATATCGAGTGAGCAGAATCCAGTCATCATCATTGCGGTGGTGGCAGTAGCCGGTACCATCATCCTGGTCTTCATGGTGTTTGGTTTCATCATAGGGAGAAGGTACGCTCTCGCGGCCCCCATTGACTCTCCGCTACTGTGAGTCTCGTACGCTCTCTCAGTTTGCCTTTCTGTCCCTCAAAGGCCACCATAGCTGTGGAGTTCACATCCTCGCCCACTTGCGTGTGATCACACTCACCCACCCACCATCATGTTGTACACTGTGGGAATGTGACCTCTGATGCATTTCCCCTCACTAGCTCATTCTGTTAGCATACACCCAGGATGGGATTCACAACTGCGAATCCTTCCTTCTCACTTTTGTACCTGTTTGTCATTGTTGAACCAAGAACGCCAGTGTTTTTCCATCTGAAAACTTCACTCATGATGTTTGTCACTGATACCCATGTCCTCCCAACCCTTCACAAACACGTATTGCTCTCCTGCATGTCCATCGAACACTGAATGCTCTGAATGCTTTGGTATTCAATTCATTATGGAGTTATTCTTAATCATCAACTGGAAATATTATTTCCAGAAATTGCAGATCATTTATTTGTATAGATATATTAAATTCCAATCATTCTGAAAGACAAAAAAAAATCTAAATCAATTAATTTATGTCGAAGCTCATAGCACAGAACAGGAATACATGGCATTTCTATTCCGTGTCCAGAAAAACATTTCGATTAACATTCCATAGCCCTGTTATGTTTGAAATTATATGTCCGGTGACTGCAGGCCACTAATTAGTTTCTTTTTTCCCCTGTATAGACACTGTGGCTACAGTAAGGCCGATCAGGAAGGGGACGAGGAGCTCTACTTTCAATGTGAGTGGCAGCTTTCACCAGCTCATTATACACATGCTCATCAGTGGTGCTCAGCCGCGCCCCTGGAGAACCATCCTGCAGAGTTTCGTTCCAACTCTCATCAAACACCTGAACCAGCTAATCAAGGTCTTTGGACTCACGCTTGAAAATTACAGGCAGGTGTGTTAAAGCAGGATAGGAACTAAACTTTGCAGGAGGAGAGGAGCAAGACTGAGCCATGCTGTACATCATTGATCACGTTCTGGTCAACCATAACAGCTGTACCCTCTCATATGCTCCAGTTTATATGAAATATCTAGAACCGTTCCTTCAAATACTCAAATACAGAGATAATTTTAGTTTAATGCTTTTAGCTAGCAAAAAATTTAAATGATGGTAAACTATTTTTATAGTTGTTTATAGTATTTTATACATTTAGTTTTTTTTTTGTAATGTTATTATGTGCTTTTGTAATGTTTTTTTTTAAATTATTATTAGTAGAACATTATTTTTTCCGTTTTAGTTTTTTAGAGTAATTTCCTGTTTTAGTTTTTATTTAATTTCCAGTTAGTAATTTTAGTGCTTCAACGTAAACGTATTTCAATTAGTTGCCAAGGCAACAATTTTTTTTTTTTTTTTTATCAAGTTATTTATCTAATATTTATATTTAATTTTGATTAGTTTTGGTTAAAGGATAAGTTCACCAGTTTTCAATGATTATATGCAAATAAACAATCTGTACTCGTTCTCCATGTTACCTGCACCCAGATATCCCCATTTATTTGTCAGAAAAAAACGTATAGTATTCAAAAGTTTGCTGGATGGCACAAAATGACACGTTTTGTGTCATGCAGCTAAATTTTGACAGCTCTAGGGCTTTCGTTAAAACAACAGATCAAACTTACAAATTTTTATCTGCCCCCACAGACAGTCAGATCAGTCCCAAAATCAAAAGTGCATTTTGTTTGGAAGTTTTTGGCAATCTGGAACGCCACAGCCCTTTTTTTCTATTTTCTCTAGTTATTTACTGATTAATGACTTTTTTTTGAAGAGGTTTATTGAAAGCCCAACTATCCAGTGATGAATTACTTCTTTAGTGATAATAACCCTGATCAATGCTACTTTGTAGTATGACTTTGTAACACTAATCTGTGGCCATCTCTTTAAATTAATGCTAGATGATGATCTAAACAACTAAATGTAAATAAAGCTTTATTTATAGTACTTTTAAAAAACAGTCTTTACGAAGTTCTTTACAGAAGATAAATGCATGTGTGCTTTCACAGAAGAGAAAAACACATGTACTCACATAATAGAAATAAGATACAACTGCAACAAAAAAGTATTGAAGAAAAATCAAGGAAATAGCTTGGCTAACGTCAGACATGGTCTGGGAACCACATGTTCATTTTCTCGTATTTGAGGTGTGGTTTACGAATGCCTAGAGCCGTTTATTGGGTGCTACGAATGTCTATCAAATGCGCCTGTACGTAGCTCATAGCCAATCGTTTCAATTATACCAGATGACGTATGTAGAGCGAAAGAAATTCGACGAGGAAGAAGACGATGGGTCAGAGATGTATGTCTACTATATATAAACTACTTAGAACACTATCTAAGGCTGCATCGAAAGGTAACTTCGCGTCTGCTGCCATGTTGGATCCATAGATATAAACAAACTGCTTCGGTGTGTCGCATAGACGTTGCCATCATCTTGCTGCTCCCTCCCCGTTCTGTGATTGGTCCCCTCGCTGAGGCGGAAATCTGGTTCATGGTATCCAGGCTGTGAATAAAATCGCGCTGCGCTCAAGGCAGCATGGGGAAACCCAGGCTATCAAGGAAAGGCCCTAGTGAACAAATGTGTTTTGAGATACTTTTAAAAAGGGCATAGTGAGTCAATTGCTCGTTGGTTGTCAGGAAGTTAGTTTCATAGCTTGGGACCAAAATGACTAAAGGCTGACTCACCAATTTTTAGCTATGTTTTAGTACAACCAGCAACTTACCATTGGATGTTCAGAGCAATCTTACAGGAGTATTTTCATTCAACCAATTAGAAAGGTATATTGGGGCAGTACCATTTAATTTAAAAAATATTTTAAAAACTAATGGGAGGATCTTGAATTCAATTCTGAATTATACAGGCAAGGAAGGGATCTGAGTGTTGAAGCTGCATTCTGAACTCTTTGTGAGTGTTTAATAGAGCCCTTTGGTAGTCCAGATTTCCCCCCCCAAAAAATGCATGAACAAGTTTCATTAATCAGAAGGGGAGAGCATATCATGGGCTTTGGAGATGTTTAAACAGTTTAGCATCCAGATATAATGAGATACATTGTGCACATTGCCATGTTTAAATCTATTCCACAGAATTCAAATGTGTGCAAATTCTGCCAATAACTGTATAGAGCTACAGTCAATGATCTATGATCACAGATTACATGTCTAGCATGGCCTATGGTGTGAAGCTTGGCCATAACCCTACAGAAACATGCCCTCATCACCAGATCTTCATCTGAAGAGAGCTTTCAGACCTCTTAGCGTTAAGATGTTCCACTAGGTGTTTGACTTCTGGATTCTGAACCCCTGCGCCCAGGCCTCTCGGCCAGTAAGATGTTTTCTCTCAGCAGTCCCTAATGAAGCCCCTGGAGATAGCGCTGGCAACGACATCCCTAGACTTGCTCTGCTAATGATCAGTGCTGTAGGCAAACTGCTGATTTGGAAACAAAGGTTCAAGGTGGCACAGCTTGCTTGTTCAGGGGCAGCTCAATCTCACTCGCGTTCTTGCCCACACGCTGAGACTTACAGCTTGCCATATTCTCGCCGCCGTGCAACCCTGCCAAAAACAGCACCAGACACTACAGACAACATCTGCTTATAAAGAGAATCTGCTCAGCTACGCAAAACCACAAGATGCTAGCTGGTTTGACAAAAGGCAGATGAGGCGCGCATCATACTCGTACGCCCAATTTGTTGCTTGTGTTGTGCGGGCAGCAGTGATAAACACGTTCTATCAGATTTACTCACAACTTAGATGGACGAAGCAATTATAGCAGACAAGAAGAAGGGAAATATCTGCTGCCGTTGCATATGACTGGAGCACAATGCCCGTTTGCTTATGTCATCGTGTAGGCTGGCACTGCCTTGAAGGAACGGGGGGATGTCAGGAAAAAGCTCTCTCCCTGTTCCTCGGCATTGCTTTTGTTCCAAATTAGTAATTTAATTACTCGTTAGCAACAGCCCATTTTAGTCGTTTTCATCCCAGCATGATGTAGCCTATTAGTTTTTGCATCTCATTAAGTGGAGCTTAATGTTGAAGTTGACAGGTAGCAATGTAATTATAGGATTTGATTAGATAGTAAGACTGGGCGAACACATTAATTGGCCCTTAAATAAAAAGTGTTGCGTATGGATAAAATAAAGTAAAATATTGCCAATTTGGCTTTATAATTAATTGATGTAATTAGTGCTTTAGTAATATGATTAATACAAAATATTATTAGCATAATAATGATTTAATAATTGTTACAATGAATGATTAATTCCATCCATGGTGTTAATAAAATATTTAATATTAATATTGTTTTATTATTATTAATATTATTAAAAATTATATGTTGTTTTTAGATATTATCTTTTATATATTTAAATATGTATTAATAATAATAATAAGAAATCGATCATGTTTGTTTCACAATGCAGTGGAACATTCTTTCTCGGCATTCAAACAATAGCTCAGTTTTATGAAACCCATTATCCAATGAGTGACAGCTATGTATGCTGCTACCATGCTGTATGGCTAATACCCTTTCGGCTCCACCGTGAGAAGGTTAACAAGAAAATGTAATAGCGTTTTTTATGAAATATGTGTGGAAAAATAAAAGCATAGGTTTTATTATTTGATGAAAGAGACCTTTTGACATGCTATCTTCCATCACAGTGTGCTGTTTAGCCCACAGCCCCGTGTCTCTACCCTCCAGTAATCGCATCCGTCCATCAAGGGCTCTGTGTGTGTGCGGCATGCATATTTAATCGTAACAGTAATCCTCTTACCCTTCTACAGTTAAATTTCCAGGCACCAAAACATACATTGACCCTGAAACCTACGAGGACCCGAACAGGGCTGTCCACCAGTTCGCGAAGGAGCTGGATGCCTCTTGCATTAAGATTGAGAGGGTTATCGGCGCAGGTGAGCTCTTCTCTTGTCTTCTCCGCTGCCTCGCTTTAGTCACACACCTCTCTCATTTATCACAATGACAACCAAATATTTACACTCTCGATAGCGGCCAGAGCATCTCTCTGGCCTCCTGTTATTGATAGCGCTGCTGTAGGATTGGTTTATAATTAATATGTCTTCTCTTAAGGCCAGGATGCACATAAACGCATTGCCATTGATGAATTGCTGCCACATCCCTTTTAGTTACAAACCGTATAAGTGTGTTAGCGTGTCCTCTATATAGCATATCCAATTATCTGCTCTCTTGGTTGCACTCCCCTGTGTACCGATGCATAGCATAATATAATGCTGAATCCTGCTGCCTGCAAGACTGATATGTATTAAGCACCATCGGAACAGGTAACGGTGTTAAACTTGACCTGGATCTCTCGAACTCAGCTTGCTGGTGGTTGCGTGTTTCACAGGAGAGTTTGGAGAGGTGTGCAGTGGACGACTGAAGCTGCAGGGAAAGAGGGACGTGTCAGTGGCCATAAAAACGCTGAAAGTAGGCTACACTGAAAAACAAAGACGGGACTTCTTGTGCGAGGCCAGCATAATGGGCCAGTTTGATCACCCGAATGTGGTCCATCTGGAGGGTGTCGTCACAAGAGGTGGGAAGTTTCTCACGTGCATATGCTTTGAATACTGGATGTGGTTTCTTAACTAGCAAGGCGTCCTTACCTTGTAAAAAAGAAGTGTACTTAAAGAGAGTACACTTTCATGACTGTTTCTAAATATCCTTAAATACACTTTGAAAAAGTGCACTTTGTAGTAATGTCAAATTAAAAGTTTTACTGTAAAGCATGACAAGATTATTAAATCATAATGATGTGTAATGTATTTTAAAGAAGCCCTTATTTTGATGTGCTGACTAGCATACTAAAGTGCATGCAAAGCACTTTATCATAATTTGAACTGTTGTGTGTTATTCAATATATTTGACATTTTATATATTTTTAAATCTTAAATAAACGACAAGGATCAAACGAAACGACAAGGCCGAATTGTAGTCCAATGAAGCAAAGTTACAGTCCCATTATCTAGGTCTGTTAGTCCGACTTTGCAAAATCAGTTGGAGACTAAAGCAGTTACATGACATTTAAACAAGACAAATTATTGCTTAGTCTGACAGAAATTGAACTTTTATGGTGCACTATTAATCTTCTAAATTCTGAAGAGTTATGACTTACCGTAAGCTCAGTTGTGAAGTCATATTGTTATGATTTGATCTTGCAATTTTGGATAAAATTATTTGTGGCTCAGGGTCGTTTACTATAATTTTTGGCGGGTGTATATTCCAAAAGTGTTTATGAAAAGCCCTGTCGTCAGACTAAAGTGAATCCAGTGTTGTAGAATTGTCTGTGAATTGTTTCTCATTACTGCTTTCGTACAGTGTGCGTTGGCCGCACTTCACTTTAATGGAGTCTGTTCTTTGCTCTTTCAGGAAAACCAGTCATGATAGTAATTGAATACATGGAAAATGGCTCATTAGATGCATTCCTCAGGGTACGTATAAACCACCCTAGACAATTTGGTCAGTGAATACAATATCTTTTCTGTTCTGTTCATTACACCCACTGCGATTTACCATTCCATTGCTCATTCTTCGGCCGTGTCACTGTCAGCATCCCCCCCACGTGGTGGATGGAGCATGTGTCTGTTGTGCGGTGGTGATGGATAGACAACATTTCTCTGTTTGTGTTTGCACAGAAACATGATGGGCAGTTCACTGTGATTCAGTTGGTGGGAATGCTGCGTGGCATCGCAGCCGGGATGAGATACCTCTCAGACATGGGCTACGTCCATCGCGATCTGGCAGCGCGAAACATTCTTGTCAACAGCAATCTAGTATGTAAAGTGTCCGACTTCGGCCTGTCCAGAGTGATTGACGACGATCCCGAAGCTGTCTACACAACAACGGTGAGTCAATTAAGCTGCTGTCTCATTGTACCTGCCTTGAAAGCCCACGGCGCTCTCAGAATAAACAAATCAATCCGTGCTGTACAAATATAGATACTGTTTGTGGTGCATTGTGATGGTATAATCTTACAGAACATCAATACAATATTTTCTAAGTCTTCTCTGGCTGATGCAGAGTGTACTGAATGTGATTTTCATTTTTATTTTTAAAAATCTACACTTTACTAAACAGGGTGGCAAGATCCCAGTTCGATGGACAGCAATGGAAGCCATCCAGTACCGTAAATTCACATCAGCCAGTGATGTGTGGAGCTATGGGATTGTCATGTGGGAGGTCATGTCCTACGGGGAACGACCTTACTGGGACATGTCCAATCAAGATGTAAGTTACTGTTTTTGTACAGATACATTAAACCAAATGGTTCTTGAAATGGGAATATAATGTAACATAATACAGTATGAGTATACTATAATATAATAATATAAAAAAAAATACATATAAAATTATTACACATAAAATTATAAAAAAAATAAAAATGATAAAATTAGTACAAATTATATTAAAGAATTATATACAATTTGTACAATTACTTACAATTTGTATTATATTTTACATAACAATATACTACAGTAATAAACTGTATTATATACTGTTCTGAAGTTTACTTATTCATGCAGTTTAGCAATCAGTTAACTTTTTAGTTTTATTCATTCAAATCATGCCTATATAAGTTGAACAGATCGTCAGTCAATTAGGCAGTCATCATCACAATATCAATTCACCAGTCATCACTGCACTGAATGCATATATAGGTTCTGTGATCATCATGATTTAAATTCCTTCTACAATAATTTGTATTTATTAATGCTGCTAGGCTTACTGCAACAGTCCGTTTTACCAGTGTCACACATTGTTCAACCACACACCGGTTACATCACTTGCCCACCACGGCACCGCACCCCACCGTCGTTCAGATTTTTTATAGTAATAAAAATCATTTAGTTCAGTTAGAGAATAGACAGTTAAAAGTTAAAAGGAGCCAAATGAGAGTCACAGCACAGATCAGCAGCAGGAGTCAGATTTCATTTATCACGTGACGAGAGTGAGGCGAGTTGACTGATGGTGGAAGATTTGGTTTCAAAGCAAAATGTAACAACTCCTATTTGGCTATATTTTGGATTTAAACCCAATGCTAATAGGGACCCTGCATAGAGTTGGTTGTGATTTTGTAGATGTTGTGTTTTTCGTTAAGAAAAATAATGAACCCACCATTCAAGCAAATGCTGCCTCCGAATTGGCGCTCATTCGAAGGCGAAAGTAAAATGCCTACTGCCGCACGGGCATTCATAAGCGATTTTAAAAGTGAGGTGGAAAAGTCCCCCACACCTCGGTGATACCTGATTGCTAAACTGAAAATTTCCTCACCATCACATCCCTAAATGCCACCATTATACATATTTGATAACCTTCAAGTGTCTTGCATGCTGTTGGAAAACTTCATCAAGGCACTTTTAGCAGAAAATAGAAGTCTCTTGTTAGTTCAGCTTACTTTATAGTCTTGTAAAACCACGGCTTGCATTAAAAGTCCTTAGTTACAACGTGAACATAATCTGTAGGTATTCAAGTATCAGGACAGTTAAGCACGCCTGAATTTTCTATCAACACAGGTGTCAGGAGTGACCTTGTTTTAATGATACATTTTGAGGATAAAAAGGTTTAATGGATTTGCGGAAAGGAATGGTGTGTTTTGCTTGTAGAATTCCTTTTTGTATTCTGCTACACTTTCAACCTTTATAATGAGAAATGATAATGCGTGCCAAATTCATCATTAGCAGAGTTCAATCAATTCAAAGATATCTGCTTAGCCATGCAAAACCTTCGGAACGTTCTGCGCGCTGAGCTTTTGTCTCAAAGAAATTGGGACAGCAAAGTGCCGTTCATCATTCTGATCACATGCGTGCAGGGTTTTCCGAATGGAAATTCAGATATGGTCACGGCTAATGATATGTATGAGGGAAAGTGTTGTTAATCCGCCACTGAATGTAGGCACTTGTCTTGTGTACAATGCTCTGTTAGGCAGATTCTCTGTCAAAATTACACAAGCTTGAGAGAAGGTAAACAACCCTTATCAGTGAAACTAATGATGACTTATAATTCTCTGCTCCCTAGCAAACGTTAGCTCTCCATGAAAGTGAACAGCTAGTATCAGTCTTTAATGTTATTATTTTTTTGCGTTCGAACATTCGCCTCAGTTGAGTCTTGATACTTGTCAGGCCTCAACGTCAGATGTTTCTATACCCTTTTGAGAAGGAGGCGAACAGCTCCTTGAGGGCTGCTAAAAAAGAAGAAAATATTTACATTTCTTCAACTCTTTCTGTTTTGACACTTTTCTTTCCTTAGCTCAAGCCTGGTTTGGAGAGACACGACGAGAATAGCAGATGAGGATTTGGGGAAAATATACAGTCTGCTTTTATCCTTGGGAGTAGACGAGGGGGAAAAACATAGGTCTGGACAAGCCAAATCTATGTTTAGTTTAGTCGCCTCGATTTAAATAATTCTTATCAATTTAGGTGTTAGTTGTGAGCTCATGTTCTGTACGATAATCGTATTTCCACATTTTTTACTGACGAACACATACAGACACAGAGACAATAATGTTCAAAAGTGTAGGGTTGTAACAATTATTTAAATGTTTTTAAAAGAAGCCTCATTTACAGAAAAAAGGAAAAACAGTAATATTGTGATATATTCAAAAATAAGAAGAGTTATTTTAAATTGTAATAATGTATTTTAAAATGCCATTAATTCCTGTGATGGCAAAGCTAAACTTTCAGCAGCCATTAAGGCCAAGACCTCAGTCTTCAGGCAGTCTTCAGTACCACTTGATGTGTCTGAAATCATTCTAAGATGCTGATTTGGTGCTCAAGAAACATTTCTCATTATTATCATTTCTTAGCATGCCGAGTGAGTAGGACAACAGGTGGTTTTATTGCTCTATGTACCCGTTCAATTCATAAACCATGACATGTGCACAGACACCCAGGCAACAATGTGTTCATCCTTGGTTTAAACTGTAACCTTGTGATAGTATGATAGTATGACTGTCACAAGCAGCTGTTGAACAAACAGCGTTCAGTGCGCTTGCTTCATTCACATCCAGTTCTTGTGGTACACTTTCCTTGCGCTCAGGCACCCTCCAATAACCAGTGCAAGAATAATCACATCTGGTTAGCCTGCTTTTCCTCTGTTGTAGTTTGTAATGCTGGAAGTAAACCACAACAGATTTATCCAGCAAAGCGGCTGTTTACAGAGTCCTGATTAAAGGATGAGCAAGTGGAGAGAGGGATACAAATAGAGAGCTGGAGGTGCAGGCAGGGCTTTGTGTACTTTCTGTTCTGGATGCTAATGTCTAAGCTACTCGTTTTGACCTCTGTCTCTCAACCGCTTGGTTTTCTTTTGCACCTTTTCTAATTTTCCATCTCTCATTTTGATCTTGCAGGTCATAAAGGCTATAGAGGAGGGTTATCGTCTTCCCGCCCCCATGGACTGCCCTCCTGGCCTCCATCAGCTCATGTTGGACTGCTGGCAGAAAGACCGAGCAGACCGACCCAAATTCGACCAGATCGTCGGCATCTTGGACAAAATGATCCGCAACCCTAACACCTTAAAAACGCCGATGGGAACGTGTACGCGGTGAGGACACCCACTCAATTTTTTTTTTTTTTTTACTGCCCGGTTTTATCTATCTCTGCTCAAAGAAAGTGATGCCATTCACAGACCAGCTTTGTTTTTACGATGCGTGGAAGTTGCTTGTTATGTTTTATACTCCTGCACCTCACTGCAATGTCTGTCAGCCCTTTTATAGGTTTGCGAGTAAATTTGCGAACAATTCCATCTGTCCAGCATTTGATTTATCTGCTAGGGCTTACTGATCAAAGATAAATCTCAGGGAATCAATAAAGCGAAACAGCCTCCATGCTTTTATGTTCGATAACAAGGACTTTAAATCAATTGTCATAATGAGTGTTTGAAACTTTAAAGCCTTGTGGGAACTTCAGCCTCCAGTGGGGTATTAGTCAGAGGAAGTGTGTTTACAATCACAACAGGATCTGCATCTCACATTGAAGATATGACCTTTAAAACTTTGGGAAGAAACCCACGTAACCGTCCTTGATCATGCCTGTTACAAAGTAATGCAAAGCATTAGTACAATGTGAATACAAAAATCCATGTTAGTTAGGATTGGCACAATATAGTATTGTGAATGAGAGCTGATGGCTGAATATCATTGAGATTTCATTATTCTCAATACCAATACCAAAAAACATTACAATCATTTTCGTGTTGCGGATGTTAGATTACAGCAATGGCAATCTAAATGTAATAATAATAATGTTACTGTGCCATTATAACACTCATATATATCTCTTCCTTTTCCTCAGACCCATAAGCCCACTGCTTGACCAGAACACTCCAGATTTCACCTCTTTCCGATTGGTCAGTGAGTGGTTGGAAGCTATCAAGATGGAGAGATACGTGGACAACTTCACAGCTGCCGGCTACAGCTCGCTCGAATCTGTCGCTAGAATGACTATCGAGTAAGAGCGCTTTGTTGTGATCTATCCTACACACTGTCACGCTCTATAGAAATGCATGATCTTTCTAGGAGTAATTTCAGCCCTCAGCTCTCATTCACAATGCGATCCTGACATTGCACTGAATTTTAATCAGACCTCTTTGACTCATACTCTGACTCATCGTGTTGTAGTTAATATGGCCTTTTCTCAGTTTCCTTTTGCTTTGGTAATGAAATACCTCTCAGGCACTTCATGCTCCATTGCTGTGATTTATGAACGTTGTGTTTCTGCTTTAGGGATGTAATGAGTTTGGGAATCTCCTTGGTGGGCCATCAGAAGAAGATCATGAGCAGTATACAGACTATGAGAGCCCAGATGCTGCATCTTCACGGGACGGGTATTCAAGTGTGATGGAGGTCCAAAGCCCTTCCCGGTCGGATGAACCAGAACTCTCCAGGAAACACCTTAAAGTGTGTGACACGGCAAAAAATATGAAAAAATAAATCAACAACAAAGAAAAAAAAACGTTCCACACCCTTCCGGTGAGATTAACCTTCCAGAACTGGCAGAACAGAATCATTCCTTTGTTATTGGCGAAGGATTTTGGCGCAGGTGTTGGAAACCAAGAGACGGAGAGACAATGAAAAAGCAAACATGTGCGCGAGAGAGAGAGAATCCTACATGGACGCTCCTCTGGATGCTCTAAAGAACTCCTCACGTCATTGAGTTAGAGCGTTTGAGAGACTTTTTATGCTTTGTATGGACTTTATTGTCACAAAAGGTTGATTTGCTCATAGTTGCTATAGATTTCACTGCTTTTTTTTTTTAAATCAAGGGTGAATATAAAAATAAGTAAATCCAGCTCATAAGGAGTGAATTTGGAGAGATTTATTTTTCTTTGGTTTGTAATATCCACATTAAGACAATGTGGTACGTTACTCTTCTACTCGATTGATTTGTGTTAGGTTGTTTTCTCGGATTGTGTTACGGAACTGACAACAGGGTAAAACGTCTCATCTGGAGGGAAAGAGACAGATTCAGAGGCTGAAAGTAGACAAGAGGAGGTTTGTCTTCTCCAGCCAGCACTATTACATGAAGCTCTCAGCAGACTGAAGCATTGGCAGAGAGTCAGGCCGACCTGCCCTTTTATATCAAGCAGAAATATCCCACCGCTTGGATACATGAAGCTCCTGAGGATGGCTGGTTGTGTTTTATACCAGCCCGAACAGACAGTTAGGTATATTTTATGATCCTACTTGACAATTCAGATGTGAATTAGTACAAAGAGAATTGGTGATGGAGTTTTTTAATGTAAGAACAACTACTTCGGTGGCAATATTCTTTATAAGTTTATATTTACCACATGAATGGATTTATCAGTGCTGTTGTTGAATGTGTCCTTTTTAATATTGATATGATTTACCATAAATACATGTTTCCATAAAGAAACACCAAAAAAAAAAAAAAAAAAAAAAGTTAGGCTTTTTTAATTTAGAAACAAAATCTGTTTCAGCAACAGTTTCATTTGTGTTTAGTATCAGTTTCCTAGCAGGCGAATGACTTTAAAATCATACAATGTTGTGGTGTAAAGGAGTAATACTGCCTTAAAACAAGTCAACTATTGCTCTTAATTTTAGGTTTTTAGATTATTGGTGAGATCACAGCTGTGTTGGGGAGAGACTGACAAACATGAGCAATAATTTGAGGTGCTGTATAGACTTTTACTCACATACTGCTCATCAGCAGTTCTGTAAAATTTGATCAAAGAGAGTTGTTGAATTTATATACTAGGATCTCATCACCTAGACTGCAACGTTTCGGTTTGTTTCTTCCAACCTTTTGTTATGCTGAGCTCAAAGTTGATGCTTACGCTAAATTTTTTGTGCCATAACAGCCTTCCACTCTCAACTGAATGTTTCGTTGACAATTAAATGTTACGCGTAATAGTGTTAAATACTTTAAGGAGTACTGTGTACATTTCTAGGCTTGATTTCTTGGGCTGCCATACAATTGTACCATTTTATTCAGCTTTGAGCTGAAGTATGTTTTTTTTTTTACTGTAAAACCTTAATGTGACACATTTCAAACATACAAAACATTTTTCCGGGAGCCAATGCCATTTTAACCACAAAAGCCGTGCCAACATGTGGCATTTTTCTTGATTAGAAAGAAAGTGAAGACGGAGCCGTTGGAGTGCAGCATCACTGGAGGATTTAGCCTAACGTTTGGCACTTCAAAAAAAGCCATTGAATGTGCCGTCTCCATTGTGAACCCAGATGGTTTGCGTGTGCGTCTCTCATGGATCATATTGTGCCCTGGTTTGAGGCCCAACTCCGATCCGCTATCCTTCCATCTCGCTAACCTCAGCATTGAGCCCACGCCAGGCCTTTGAATTGAATGCGAGCGGAAAGGCTCTCGGTCAGCACAAACCTCCTGAGCTTCGGCAGTAGCTGCAGTCACTCAGATCAGCCTCCCCGAGCACTCTGATCTCAAACTCCGGCATCCCGGGGGCCCCTCGCAGTCCCTTACCCTCTCCGTTCGGATCCGGGGCCCCTGTAGAGACAGCAATTTGAGCCAATTTGAGATTAACGCCTGGATTCAATCAATCCCACATTGAGGCCACCGTACGGGTCAATGACAAATCTGTCAGTTTTTCTGCTTTGTGCCATTTCTAACTTTTCTGGTTTGATAGTAGCGGAGTTTTCGGTCAAGACAGTTTGTGCTGTGGATTGATTGAGTTCACGGTGCAGCAGGGTATTAAAGACTTCTAGAAAGACGGTCAAGAGCCCACCTAGACAAAAGTGAAGTGGAATATTCCAAAGAGTTCAGCACTGTTGATTGTGTCAGAGTAATCACAAGCCAGAGGGCAATTTGTATATGTTCCAGCTGTAAAACTTGTATATTTTTATTTATAATTCTTTTTCTTCTTCTTTATTTTCACATAAGTACTCTGTAGTGAGCTCATTGAAAATGCACTATATTTTTCTATCTCACATGCAGCTGATTATCTTCACCCTCACTCTTTTAGTTGTACATAATTTCTCATTTAGGACCAAAGAGAGCTAATAGGTTTCCATTTTAAAAGATGATTTTTTTTTCTTTTCTCTTCTAGGTTGGAAAAAATGTACAGTACAAACGAATTGTTGATTTATTATTTATTTTTTGTGACAAGAGTATGGAGTATTCATTGGCCAAAAAAGAAGTATTTTCCCTAGCTGAAAAATGGTATGGTCATTTACCTAGACAATTTCTTGTTACATAGACCATTTTTGTCCTTTTTTTTTTTTTTTTTGCTTTGTAACCTTTGTAATAGACTGTACATATATTTTTGGAAATATAATGCAATCTCTATAGTGGTGTCTGTGCCTTTGATTTCTGTTTTTCTCAATTATGAGGCTTGACTCTATAGTTTATGGGTTTATGCGCCATTCTGAATGCCTTTGCCTTGCCAATACATGAATTCAACTTAAATTGAAGCAAAAGTACCTGTCAAGGAAAATCCGTTCACTCAGCGACCATATTTGGCAACTATTTCAGGCATGCAAGACCAGTTCCTTTCTACTTGAATGGCGAAATGCCAAACTCACATTCATTTAACATATTTCCACATTATTATTAACACATTTGAATAACATATAAACACATATTTCAAATCAGCATGAAATGACACATGCATTTCTTACATGTGTAGTTCCAAGCATCTCAGGACACTGATTGTTTCTATGAGAACTTGAGCTTTTAACAGCAGCTGCAATGATGTGAAGTCTTTACCAGTTGCCGATTGGCTCTGCCGAAGGCGGGACTTATTCCTCCATAATGCACGTTGCACTTTCTCCCATTCAAAGCACAATGAGTAAACCATCTTGGTATGCTGAACATACAATCTTTGATTAAGGTAGCAAACCAGATAACTAATTGCAATTTGAATTTGATTGTGATTTGTAATGTTTAATTAGAATTTTTATAAAAAAAAATTAAATACCTCAAATTTGAACTCTGATAAAAATAAAATGATCTTTCCTGTTATTCCAATTGAGCTTACTGTAGGACGTTCACACGTGAAAGGGAGATTTTTGCACAGCCCCGGTGATTCTGTAACTTTTGTTTTCCAACCGGCTACTTGTGCGATTCAGCGTACACACGGGAAGTACATGAGCTAATATGACCCTTGGGAGTTGTATGGTTCCCTGCTAAAGCTCTTTGACTTGAATATTAACATTATGTATTGACAAGACAAAGAGCGAGAGGAAGAGAGGGTGGGAGATTTGTTTGATGACCCTGCTCATGACAGGATCCTGGATAGTGTCATTAAAAAGACATTACCCAAAGCCTCCGACATGGAAAAATTAAGCCACAGCCCCTTTGGGAGTTAAACAAAGAGGCCCTAATGGATTTATAAAGATTATATCACTGCATATACTCTGATATTTATTTTATTAACTCAGGGGGGATCTTAACCTTAATCGTGTCTCCAAAGCTGTATATATGGTTACTAAAATACTCTGGCAGAAGTTCCTAGGCTCTCAGCAGAGGGAGGACGAGCGGATCTGTTTCTCTGATGACAACACATTCCTAATCCCTGCTAATCTTGCTTCTATCAAGAATTAACAGGCTGTTTTGGTCTTTTGGTGTAAACACAACAGTGCAACTGATTCCATGACATTTCCAGTTTTAGAGTTCATTTGAGATTCTACTTTCAAAGAACAAAATGAAACGGATCAAGATTCAGGATTTTTTTCAAGATTTTTGCAAGTAACACGACAGAACATCAAGGAAAAATTGGAAAAACAGTTGCAAGTAAGCTCAAGCTTCAATAATTGAATCATTATCCTGCAATTTACATTAAAACCCTTGATAATCACACAGTATAATTGCACAAGCCTGATAAAATAGCCTGGTAAAACAGTTCTCCATCCTTTTCTCTCTCTGAATGATTATGACCTGCTCATTTAGATAACTAATGTTGATATCACTCTGTTTATTAGGTTATTCCAGGAACTCTATAAATCTGCACATTATGAAAAAAATACATTCGCCGCAAGAGAGAGACTTGATAGAATATTTTTGATAGCAAGTTGAGTGAGAGCCAAATCAAGATGTTGCCCAGCTGTTGTTTTAAGCCGGATGTTGTTTGTGTGTCTGTCTAATTTCACGTTCTCAGTACACTACAGTTTGTCTCAAGTTTCTTTGTCCTGTAGACTAATAGACTAAGCTTGGACTGTTTTTTGTTTGTTTGTTTGTTTTTTTTAATTAATGAAGCTCTGTAAAGTCAGTCAGAATTTTAAATAATGAAAAGAAATGTTTTTTTGTTTGTTTGTTTGTTTTTTGAAAGAAATTAATACTTTTATTCAGCAGACACATTAAATTGATGAAAATTGACAGTAAAGACATTTATAATGTTACAAAATATTTATATTTCAAGTAAATACTGTTCTTTTCAACTTTCTATTAATCAAAGAATCCTGTTTTTTTTTTTTTTAAATCAAAAATATGAAGTAGCACCACTGTTTTCAACATTGATCATATGTTTGAGACTGGTGTAATGGCTGTTGAAAAATAAAATTTCACAATATTACAGTTTTTACTGTATTTGTGAATGCAGCTCTGGAGAGCATAAGAGACTCCTTCCAAAAAAAATCTTACCAACTCAAAACTTTTAAACTTTCAAATTGTAGTATATATTTTTTTTATTTTATATTCAAAATAAGACAAATTACAGTTATTTTTGATATATAATATTATAATAAATTATATATAATGATATAAACATAAAAATGTAGAATTAGATTTGACTTCTAAATACATATATTAATTGAATATACCTTTTTCCTTAACATCTTTAAGGGCCAGATTGAATAAACAGGGCAAATAGCGTGAGAACGCAATTCCAAAAAAGTTCTGCGTGTGATCTACTGACAATGCACAAATTAAAGAACACAGACGTAGCCGGATTATTTCCAACACAATCTACCAAGAGAAGCGCAAATCAGCGTCTGGTTTAAGACATGCTTTTTGGGGGCAGTAAATAATGGCTCAAGTGATAGTAAATTGACTAGCACAAACCCTAAAACACCTTGCATGATTCAATTAAATACTCTCCTCCCATAAATGTTGCGTCTGAAAGGAAAACTCCTACAAATGCATATGCAATAAGGTCAGCCGCAAAAATACCCCATATTTTTAAAAGTTTTCAATGCGTGAATTTTGTAAATCCTGACAGTATTTTTTAATGCAAAAACAGGCCCTATGAGTTTTGTTCCTGTATTCTTTTGCTCCTGCCATTTTTAGGATGATGGAAAAATTTGCCAGGTGCCTAACTGATGCACTTTACCAGGGACTGAACACTCATCCGTAGGGGTGTGCATTGGCACTGCCCTCACAATTCGTTTCGATTACGATTCACCAGGTAGCGATTCGATTCAATTCGATTCTACGATGCATTGCGATGCATCACACTTTTTCATCAGTCATTCACTTTTTCATCAGGCAAATTTTTCATTAGTCACGAGGCAATACAAGCAGTCAGATATCGAACAACAGATTTATTGCCTGCTATGTGTGTATTATAACGAATCGGTTACCTAACGTAACCTCGGTTCTCTCTAGATGAGGGAACGAGTATTGCGTAAGCTAGCTTACGCTACGGGAAAGATTCATCTTTTCTGAGAAATTGAAGCCAAAAATTATCCTATAATTTTGTAACCATTGTCAACGCAGTTCAGCTGCAGCAGACCATGAGCGGGCTAGCTAGCAGCTCATTGGTTCGCTCACAGAGAACTGCTTAAGCCTATGAGGAGACGCAGATGAACTCTCGGCCAATGAGAGTCTGACGTGCTCTCATTGCGTCAGAGCCCGCCGAAACGGGTGTGGTCAGAGAGTATATCTTGGCGTCCCAGGCTGTCAACTCTGGTTTTCATAGAATGAAGCGAGAACGCTAGTAGCACAAGCACGGCCAGGAACGCAATACTCGTTCCCTCATCTAGAGAGAACCGAGGTTACGTTAGGTAACCGATTCGTTCTCTTACGAGAGGTTCTCTCGTATTGCGTAAGCTAGCTTACGCTACAGGAACACCTGGTCAACGCCGTGCGTGCTAAGCATCCACTACGAGTCCCAGGGGAGACCCCGGGGAACCCCTGTGAGTGGGAATGAATATCTGTACATGTGACAAAGGCCAGCAGAGCGGGCCGGTGATAGTGTCGTACATAAGCACATGAAAGAGAGGGACAGAGCGAAACCGGTCTGTGTGAATAACTCCCTATAGTGCAGCTCAACCAGAAGAGCTGTAACATACTAGACTGCTAGTAGTTTAGCCTGCAAGGCAGGAACTTCCAGATTGTAAAATCTGACAAAGGTGGAGGCCATGCCTCTAGTGGAATGAGCCCTGATGCCCAGAGGACATGGCAGGTCTTTTGATGCGTATGCGGCTGCAATGGCATCAACTATCCATCTTGATAGAGTCTGTTTCGAGGCGGCCAACCCTTTGGTGCGCCCACCGAACGAAACGAAAAGCTGCTCGGATCGTCTGACCGGAGCAGTGCGAGTAATGTATAATCTCAGGGCCCTGACCGGACACAGGAGATTAGCGTCAGATTCGCTATCGGATGCAGGCAGAGCCGATAGGGAAATAACTTGTGCCCTGAACGGGGTACCAATCGCTTTTGGGACATAACCATGTCTAGGTTTGAGAACGACTAAGGAGTCATTGGGCCCAAACTCGAGACAGGAAGCGCTAGTGGACAGCGGGTAGAGGTCTCCCACACGTATTACTGACGCGAGCGCGAGCAGAAAAACGGCTTTGAGCGAAAAGTATTTGAGGTCCACGGTGTTTAATGGCTCGAATGAGGGGGCTTTCATAGCTCCGAGAACTATGGAAAGGTCCCAAATCGGCACCTAAGGGGGGCGTGGGGGGTTCATCCTTCTAGCTCCCCTGAGCCGACCAGTCACTGGCCGTTTTTGCCCAGTGACTGGCCGCGCCGGGGTTCAACGAACGCTGCGACGGCTGCCACATACACCTTGATAGTGGACGGGGACCTGCCCTTGTCCAACATCTCCTGGAGAAAAACTAGCAAGGAAGGAACCTTGCATGACCGTGGGTCCAAATTTCTGTCGGTGCACCATTTAGAGAACACAGACCATTTAGACGCATAGAGCCTTCTAGTAGAAGCCGCTCTAGCCTGCATGATCGTGTTTAACACTCCCTCTGGCAAAGCAACGGGTAGTCGTTGATCACCCACACATGTAGCGCCCAGCGCTCTGGGTGGGGATGCCAGATCGTGCCGCGAGCTTGGGAGAGGAGATCTGCTCTGACTGGGATGGGCCACGGGGCTGTCTGTGACAGCTGAGTGAGCTCCGGAAACCAAGTCTGACCCTCCCAACGCGGGGCTATGAGGAGCACCGAGTGGCGTGTTTCCCTGATTCTCTGAAGCACCTGTGGTAGCAGAGAAACCGGAGGGAAAGCATAAAGCGGGCGGCTGGGCCAGGTCTGGGCTAGCGCGTCCACGCTCTTTTTGAAAAATATTGGGCAGTGGGTGTTCTCCTCTGAGGCGAAGAGGTCCACCTCTGCTCTGCCGAATATCCGCCACAGCTTTTTAACTGTAAGAGTGTGCAGGGACCATTCCCCGGGGGGAATGGGGTTCCTGGACAGACTGTCTGGACCGTCGTTCAGATGGCCCGGCACGTGCGTCGCTCTGAGCGAGAGCAGGTGACACTGAGACCAAACTAAGATGCGTTCTGTCAGCCGGAAGAGATTCCTGGATCTGACTCCGCCCTGACGGTTTAGATAGGAGACCACGGCTATATTGTCCGAACGGATCAGCACGTGGTGACCGTGAATGCGCGGGAGAAAGCGCGTGAGCGCGTTCTCGACCGCTAACATGTCCAAACAGTTTATGTGGAGGAGGCTCTCTTGAGCTGACCACCGGCCAAAGGCCGGTGAGCCCTCGCAGACCGCACCCCAACCCGTGTTGGATTCGTCTGTCGAGATGACTTTTCGGCGAGAAAGGGTCCCCATGGAAACGCCCCGCTGAAACCATTCTGCCACAGTCCATGGCTGCAGAGCTGTGATACAGGTCTGCGTTAGCTTTATCAGCTGGCGGCCCGTGGTCCACGCACGGTGAGACACACGGCTCTTCAACCAGAACTGAAGCGGGCGCATGCGCAGTAACCCCAGCTGGAGCACCGCGGAGGCTGAGGCCATGTAACCCAACGCCTTCTGAAAAGTTTTCAGAGGTGTGAGTCTGTTCATCTGAAAAGATGCGGCGAGACGCTGAACACGGCGCGCGCGCTGTGTGTTGACAGACGAGCCGTCATCGTGACCGATTCTAGCTCTATACCCAAGAAGGAGATAGTCTGACTGGGTTGTAGTGCGCTCTTTGTCCAGTTGACAGAGAGGCCCAAAGCTTTCAGATGGTCGAGGAGAACTGTACGATGAGACAGTAGCTCTCTCTGTGATTGTGCCAAAATCAGCCAGTCGTCCAAATAGTTCAGTATTCGCAGCCCCTGACTCCGCAGGTGGGCGAGCGCCGCATCCATGCACTTCGTGAACGTACGGGGTGCTAAGGATAGGCCAAACGGAAGGACGGTGTATTGATAAACCTGGCATTCGAAGGCGAAACGTAAGAATGGCCTGTGAAGGGGATTTATCTGAATCTGAAAGTAAGCATCTTTCAGATCTAGTGAAATGAACCAGTCCCCCTGGCGCACATGCACGAGGAGTTTTCTGATCGTGAGCATTTTGAACGGTCTCTTCATGAGAACTTTGTTCAGAAATCTGAGGTCTAAGATTGGTCTGAGGCCGCCGTATTTCTTGGGAACAAGAAAATAACGGCCGTAAAACCCCGACTCGCTCATAGACAGAGGAACTCTCTCTATAGCCCTTTTGCACAATAGCTTTGCTATCTCTGAACGGAGCAGCGTCACTGCTTCTGGGTTCACAGTAGTTTCTAGCCGCGCTCGAAACCATGGAGGGCGACGGTGAAACTGTAAGCGATAGCCTAGCCTTATTGTGTTTAGCACCCACTGGGAAATTCCCGGAATAGCTTCCCACGGTTTGAAGCGTAACGCTAGGGATTGAATGGCTACATGGTCCCCGTCGCTGCACATAGCAGGCTGCGTGAGCGCGCTCATATTGTTTATGACAGCGGGACTTACACTCAGAGAGGAGTTTATGGGCCGTGTAACAGAGTGAGCAGAGGGGGGACTTATGCACTTATGCACTCTGAAACTCGAGCGGGTTGGAACCGCTTTATGAGAGTGGACTCTGTGTGAGACACGGGGACTGAAGTGCTTTTGTGTATGAGTGAACACAGTGTTGTGGGCACATTTTCTACAAAAGAGGCTTTTATGCTCTTTTTGAGATTTCTCTGGGTCGCCGTGAGAACGGCGTTTTCGCTCATGCAAGCGGGAAGGGAGACCGGCTTGGTAATGGCGGTGTACACTGCTGTAGTAGCCGCGTGAGCGGGGACTAACAGAGGGCGAAACTTTGACGGCGGTCCGGCCGTGGCGGGAGAGCGCCGTCTTTTTCTCAGCTGTGCTAGGCAGACTTCGAGTGATCGGGTTTCAGCGCGAGGCCCCCGGGGAGGCGGCGGTCTGTGGCGGCTGTCAGAGCGAGAACGAGGGCGGCCGCCCTGGTGTTGCTGAGAAGTCTGACTGTGCTGAGCTGAGCGCTGGGGTGGGGCTCGTGCAGGAGGCTGGACACGTGAGCGGCCTGCAGAGGAGCTAGCGCGACGAGGCAGAAAGAGATTCATGGCCTGGGAGGCTTTCTGCACTTCGGAAAATCGGTCGACGATACCCGTGACAGCAGATCCGAAAAGGCCGGATGGAGAGAGCGGGGCGTTGAGAAAGGCGGCGCGCTCATAGTCTCCCATGTCGGCGAGTGTGAGCCACAGATGTCTCTCAGACACACAAATGGCGGCCATGCATTTCCCCAGAGCTTGAGCAGCAGATTTTGTAGCGCGAAGGGCAAGGTCCGTGGCGCTCCTCAAATCCACGACTAGAGGGGGATTTTTCCCGCTCTCGCCCCATTCACGAAGTATGTCACCCTGTAGTATCTGAAGGACGGACATGGAGTGAAGTGCAGAGGCTGCTTAGCCGGCGGCTGAGTAAGCGCGGGCGTGAAAGTTTGAAGTCGCTCTGCAGGCTTTTGAGGGAAGCACAGGTGATGAGCGCCATCTCGTGGAGGGCGGGCATAGATGTGCGGCGACCAGGTCCTCTACAGGGGGAATGGAGAGATAGCCCTTCTCTGCGGCTCCGTCCACAACGCGAAGCGGGGTGGAAGAGTCAGAGGGAGTTCTGGCAGAGAGCGGGGCGTTCCAGGACTTCGTGAGTTCAGCGTGCAGTTCAGGCAGGAAGGGCGAGGCCCGTTTAGTGGTGGGCGTCGAGCGCTGGCGGAAGTAGCTGCCGTCCATACGGTTGATGGTCTGCTCGGGGGGAGGAGACCAATCGAGCCCGAGGCGTTCGACGGCCTGTGAGAGGAGGCGCACTAATTCCTCCTCGATTCCAGCGCGGGTCCCGGTGGATTCTCGGGCCGAGGAGGCGTGAGAACCGGACCATTCCTCACTGTCTGAAGCGAGAAGTGAACATGTCTCCTTGAAATCCGCGGCGTCATCGGAGGCAACAGAGCGGCCACTCGGCGGCGCGGAAGCATCTTAAGTGGCCTGAAGTCGAGCCCGCAGGGTCGACAACGGCATGTCTTCGCAGAGATCGCAGCCGCCATCGGCGAGGGCGAGCTCGGCGTGCTCCAATCCGAGGCAGAGAGCGCAGATGACGTGGCGGTCTCCATCCTCGAGGGGAGCGCGGCAAGAACCGCAGGAAGAAATACGAGGCATCTTGAAAAAGACGCTCAGCTCTTTTAGATACAAAATGTACAGGAAGCTTTTTGTAAAAAGGATACAAATCCGTCGGATGGCGCTAGCTCGCAGGACGGCTGAAGGTGGCGAAGACGGACGGCTGAAGGTGGCGAAGACGGCCGGCTTCCTCAGTCTCCCAGATGCTCGCCAAAGTTGCCCTTTCGACGACGGCGGCTTCTCTCAGGATCAGCAGATGCGTGCAGCCTCGCTGAAGAGATTAAAATCAGAGTTGACAGCCTGGGACGCCAAGATATACTCTCTGACCACGCCCGTTTCGGCGGGCTCTGACGCAATGAGAGCATGTCAGACTCTCATTGGCCGAGAGTTCATCTGCGTCGCCTCATAGGCTTAAGCAGTTCTCTGTGAGCGAACCAATGAGCTGCTAGCTAGCCCGCTCATGGTCTGCTGCAGCTGAACTGCGTTGACAATGGATACAAAATTATAGGATAATTTTTGGCTTCAATTTCTCAGAAAAGATGAATCTTTCCCGTAGCGTAAGCTAGCTTACGCAATACGAGAGAACCTCTCGTAAGAGAACTCTCCTGTATCTTTAACATAAATGCCATTAAATAAAATAAAATTTAAATCCAAGCTTTGGGTGCGTTTTTGATTACCCGTCTATGGGCCTGTTCACATATCGCGTCTTTTGCGCGCTCAAGTTCGTTATTTCAAATGTAGGCTCGTGGTATGCGCGCTCATAATGGAAGCAAGGCGGTCGCGGTGCGACGTGCTCGTTTTTTCCAAGCGCGTCTGCACCACATCGAGATAAAAACATCTCAACTTTTCAGAATGTCACAAGCGCACCGTAGGTCACGTGACAAGAACGGTTTGCTATAACGGAGAGCGCAGCTGATGGTTTCTTCGCAACGACAGATGCCTCCAGAGCGCAACCGCCCTAGCGCTTTGGAAAAAGGAGAATGCGGCGCGCCTAGCGTTTTTAGGCGCTATATGTGAATGGCGCCATATCGCGGTCATCTCCCTCCGCCTCAGCCATCTTTATTGTTGTTATTATGCCCCCGGAAGTATTTAAAACTTCAAAACTTTATTGTCCAAGGCCAGAAAATAAACAGTGACATAATCGATTATGGCACTTTGCCGCATCGATGCTGAATCGTACATTTCCCGCATTGCGATGCATCGCCGAATCGATTATTGTTGACATCACTACTCATCCGTGCCATATTCCCTCACAAACATCAAACACCACAGTCTGTCTTCCACAGATTGTTCTGTGGGTTTCTGTCTATATGCAATTTTAGTGGCCTGGCATCTAAAGGTGAGAAAGAGAGGATAAACATTAGACACTGCTGTCTAAAGCGTTCATTCTGTCAGGTGTACAAGCGCTACATGACTTGAACACATTCAGGTGTCAGCTTTCACTAATGAAAACAGCTCAGCGTGAAACCTGCTCTAAGTTTCCCAAGAGATTCAACCCAACTCTCTCTACAACACTACACTAAGACATTGAAAGTTAGGATATACTGTACGAAAGGCAGCTGATTAACAGTAATGCACCTCTTGATGGAAATAAATATTGTTATGTTATTTCCATCAAGAGGTGCATACATTTTTGGTCAATATCTTGTATTGACAATGCAAGAGTCAAACACTCTATAAAGTCTCCTCCAGCACATCCCAAAGACTTTCAATGAATTTAAGGTCTGGACTTTCCATGCTCCCTTCCAACCATTCTTTCACAATTTGAGCCTGATGAATCTTGACATTGTCATCCTGGAATATGGCCTTGCTGTGTCTTCCTACATGCTTGTTTAAGAAATGAAAAGCTACTGTACACACTCCATTAATTAGGGTTAGAAGAACTGTAGTCAAACATTTAACATGCTAGAAACATATTAATCACAGCAATGATCCAGTCATAGACATAGACAGTATTTTAAAGGGATAGTTCACCCAAAAATTAAAATTAGCTCATGATTTACTCACCCTCAAGTCATCCTTGGTGTACGTATATGACATTCTTCTTTCAGACAAATACAATCAGAGTTATATTAAAAAAATGCCCTGGCTCTTCTCAGCTTTATACTGTTTTGCAGTCCATAAAAGTGCATCTATCCATCATAAACGTACTCCACACGGCTCCGGGGGGTTAATAAAGGCTTTCTGAAGCAAAGCGATGTGTTTGTGTAAGAAAAAATATTCATATTTAACACGTTACAAAGTAAAATTCTAGCTTCCGGTCATACGCAGTCTACATACACCTAAAGCGCAACTTACGCAACGTGTGACGTCGGAAGTAGCGTAGTGCGTCATGGTGTAGCGTAAATATCCACAGCACGTCGCTCCAACGATCACCAGTGAGAGTGCCCGGGATTACCATCAGAGGGCACTCCAACCCGGACAATCACCACACATCCACAGACTCCATTCCCCATAATCATTTGACCAGACTAATCAGACATGATCACATCCACCTGTATGTCATTACCTTGTTTAGCTCACCCCATATAAGCCTGGTTTTCTCATTCGTTCTCTGCGAAGTCTTGTTTAGTGTTTCTACAGCAATTCTGAGCATTCTCTCTGTTGTTCCTGTGTTCTTGGTTTTTGATCTTTACTTTTTGCTTGGATTCCCCTTTTTGCCTGTGTCCCCTGCCTTTTTGTTTGTTTGTTTGTTTGGACTGCTTACTTTGTGTTTATGACTTCTTGCCTGTTATATGGATAACGTCTTTGGATTACCCTTTCAAAATAAACTGCATTTGGATCCTCAACCTTCGTGTCTCAGAGCAGTACATAACAGTCGCATTACTCGTATAAGTTGCGTTTTAGACTTAAGTGAAATCCGTATGTTCGTTTGGCCGGAAGCTAGTTATTTTACTTTAAAGTTTTAAATATGGATATTTTTCTTACACAAACACATCGCTTCGCTTCAGAAGGCCTTTATTAACCTCCCGGAGCCGCATGGAGCACTTTTATGATGGATAGATGTACTTTAATGGACTTCAAAACAGAAATGCCTATTCACTGCCATTATAAAGCTTGGAAGAGCCAGGACATATTTTAATATAACTCCTATTGTATTCGTCTGAAAGAAGAATGTCATTTACACCTAGGATGATATGAGGGTGAGTAAATCATGGGCTAATTTAAAGTTTTGGGTGAACTATGTATACACACAAACTTTAATGTCAAATGAATCAACTTGACAGCACTAAAATACCGACTGTTTCAATAGTATAGCCCATGGTTAACCAAAACCATAAAAACTAAAGTTTAATAATAATAATAAAAAAAAAAAAATATATATATATATATATATGTGTGATGTGATCTGGGAAAACCCGTCAGATGTCGCGCTTGGCCGTTTTCAGGAAGATCAAAAAATAGTTTGAATGTCAGTTTTTTTTTGTCAATTTTTTTTTTCATTAAATGATTATTCTATAACATTTAGTCTCTTATCTCTGAAAATATATTGGCAAAATTCCCTTGTTTAGTGCAGAAAAAATAGCGATTTATAGTTGCAAGCTGAAAATACTCTCTTTCTCTAATGCGACCATTTCTTATGCGACCATTTCCCGGGCGAAGGTGCAAAAAATCTCACCATACCTCTCCGTCTCTTAATACTACAAAGATAGCTTACCTATCAAAATAAACCACATAACATGTACAGTGAAGGTGTATCAGTGCGCTTTTCGCGCTAATCTTGTTTAAACTGTAACGACACAAAGTTGTATAATGTTATTTTGGGATGGAGGAGAACAAGAGAACAACGGAGTGTGAAATAGCTGCTCACTTAAATGATCTTGCTCGCCTCAATCTGCTAATTCCTGGGGATGTCAGTGCCCTGTCTAATTTATTGTCTAAATAGCTGGCAACAAAAGTGAGTAGCCTACACCCTAAGTGATAAAAGCTGTACGTCATTTAACCATGCATAGCCAAATGTCATATTCATCATGTTCATGTTTTTGTCTGCTTGACAGGACCATACAAATGGTTGTATCTTGTATTAGAGCAGTTCAAATTGGTGCTTTGAGTACAATTCTCTCATACTGACCACTGGATGCTCAACATGGTACCTCATGACAAAGAACTTTCTAAGGATTTGAGAATTGTTGCTCTCCACAAAGATGGCCTAGGCTATAAGAAGATTGGTAACACCCTGAAACTGAGTTACAGTACAGTGGCCAGAGTCATACAGAGGTTTTCCAAGACGGGTTCCACTCGGAACAGGCCTCGCAAGGGTCAATCAAAGAAGCTGAGTCATCGTGCTGTGCGTCAGGTGCAGAAGCTGGCTTCAAAAAACAGACGCATGAGTGCTGCCAGCATTGCTTTAGAGGTTGCAGAAGTGGAAGGTTAGCTTGTCAGTGCTCAGATCATACACTGCAACAGTTTGCATGGCCGTCATCCCAGAAGGAAGCCTCTTCTGAAGCTAGCTCACAAGAAAGCCTGCAAACAGTTTGCTGAAAGCAACCTGTCCAAGAGCATGAATTACTGGAACCATGTCCTGTGGTCTGATGAGACTAAGATTCAGTGTTGTGACTGAAATAGTGCGTGCGGGAGCACATGCGCAAAGCAGTTTTGTAAAATGATATATGAAACATTTTTATTTTATCATATATCATTTTAAAAAACTTTTTTGCACATGTGCTTCTGCGCGCAGTATTTCAGTCACAACAAAGCAATCAGAGGACGGCGCTGAGACCATCAACTGTCAATGCTGCTCTTCCTTCATAACTCGCACTGAGAAGGATAGGCTACATTTATGTAAATAGTTGTGCAACTGCGCAAACTTTGTATTGAAGTTTAATGTTTGAGTTCCAGGGGGATTTGTGACTGTTTCACCTGTTTCACCTGTTCAACCACATCAAAGTTTCGGAATTAGTAAGTCCATGCTTTTCTCTTTTTTTTTCTTGTGTGCTGACTGAGGGGGGCGCTGTGCCTTGGTGAAACTGTGTTTGTACATGTAGCCTATTTTTTAATTATCGTGGCAAGCAATCATAAAATACAGCATATTGCCAAAAAAAAAAAAGAAGCTATTTACTGTGAGAAACGGACCCCGGATTCAGGTCGGGCTCGGGCTTAAAATATAACCGTAATGTTCGGGTCGGGTCGGGTCGGGTTAAATAATTTTGGGTACGGGCCGGGTTCGGGCTTAAGGTTAAATTAACCAGCTGCAACTGGTTAAATCCCGTGCAGACCTCTAACTGTATATCAATGATACTACAATTACACTACTATAGCCACAAGATCAGTCAATATTATAATCAATATTATACTGCTTTCAATTGGCTTTATGCACAGCTGCACAACTTCCTGAACTTTAGCCAGCTCCTTTGTGTCCTGTCTGCCATTATTGGACAAACTGATTAATCCAGGTGTGCCTGGCCTCAGTAACAATAATCAGGCACACCTGGATTAATCAGTTTGTCCAATAATGGCAGACAGGAAACAAAGGAGCTGGCTAAAGTTCAGGAAGTAGTGCAGCTGTGCATAAAGCCTATTGAGATTAACTTGTATTGAAGAATATTTTGCAATGCTAGTGTAACCACATCCAGCTACACTCATACAGTCTGATATACAGTATGTGTGTACGTATTGTGCATATGTGTGTGTGTTTTTTGTCTGTTCTTCCTTTATTATTTTTTCCCTTTTTAATATGCTCATTCTTTGCTGGTTATACAATACCCATGAGAACGTGATGTACCGTATAATTGGAAAGGTGCAGAAAAGTTTCTAGGTAGTAATTACGATCCCCATGCACTGTGATGCAATAATGATAGCCGAGTGCTTTCTTTGCCAGGGGATCCAGCGTGCCTGTTATAATAACATTAATAATCAGCCATTCATATCAACATGTTGAAAAGGAGACATCTTTTCCTCTCGGTCACTCGCTGACCGTTGCCACGCGGCTCAAGATCACTGGCATCTCCATTTCCGATGCAAATGTGTTGTGGAATTCAAAGTCAATATTATGGCTTTTGCTCTTTTATATATCACGTTTAGTGGTGAATGGAGAGAGATAGCGTGACTGGACTCAGGGATATTGTATTGTTTATTAAAAGCCTTTTAGATGCTTTTATGGTATCGCTGCTACACCTAAAGGCAATTTCAGTCCGAGCGCTTTCACTGCCATGGATCTGCACATTTCCTTTTTTTTTTTTTTACGCCCGGGCTCATGGTACCTTATGGCGTTAAGTATTTAAAGGAGCCACTAAAATATGTGTCCCCTCTCTGCCATCCTCTCCCATCTCCTGAGCAGATGATCAATTTCACAGGCTGGCTGATGCCTCCTCTGATGGATCTGGCAGATATGATGGTTTCCTCAAAGGCACACGGGACCGGGATGAGTAATAGAGGTGCCGCCATTAGCCGGCCTGTGGCACGGACAGCTCATATTTGGAAGGACAGAGATTTCATTTATGATGGTGAAATGACTAAAGGTGTGGATGGAGCTGCCACTGCGCTTACAGCATCTGAGGCCTGAAGAGATTTCAAAGGTCAGCAAGATAAATGGATTAGCATTGTATTTCCAGAACCGAGGAACAAAGCAGACCCTTCTGAATTTTTGACTGCTTTTAATGGGAAAACATTGCATTATTTTCACCATCTCCTTATTGTACCACATTGTGATAGAAAACTAAAGTAAGTGAGGCAGTCACTCGATCAGTTTAAGCAATTAGAAATGAGCTGCAGAGGTGGAAATCATATACAGGCACCACACTCCTGAGATGACATTTTGCAGAAAGAGACAAAAAGAAGAAAAAGTACACAATACAATAGAAAATTGCACAAAATATCCATGTGTTATAACCCACCCTAGCATTTTTAGTACATTCATTTACAATGTTTAGAGATGCATATTCCATTTTGTTGTTGTTGTTGTTTTAGTTATAGGAATAAGATTTACAAATTGAAGCAAATAAACTGAAGCAAATAAGGGTACGTTTACAATGACAATGATGGAAAACAGACTACACAGATGATAACGTTGTCAAAATGATTCCAGTTTACACAGATCTGCGAAAACCATATAAACGTTGTATTATTCATGCCAGGCCAGTAGCTGGCGATGTCACTTTGTAAAGAAACTTTACACGCTTATAGACTGAACACAAAATACGCATGTGCATGACATCACCGTTTTCAAAAATTCTCGTTTTTGTATTTTAAATGGAGACAATAGCGGTATCTGTTTCAAAAAACGTGCATTTTTAAACCTGTTTTCCAAATTTTGGATTTTCAGGCCCTCAAAACGCCGTTGTTGTGTAAAGTAAGAGCCAAAATCCATAAAAAGTTTTCCGTTTTAGGTTGAAAACAGTGTTGTGTAAACGGCACCTAAATCTGTGAATATTATATCACGTTTGAGACATATAGCACAACAACGCTTGTAGACATTTAAAAGATGAAATTTGGATAGATACGAAATTAATATTTTTTAAAATATATTAAATATAACATTAAATTAAGTTGGTTTGTTTGTTTCATTTATTTATTTTTAAACAACACGGTATTGGTTCAAGAGAAAAAGGAATCTAGTGGATCTGACCTTGACAATATGACACAGGTCAAGTGGCTGGATCTGCATGGGCTTTTCTGGACGCAGTGAAAAACAAATGTAACAATTGTAACAAATGTATTATTAAACTGTTACAAAGGTATTATTACACTGACAAACGTGTAATTACACGGTAACAAACATATTATTACACTGTAATGTACTGTTACACTGTAAAACATGTGTTTTTACACTGTGACAAATGTATTATTACACTGTAACAAATGTATAAGTACACTGTAACAAATGTATAAGTACACTGTGATGTATAATTACACTGTAACATACGTATAATTACACTGTAACAAATGTATTATTACACTGTAACAACCATATAATTACACTGTAACAAACATGTTATTACACTGTAACAAATGTCGTACACTGTAATAAACGTTTAACTACACGGTAACAAACATTATACATGTAATACATTTATAATTACACTGTAATAAATGAATAATTACACTTTAATGTTATATTACTCTATAATAAATGTACATTACACTGTAACAAACATTACACTGTGAAAAATGTATTATTACACTGTAATAAGCGTATAATTACACTGTAACAAACATTACACTGTGAAAAATGTATTATTACACTGTAATAAGCGTATAATTACAATGTAATAAATGTGTTACAATAAAAATTTATAATTACATTCAGGGTTTGAAATTAACACCCGTCAATCCACCAAATGCAGCTAACGCAGAAGGGAGGAGATGGCTGAATGACAATATTTAGTTTGAATAAAAAATATATGAAATCCAAATTTTATAATATATTTGTGTGTATATATATATATACAAATATATTATAAAATTTGGATTTCATACGTTTTTTATTCAAACTAAATATTGTCACAGTACAGTACTGTAAAAGCCTACAGTACAATACTGCATTTCTATATTACAGTAAAATACCGTAATTTGCATTGCATTCTGGGCAATTTTGTTTGAGCGGGAACATTTTACAGTACATTTTAGTGTTGCTGTAACCTAGCTGTAACCTGGCTGTAATATGCCAGACAATAATACAGGGTTCCTGTAAACAGAGAGCGCGCGCGCCGCCTGACTGACGTCAGAGCACAACTGCGGCAGATCACTCCAATGATGGGTATCATACTCTGCGGATATCTGGGAATTTGGTAAGTACATTTTTACTTTTATAATAAGGTTTTAGGATTTTACGCTATAGTGTACATGGCTTTTAAGGCTTTTAATGTGAAATGACAGTGGAAGTTTAGCCAGCGACGGTTCGTTGCAAAAACACAATCTGCTCTTACGTTAGCTACCCCGCTGCTTGTGATGACATTTTCAAATCTAACTCCGTGAATTAACATTACCTTACAGTTTATTTCGACCAAAACAGACTTTATGATTGTTGTAACGGTGGAAAGACAAATCGAGGGGTTCTTTTGTGAGTTTTATTTAGTTTCTGTCGAGTTTTAATTAAATTTGTTTAACGATGGTCAAATTGCTGCATTTGACATAACTTAGCCTACAGAGGACATACAAACAAGGTTTGAAGGATCTTATAATAACAAAAATGTCTAACTGTTATATCTGTTGGGATGCTTTTGCTTTCCATAACATCCGAGCCTGTCAGTGGTAAAAACAAGCAATTATAATAGACATAATGTTACATACATTTTGCTCAATCTGCATTGCAGTCCGGTTCCCGGATGACGAACTTGATGATTTTATGATCGTACGAACATGATCAATACTGGACCAAATTGAATAAGTCATTTAGACACAAAAACGCATGAAAATAAGGCTTAAAAATACTACACTTTCCTTTGCAATGCAAAATGAGTGATTTGGGCTTAGAGAGATTGGCTATTGGTGCAAGTTTAGCCTTTTACTTAATTTCTATTTAGGCGGGAGACACAGTTACAATGATTATTATAATAGGGGCTAATTAAAAATATGAATAAAGGTGTAAATTGTTGAAAAACTTTATCAGAGTTAGTGATCTATTAGGCAACAAAGACAAGTAAAATGCATGCCAAAAAAAGCATATAGAATATATAGAGAGGTCAAGTGAAGCTTATTTTTTATTAACCTAACTTGATGTATTGTAAGCAGATTTATGAGATATATGTCCTCAACAAGCAACACATGACACTTAACTGAATAATATTTATTTTGATTTCTTACAGCTCTACAGTGTGGGGCAATTTTATTTGCAGCCTGGGAATGAGTTTTCTGTAAGTATTAGCCATGTTAATACAATATTTTAAATTTAAAGTTTTAAAATCTAAAAGTTAATTTTTTTATTATTAAATCGGCTATTTTTGTTATTTCTACAGAATTTTCTTTTACAATTTCTCTCTTCCACTGTCTGTCTGCTCATCTTTGGTGCTGTGGCTAACAGGCTTTGTCATTTCTCATTTCAGTTTTGGTCAATAGTCCAATTTTCGCCAGGTTCCAGTACCACCTCAAAGTAGCTAACCCTTGCACTTTTAAGAATTTTCTAACTTTTAAGTCACATACAGTATGTATCGACACCATGGCAAGGACTAATTTATGTCTAAACCAATCCTGATTGAAGTTCACCCAAAAAAGAAATTTGTCATCAGATCACTTAGCCTACTCACCCTCATGTTGTTCCAAACCTGTATGAGTTTCTTTTTTCTGCTGAATACAAAAGAAGATATTTTGAAGAATGTTGGTAGTTAAACAGTTGATGGTAGTCGTTGACTTCCATAGTATTTTTTTCCTACTATGGAAGTCAATAGCTACTTTCAACTATTTGATTACCTATTTTCTTTAAAATATCTTCTTTAAAGGATTAGTTCACCTCAAAATGAAAATTTCCTAGTAATTTACTCACCCCAATGCCATCCAAGATATCCATGTCTTTCTTTCCTCAGTGGAAGAGAAAATAAGTTCCCTTTCGTAGTCACTCCGAGTTACGTCGGATGACGGAGAATGGGGGTTTCGCCAGAAAGCCAATCCTCTTCGAGTATTAAAAAACGAGCCTATGGCAATGAAATGCCATGGGTCTGCGGAATTTGCATAATGTATCTCCGCCTCACTGCGTGAGTATTTAAGGAGAGACACCTGCAACAGCAGATCATGTTTTCGCTTCGGAGCCAAGAGAATCTCTTCACTCCACAAGCCAAATCCTGAGTATTCTCAGTGACTAAATCTCTTCGAGACGAGCGAACTCTCTGATGTTGGTGTGACGGCGGTATCCAGCGAGTTTCATATTGCCTGCGATCTGAGCAGTGGTCTGCCGGTCTGTGTGTCTTTCCCTGGTCGCTTCAGCATCCGCAGAGTTTTTTTTTCCTCTCACTAAAAGAGCGTGCACGCGGCACGTCTTTTTAAAGACGCGTCTTTCTAAAGACGATCTGCCCGTGTATTTCTGAGTGCGGTATTCTGATAGATTCAGCTGTTGGGCGCGAGCGCTGTTTGGCGTGTTTGGGCTTTGATCACGCTCGGACAGCACTCGTGGGTGTGTCACGTTCTCTCAGTGGGAACGTGACCATCGCAATGTATACGGTCGAGACTCTGTGAGCTCATTTGAGTGAGAGTCCCCTCATCCATCACCCGATCTATTTTTCTCCACGTGAGATAATACTTCGGCTGGTGGCCAGGGTGACTAAGACGTCAGGTCTGGAACTAACCGACGAAAATTCCTCGGTCCACACCCCGTCTTTCACGTTGCAACCCACGTGGTCCCGAGTGGATTCGCCGGCCCGCCCGCGGGCCCGCGTTCTCATTCGGTCCACCAGCTGATGAAATCATGTTTATCGCCGCATCACAAGGTGAGCTGGAGTCCTCTGGAGATGGCTCGTCTGTGCTGCTGTCCTCGGATGTGCTAGCATAGCGAGCTTGATTCAGAATTCACAGCTATGCTTTCCCGGGCTGCCACGAGTATCGGGTTTGTGTGGAAAATTCTGCCATATCCCGAGCACTTGAGGCTGATGATTGGTTTTTGGGGGTGGCGAACCCAAATCCTTTCTACCCGGATGTGCATGAAGAGGCCATGAGATCGTGGAAGTCTCCTTTGACTTTTCGCGACTGCTCTGCGGCCTCTTCCGCCTTCTCTGCCCTCGTAGAGGCCGCAGTCTACGGTACACTGGGGTTCCCCCCTGTGGAGTGTTCTGTGGCAACACTTAGGTGTCCCCACAGCGCCTCCACCTGGCGTGGCAACCCTAAGCACCCCCCCAATGCCTGTAGGTTCTTGTCTACTCCGGTGGCGGGGACCTATAGAGCTGCGGGGCAGGCTGCCACTTCACTGTGTGTTATTGCCATCCTTCTGGGTGTTCAGTGACATGCACGAGGGTAGGGCTGATTCAGGGCTCATCCTTGAGCTGCCTGCCGTCACCGACCTTGCTCTACGAGCGACGAAGGTGACCGCACGCTCCCTGAGTCAGGTGATGTCCACATGTGTGGTCAGACATTTCTGGCTTAACCTGGTTGATGTGCGCGAGGCTGAGTGAACCAGTTTCCTCAACTTCCCCATATCCCAGGCTGGCCTCTTCGGCGGCGCGGTCGAGAACTCTGCCCAACAGTTCTCGGCCGCCCAGAAGTGGACTGTGGCTTTTTTCTGACCCTGCGGCTTCTGCTGCCAATCAGCCGGCAGCTCAGACGCTTCAGTCCGCTTGCCGTCGAATGCGCCCTCCTGCGACTTCCACCCCCTCCCGCCCGGCCGTGGAGGTGGTCGCAGGGAGGTGCCCCTGCCCGTACCAGCCCCGCAGCCCCGCTGTACGCCAGGCTATGCGGCGCTCCCGTTACGGGCAGCTCAGTTATGGCTTGCAGTTCTCATGGAGTGGTTGCAGGCCCACTCCTTCCCCCGGTGGAGGGCTGGGGGAGAATCTTTTAAAAAAGAGCTGCATCCCATCTCTGAGCACGCAGAGCTGGACGGCAGTGCGCGACGCCCCCGAGCCTCGCCACTCTCGTTCCCCTCTGTCTCTGAGGGTGCGGATGACAGTGCGTGCCGTCTCCAGACCACACCACTCTCGTCCTCCTCTATCGCCAGACCCCTGGCAGAGCAGACCCCCGCGGAACGCTGGTCCTTCCCTGGTCTCCTCTGTCAGGACGCGGAGCATGACTGTGCACGCGTGCTGGGCCGCTATGCCACCCTCACCTGTGCCGGTCACTCCGCTCCGCTGCCCCTCCGGGGGGACGCCTGTGGCTCGGATGATTCCACTGGATCAGTGTTTGGTGGCTTGGTTAGAGCTCCCCAATCTGTCCTGTTGGGTCGCCCGAATGATCAGGCTCGGCTATGCGATTCAGTTCGCACGGTCTCCTCCCCGCTTCAGGGGAGTCCGCTTACTGTGGTCGGTGGCTATGCCCCGATCATGAGAGCGGAGGTTGCCACCCTGCTGGCGAAGGGTGCAATCGAGGCTGTCCCTCCAGCCGAGGTGGAGTTACGGGTTTACACCCCGTACTTCATTGTCCCCAAGAAAACCGGTGGGTTACGGCCAATCCTGGACTTGCGCGTCTTGAACCGCTCCCTTCACAGGCTGCCGTTCAAGATGCTCACGCCCAAACGCATTTTCGAATGCGTGCGGCCACAGGATTGGTTTGCAGCGTTAGACCTGAAGGACGCCTACTTTCATGTCTCCATTTTACCTCGACACAGACCGTTTCTTCGGTTTGCTTTCGAGGGGCAGGCATACCAGTACGCAGTTCTCCCATTCGGGTTGGCTCTGTCTCCTCGCGTCTTTACGAAGGTCGTCGAGGCAGCCCTTGTTCCCCTACGCGAACACGGGGTTCGCATCCTGAATTATCTCGACGACTGGCTAATATTAGCTCACTCTCGAGATCAGGTTTGCGAACACAGAGATCTAGTGCTCCGGCACCTAGCCCGTCTGGGCCTTCGGGTCAACTGGGAGAAGAGCAAACTTTGCCCCGTGCAGAGGATCTCTTTTCTCGGTATGGAGATAGACTCGGTCGCCATGTCCGCGCAGCTTACGAGCGAGCGCGCACACTCACTGCTGACTTGTCTTCGACAGTTCGAGGGCAAGAGTGCGGTCCCACTGAAACTTTTTCAGAGGCTCCTGGGGCATATGGCATCCGCAGCCGCAGCAACGCCACTCGGATTGCTTCATATGAGACCGCTTCAGCTGTGGCTTCGCGATCGGGTCCCGAGGTGGGCATGGCATCACGGTACGCTCAGAGTTCTAATAACTCCGACCTGCCGTCAGACCTTCACCCCGTGGCGGAACCTCAGCTTTCTACGGGCCGGAGTTCCCCTAGAACGAGTTTCCAGGCATGTTGTCGTCTCCACAGATGCCTCTGCCACGGGCTGGGGCGCCATGTGCAATGGACATGCAGCCGCGGGCTCCTGGACAGGACCCCAGCGCCTCATGCATGTCAATTGCCTCGAGTTGCTGGCAGTACGCCTTGCCCTGCACCGCTTCCGTGCGTTGCTCCTGGGTCAACACGTACTTGTCCGCTCGGACAATACCGCGACTGTAGCGTACATCAACCGTCAGGGTGGTCTACGCTCTCGCTGTATGTCGCAACGAGTCAGAAGCACCTGAGGTCCCTTCGTGCTATTTACATTCCTGGAGTGCGGAACCGTGCAGCTGACGAGCTGTCTCGGCTCTGGCCAACCTCTGGCGAATGGAGACTCCATCCCCAGTCGGTCCAGCTGATATGGGACCAGTTCGGGGACGCACAGATAGATCTGTTTGCCTCCCACGACTCATCCCATTGCGCCCTGTATTACTCCCTGACCGAGGGCACGCTCGGCACGGATGCACTGGCGCACAGCTGGCCGCAGGGCCTACGCAAGTATGCGTTTCCCCCAGTGAGCCTTCTCGCACGGACTCTGTGCAAGATCAAGGAGGACGAGGAGCAGGTCTTATTGGTCGCCCCATACTGGCCCACCAAGACCTGGTTCTCCGAACTGATACTCCTCGCGACAGCACCTCCTTGGCCAATTCCTCTGAGGAAGGACCTCCTTTCTCAGAGACGGGGCACCCTTTGGCACCCTCGTCCCGATCTTTGGAGACTCCACGTGTGGCTCCTGGACGGGACGAGGCAGGTTTGAGTACCCTGCCACCAGCGGTGGCGGCTACCATCACTTCCGCTAGAGCATCGTCCACGAGACATGTCTATGCGTTGAAGTGGAACCTCTTTGTTAACTGGTGCTCTTCTCGCCGAGAAGACCCCAGGAGATGCTCGATCAGCGTTGTGCTTTCCTTCCTGCAAGACGGGTTGGAGCGAAGGCTGTCTCCCTCCACCCTGAAGGTGAATGTGGCCGCTATCGCCGCATATCACGAAGCAGTTGAAGGTAAGTCTCTTGGAAAACACGACCTGATCCTCAGGTTCCTGAGAGGAGCGAGGAGACTGAATCCTCCTCGCCCTCCTCTCGTTCCCTCTTGGGACCTCTCAGTGGTCTTAAGTGCCCTGCAGAGGGCTCCCTTTGAGCCTCTGCAATCAGCTGAGCTTAAGATCCTGTCAATGAAGACAGCGCTCCTGGTTGCGTTTGCCTCCATCAAGAGGGTAGGGGACCTGCACGCATTCTCCGTTGACGAAGCGTGCCTGGAGTTCGGGCCCGGTCACTCTCACGTGATCCTGAGACCCCGGCCTGGATATGTGCCCAAGGTTCCCACCACTCCCTTCCGGGACCAGGTGGTGAACCTGCAAGCGCTGCCCCGGGAGGAGGCAGACCCAGCCTTGGCACTGCTCTGTCCAGTACGCGCCCTCCGTGCTTACGTAGACAGGACGCAGTGTTTCAGGACCTCAGACCAGCTCTTTGTCTGTTATGGTGGGAAGCTGAAGGGAAAGGCTCTCTCCAAACAAAGGTTGTCTCACTGGATAGTGGACGCCATTGCTTTGGCATACCAGCAGCAAGGTCGACCATGCCCCCTTGGTGTGACCGCCCACTCCACCCGGAGTGTGGCGTCCTCTTGGGCTTTAGCGCGTGGCGCCTCGCTAACAGACGTCTACAGAGCTGCAGGCTGGGCGACACCTAACACATTCGCCAGATTTTACAATCTCCGAGTGGAGCCAGTCTCCGCCCATGTACTGTCTTTTTCAAGCTAACATGGGAGCTGTTAAGTGTCTCGCTTGCTCGCCATTCCACTCCACGGACTGGATACGTGCGATATTTCCTCAGGTGAGCCTTCCTCTCTGAAGCCCTGAGTTCCTCCAGCACTGTTGACGCTGGCGCCAGTGTCTATTGCCTGTGCGTCGGCTAGGTGCCTCCGTGTGCATGGTTCCTCCTCTGAGTAACCCCCACATGTGTATTTCCACTGTAAGCCTCTTTGAGCATGTGTCTTTCCCTCGGCAAGTCACCTGCCACTCCTGGAGTTGAAAGTAGATGCCACCCTACGGGCTGGTCACTCCAGTGTTCCTCCATATGTAGCCCCCTTGGGCCATATGTGTATTCTTAAGTCCTCCCTATGGGTAGGCATGCTGCGGCATATCTCCCATGAGATATGCTTCCCAGTGTACCTTGGTATTCCTGTGTTAAGTAGGACTCCTTCGTCCGTGCCTATATCACGACAGGGAGGTCAGACTTCGCAGGGCACTGGAAGACAGCTGTGAAGGTGGCGTGATTACACGGGGACCCCCATTCTCTGTCATCCGACGTAACTCGGAGTGACTACGAAAGGGAACGTCTCGGTTACGGATGTAACCCTCGTTCCCTGAGTAGGGAACGGAGACGTTACGTCTCCCTGCCACTTCCGCTGTACCGCTGGGTAGACGCCTGAGTTCAGTCTCGGCTCCTCAGCGAAGACATGATCTGCTGTTGCAGGTGTCTCTCCTTAAATACTCACGCAGTGAGGCGGAGATACATTATGCAAATTCCGCAGACCCATGGCATTTCATTGCCATAGGCTCGTTTTTTAATACTCGAAGAGGATTGGCTTTCTGGCGAAACCCCCATTCTCCGTCATCCTACTCAGGGAACGAGGGTTACATCCGTAACCGAGACGTTTTTTGAGGAAAATATTTCTGTATTTTTTTTTCCGAATAATGGACTTCAATGACAACCAGCGTTTTGAAGTCCAATTCAATGCAGTTTCAAAGGTCTTTGAAGTGCTTGAAACGGCTGTGCACGAACACAGCTGAGGAGGAGGGGCTTATCTAGCGAAACGATAGGTCATTTTCAAAAAATAAAATAAAAAATATATACTTTTTAACTACAATTGTTCGGATTGAGCTGATCTGCAACGCGCCGGGAACTACGTCATCACGTTGAAAGGTCAGGCTCGATGTCGCCGGCGCCAGCGGAAGTACCGCCCCACTCGACCATTCGATGGAGGATAGTTCAAATTGTATTGGTCGCTTTGTAAACAGTGGGGCTTCCGCCCGTGCCAGCAGCATCGAGCGTGACCTTTCAACGTGATGACGTAGTTCCCGGCGCGTTGCAGATCAGCTCAATCCGAACAATTGTAGTTTTAAAAGTATATATATATATTTATATTTAAATAACCTATCGTTTTGCTAGATAAGCCCCTCCTCCTCAGCTGTGTTCGTGCACAGCCGTTTCAAGCACTTCAAAGACCTTTGAAACTGCATTGATTTGGACTTCAAAATGCTGGTTGTCATTGAAGTCCATTATTTGAAGAAAAATACAGAAATGTTTTCCTCAAAAAACTTAATTTCTCTTCCACTGAGGAAGAAAGACATGGATATCTTGGATGGCATTGGGGTGAGTAAATTATTAGGAAATGTTCATTTTGAGGTGAACTAATCCTTTAACTATCCCTTCAAAAGCTGCTTATACCTGTAAACTGCTGGTGTACTGGACATGCAATGTTCATAAATGGTTTTAATAGAGTAATTGATGAATAAAAAATTTTTTTTGACTATAACATAGTTTGGATTGTCTTTTGATTTGCAGTTATTCTGAAGTTGCATTATAATATTATTACCTATAGATTTATATACTGTAATAACTACATTATTTATAGTATCATTATTAGTCATTAGAAAATCATAATATTTTGCAATAATGTATCAATATAGATATTACAGTACAATACCGTATAATTAATTACAGCAGAAGTAGACAAACATTTCACAATACAGTAAAAATACAGTACAGTACTGTTTTGTCGTTTATGGCGCTTTTCCACTACACAGTACCAGCTCGCCTCGGCTCGGCTCGACTCGACTCGACTCGACTCGACTCGACTCGCCTTTGTTTGCTTTTCCACTGTGTAAAAGTTGTACCTGTACCTGCTTTCAGGTACTTTTTTTCGTACCACCTCCGGCGAGGTTCTAAGCGAGCTGAGGCGAGCTAAGAAGATACTAAAATGTGACGTGAAAACAATGCCGACTGCTGATTGGTCACAGAGAATCTGCGTCATCATTGCACGCGCCAGATGGAGTATCCAGAATAAATAACCCCGCCATTTTTAAATAGTTTGGCCAGAGATAGTTACTAAACTTACTACTATTATTATGGCAACTCGGAAGAATACGCCGTGGTCAAACGAGGAGGTGCAGACATTCCTTTGTTTGGTTGCCGAAGAGAGGATCCAGCGAGAGCTTGATGGGGCAACGAGGAACGAAAGGCGTCGCTATGACGACCGGGTACTATTTGTGGCGGTACTTTCTGCAATGGAAAATGGAGCGAAAAGCGAGCCGAGTCGAGGCGAGCCAAGGCGAGTCGAGTCGAGTCGAGCTGGTACTGGTAATGGAAAAGCGCCATCGTTTACAGTCCTGTTTGTGTGTACTGTAAATTGAATTACAGTACAATTACTGTAAATCAAGATACAGTAACTTGCTGGCAACCTTGCTGCCAGTACTGTACTGTAAAAATACAAGAAAATTGTTAACAGTGTATATAAATATATATTTATTTATTTATTTATTTATCTGATTCTTTTCTTTTTTTTGTCTAGTAGAAGTTCTGAATGGCCGGTAACTTAAAATTTAGTAGCCAAATTGGCCGGTGAGTGAAAAGGTAATTTAAAACCCTGATTACATTGTAACAAATGTATTTGAACACTGTAATAAAAAGTTTTTTTTTTGTAACAAATGTATTATTAAACTTTTACAAAGGTTTTATTACACTGTAAAATATGTATTATTACACTGACAAATGTATAATTACACGGTAACAAACATATTATTACACTTTAGTGTATTATTGTAAAGTGTGCACTTTTACACTGTAACAAATGAATAATTACACTGTAAAAATGTATAATTACACTGTAACAAACGTGTAATTACACTGTGATATGTTTTATTACATAAAATGTATACTTACACTATTATTTCTGTAACATTCATTTTTACACTTTAATAAATGTAAAATTACTCTGTAATAAATGTTATATTACACTGTTCTAAATGTTATATTACACTGTAACAAACAGATTATCGCACTGTAATAAACGTATAATTACACAGTATCAAAAGATTATTACACTTTGAAAAATGTATAACTACACAGTAACACATGTATTACACTGTAACAAATGTATAATTGCACTGTAACAAAATGTTTTGTTACAATGTAATAAATGTATTATTACACTGTAACAAATGTATTATTACAAAACAATGTGTAAATACATACAATATGTAATTACATACGTCGCCTGACGAAGACCCTTTGGGTCGAAACGTTCATTTTAATAAATCCTTGGGAGCAGAAGTGACAGTGTGCCGATTCTTGTTTATTTTTCGTAAAATTGGTCAAATTACACTGAAACAAACGCATTATTACACTATAACAAATATATAATTACGATTAAATGTATAGTTACACTGTAACAAAAGTTTTATTACACTGTAACAAACATAATTACACTGTAATAAACAATTACACTGTAACAAAATGTTCTTTTACACTGTAATGAATGTATAATAACACTGTAACAAATATATTATTACACTGTAATACACATAATTACAATGTAAAAAATATGTTTTTACACTTTAATAAACATATTACACTGTAACAAACTAATTATTACACTGTGACAATTACATTTTTACACCATAATAAACATATAATTACATCGTAACAAATTTATTATTACACTGTAATAAATGTATAATTTGAATAAAAATGTATAATTGCATTCAGGGTTTGAAATCAACACCACGCCAACCCACCAAATGCGGCTAAAAAAAAACTGTGGCAGGTAACGCTGTCCAATCACTAACCAATTTGGCGTGTTATTATGTTTACTCGCTTTGCTGGGGAGGCAATGTAAGCTTTTCATGTAAGCCCAATCTGCGCAGATTTAGTGCAAATACTCAACTTGTGAGCTTTATATTAAATACAGCGTATTGTGCAGAATCTGCATATATCTGACTTTAACATGCATGCCCATCACTGATAACGACAACAAATAACGACACGCACTTGGACATTTGCATTGAAGCAATAATGAAGATTAAAAAGCATTTGGTAAACAGAAAAGACATTGTTATTTTATAACATATAATATAGTTATAATATATAATATAAAATAATTTATAATATAAGTTTATAATATATATATATATATTTAGCTAGTTGGAGTTCTGAATGGCCGATACCTAAAAAATGTAATAGCCAAATTGGCCGGTGAGTGAAAAAGTTAATTTCAAACCCTGATTGCATTGTAACAAATGTATTTGAACAATGTAATACGTTTTTTTTTAACTATACTAAACATATAGTTACACTGCAATGTATTATTACAATATAATAAATGTGTAATTACACTGTAACATATGTATTATTACACTGTAATAAACATTATTACACCGTAACAAATGTATGATTACAATAAAAATTTATTACATTTTAACAAATGTATTTGAAATATCTGATAAATGTATTTTTAAACTGTACTAAACACATCATTAATGTATTAGGCTACAATATATTAAATGCATAATTACATTGTAATAAATGTTATATTACACTATAACAAACGTATAATTACATTGTGACAATTGTATTATTAAAATGTAATGTTATTACAATGTAATAAACGTATAATTACACTGTAACATACGTATTATTACACTGTAATAAACATATTACACTGTTGCAAATGTATTATTACACTGTAATAAATGTATTAATAAACACTGAGAAAAATGTACTACTGTAATAAATGTATAATTACACTCTAACAAACATATTATTACACTGTTACAAATGTATTATTACACTGCAATAAACGTATAATTACACTGTAACAAATGTATTACAATAAACATTTATAAATACAATAAAATGTATAATTACATTTTAACAAATGTATTTGAACACTGTAATAAACATTTTTAAACTGTAAACTCATAATTGCACTGTAATAAATGTATTAGTACACAAAGCACGACATACTCAACAGATGGGAGAATAGCCCATTGTGGATGAAGCTCAGGGAGAGATGTGTGACAGCATTGTGACACCATTATCAGTTCATCTCGCAAAAGATGTGGGATATTACTCATAATAATGGGTAGAACAGAGAATCCCAGAGGCTTTGATGGTCTGGGATACTAGATGAATAAAGAATATCCGCCAATCTGATCACAGATAGAACACCATTGAAATAAATGACTGCAGGATGCAGTTGATACCTTAATGAAGGTCGACAGACAGAGCGAGAAATTAAGACAGACAAACAAACAATAAATAAAAAAATACTATAAACGAAGAACATAACTGTCAAGTAATTCTGCATTCTGAGGCATTTAGGCGGTAATGGTTAACGTATTCAGTATTTGACCCCAACAACTTGACCAATCACGAGTCACGATGCCAATTATGCACAAAGCACATTTTCTTGGAATAAATTATTTGATCTAATAGCTGGCTTGGCAAACTTTCTTCTTGAATTTCACCAAGTTCAGCTCTGGACAAAAGCCCAAATTGATGAGCTTCAATTCTCTGAAAAGCGCTGAGAAAGACATCTGGTGCACCGACGCTGAACTGTTTGACAATTTCATATTGCTATTCCTATCCCTATGCAATTTGCCTTGTTTAATTCATCTCAGTAATTACACATTGCTTGAAAAACCACACCACAATCAGCCTGAGTGAGTAACATGGAGAAAATAAGACAGACATAAGTTGGAAGTCGTGAATGTGTAATGATTTATCTGCATGGCATCAGCATAGCAGAGGTGGTAACAGATGTTTGGCTGATGCTCTGGTAGGATGGCAGGTTCGGATAAAACCCAGCTGATAACAACTCAACTGCTGCAAATAATCACAGCTGAACTTTACAGTCACCCACTCATATGAAGAAGAGCTACGCATCAAAACGGCATGATTGGAAAGTGCTTGGACAGAGTAATGTTTGTCTTATCAATTAATAATAATAATAATAATAATACCTTTTATTTAAAAGGCGCCTTTCAGGGCACTCAAGGACACCGTACAATATAAAACAGGGCAACAAATACAGAACAGACAAAGCACTACATTACAACTACGCATCAAACAATCATATCATTAAAATCTAATCTAAACAAAAACGTTTTTATCTGAGCTTTAAAATGGGAAATTGAATCCATTTGACGAATGTGCAGTGGTAAGGCATTCCACAGTTTAGGCGCCACACAACTAAAAGATCTACCACCATAGGAACTCAGTTTGAAGTTTGGAACAGACAATAATTCAGCAGAAGAGGATCTCAGAGAACGTGAAGGTCTATACAAATGAAGAAGATCTAACAAATATTGAGGTGCCGAATTATGAAGAGCTTTATATGTAAGGAGCAATAGTTTGTAATGTATACGGTGGCGAACAGGGAGCCAGTGGAATTGGTAAAGAGTTGGAGTTATATGCTCAAAAATACGTGAGTGAGTAACAATCCTGGCTGCTGAGTTCTGGATTAACTGTAGTCTATGTAGTTGTTTTTCAGGGATACCAAATAAAAGAGAATTGCAGTAATCGATCCGAGATGTTACCAAGGCATGAATAAGTACTTCGGTACAGTGTTGAGAAAGTGAAGAACGAAGTCTAGCAATATTACGTAAATGAAAAGATGCAGCACGTGAAATTGTATTAATATGAGAACTAAAAGAAAGCAAACCATCAAATATGACCCCAAGACTTTTCACCTGAGTGGAGAAGTTAACTGAGCAATTATCAATAAACAAAGTAAAGGGTTGAGCTTTAGATAGAACAGACCTAGACCCAACAAGAAGGGCTTCGGTTTTATTAGAATTTAAATTTAGAAAATTATTAGTCATCCATATGTTAACATCCTGCAAACATTTAGTAAGGTTAGATGGGAGATGAGAAGCAGTAGGTTTTGTGGATATATATACTTGTGTGTCGTCAGCATAAAAATGAAAACGAATACCATAAGAATGAAAAATATGACCAAGGGGTAGAATATAAAGAATAAATAAAAGGGGACCCAACACTGACCCCTGCGGAACACCGTGATTGACTGAGATAGGCTCTGAACGAGCCGTCTTAATCTGTACGAATTGTTTCCTGTCGCATAAATATGAGGAAAACCACAGAAGAACATTACTAGCTACTCCAATACAAGCCAATCGTTCCAGTAATACTGAATGACTAATAGTGTCAAAGGCAGCACTAATATCCAAAAGAATCAGAATAGACCATGGCCACCTAAAGGTCTATCTATCTATCTATCTATCTATCTATCTATCTATCTATCTATCTATCTATCTATCTATCTATCTATCTATCTATCTATCTATCTATCTATCTATCTATCTATCTATCTATCTATCTATCTATCTAATAAAAGAAAACAAAGGGAAAGGATTAAGTAAAGAAAAAAGAACATGCGACTGGAGCCGTGCCCCATGGTGAGCGGAGTGGGTCGATGCCCTGATGCCTCTGTAGGGGGTGGTGATACTGACGCCATTGATTGGGTCCCAGTGTGTTACTGATGTGTTTAAATGGGAACACAGCTGAACTTTAAGAAGGGAAGCGGAGTTCTGAGAGGCAACAACAGACATTCAGTATTGATTACTCCCAGGGGTATGAGGCAGCGCAATCCCACCACAGCACGAGGGAATTTGCCAGAAAATTCTTCTAAATTGAGCTATCTTCAAGATCAAGGAGGACTATTATGACTCTCACTGCTTGCGCATCATTCTACAAATTCAGCTCTCATTGTTATCAATGATGAATGTTTTCATGATTAATAGATACAGTAAGCGCTTCGGCTAATTGATAAGCAGCAGGTGCAAATAAATCATTTTATGCTTAATGATTGAAATCCAAACTAATGACAATGTGAGTGTGCATTATTTCTGTTACTGCAAGCATTGTAGTTAGGCTATGATATTTCTTGGGTTTGTTTTCAAAACGATGCTGCAAATTATCAGACTGAGAAAACAAAAATAGCAGATCAAATAACAGATCACTCTGTAACAGATCACTCTAAATTGTAATGTAGACGTGCATTTTCTGTAAAGCAGCTTTGAAACAATATGCATTGTGAAAAGCACTATACAAATAAATGTGGATTGAATTGAATTGAATTAAAATATAATCCTTCTGCCTTGAAATGTTTATACACTTCCACAACAACATAAAAAGCTTGTATTCCTCTATTGTGCTCAGTCGACCTCAGGTGTATTGTCCTCGTTTGAAAAACTGCCTTGATGATATATGGGGTACATGTCTCCTCCTCACCTCATGTAGTGTGTTTATTGTAAACTGGGTTAGCTTACTGCCACCTTTACCTGTGGAGCATTGTGCATCGTGATAAGGATCATGGGAAACCACGTCCCCCTTGACCAGAGCTCATGATGTCCTGGGTCTAGCATTAAAACCTAAGCAACACAGTTACAACAGATCAGAGAATACACTGACTACTCGTACCTATGCGAGATAATATATTCTCAAGCAATGCAGTTCACACTCCCAAATTTGCAAGGCCCATTCACACCAAGGGCAATCAATAGTGATACCAATAAAGTCGTTGGAATCACTTTCAGAATGTTTTATCCAGCTGTTGAACACAAAAAAAAAAAAAACATTGTCAGCTAATCAGAATCCACTTGACTTTAAAGAGCTCAAGCATTTGACTCTTTCCCTACCATTGACAGAATTTTCTGTGATTTATGAGACAACACTTCCCCGCTATTGACGGAATGTTCAGTATTTCTTTGTTTTCACTGTTATATGGTAGAGGGCGCCATTACAAACCTTCTGAAAGTGTAATCAAGATCAAAACAAAAACAAAAAAGGAGCAGAAACAAGTGATAAAAGCATTGTTTATGCACGTTGCAGTCTTTGAAAAAAAACTTGTTTCATTTTCAAAGTTTTTCCAGTTTGATAATGCATGGAACTATAGAATAAGATGTTTTTTTGTTTGTTTTGTCTAAAAGCAGAGGCTCTGTTCTTTGTTTTTAGATATTCCATGTTCAGATATTCATACAACAAAATATTCTGGGGGCCAATATTTTTGTAAAAATTATCAAAAACACTGCCGGTGGCTGGCAACTCTTTTTTTTTTAAACATAGGCGGGGAACTAGGTAAAGTCCTAGATGACATAACTGCAACACACACTTATAATAAGCACAATGTTATTGTCTGTTGGTGTGGACATTATACTGTAGTTATCATTCTTGGTGTGGTCTACAAACGAGGCGTTTCAGGCAAGTGTTTTCTGTTGAAGAAATGAACTCCCTTTGGTGTGGACTTTGTGCATTGTAACTTTACAGACATTTACATGCACAAAATGCTATATTACACACCAAAGGAAAAGTTAAATCAAACAAAGCATAATAGGCGCCGTTTAAAGGAACTCAACTCTAACTCGTTTAATGTTTTTTGGTGACATATTTATGCCTGTATAAGCCTATGGGCCAACAACTATAAATATTCCCTCTTGAAACACATTCTGTTTTTTTTCCCCTCAGAGTGGCGAGCAACTGCAACAGTTAACATAATTCATTACAGCTCCCATTTATGCAGATTTCATGATTAGTAAATTAACCTCTTGGCCTCCATTCAGAAGTAATTGTTCAGGAGAAATCCTGATTTGGGTTATGACTGTTAATTCTGTTCTGGTGAGTAATGCAGCTGTCAGCTGTGTTGTACATCTGTCGAGGCTGGGTAAGTGCATCTGAGATATGGCAAGGAAGAATGTTCTGGAAAATGATGCAAATGGTTTAGTGGCGGCTCTTAAGGGAGGAATGTTAGTTTGACATATCCACAGCACTTATAGCAGAGATTTATCAAGAACTCACACATCTATTAAAGAAACCAGAGAGATCATTGAACAGTGGCGAACGTCGCGCTTACTGTCATATTCATTATCCTTTGAAATAAACCAAGCACTTTTTGTTCCACATGACTATATATAATGATGCTGAAGTGCAGTGGCTGTTTAAATAGTGTCCCATTCTCAATAAACAAAGAATACGGCTTGGCTTACCGTCCGTGTAAGAGAGAAGCATAATTTGATATTTTTTGCAGTCTCCATGGACACAAATACCGCAGAGTCGGATATTTCCTCGTCGCATTGTCCTGACAGGCTTCATGGCATGTGTCCCAGGCAAAATGAAAACCCTAAAATACATCTCTGAGATTTGCATATGATTACTTCCCTGTGCTTGCAGCCATATGTTCTAGGTGCGTTAATTAGTTTATGAGAGAAAGAGAGACAGCGGGAGAGAATCGCTACAAGGGAGCCATTTGCTGTCCAGGAAGCCATCCTGACATAAACATGCAGTTGTGGGGTTTTATAAATGGAATTGAGACCCTTTTTTAGACTCTATCCCTGGACTGGTCAGTTGTGCTGACAGGGCTGTTGACTGCTGGTCATTTCTCACATCCAGACTGTCATTGTAGTTCAGCTGAACCTTTGTGCTCAATGTCTGATGCTTCCTTCGCCCCGAGTAGTTGACTCTCTGTTGTCCTCTTTCATTTATCTGTTCTGATTTCACCTTTCCTCCTAAAGAAACCCTTGACGTGACTGCATTTAGTATGCAATAACAATAACCAGTTCCGTAGAAGGTTTTGCTTCTCTAGCCAGTGATATTTGGCATACTCATTGAATTTTTGAACGCAACTGTGATTTTCACGCTGCCCCGACTAATGCAAACATTGTAGACACATCTTGACCCAACAACTGCTGGTGTGTGTTGGTGTATGTTAGGGCAGTGTGAACTAGCATTCATTTCACACTACATGCTTAAGCCTGTGTTAATGTATTTTTAACCACAGATTTAACCCTCGGTTAATCAACTTTTCAAATCAGACTGGAACACTGATTGCTGTGCCAAATGGCATATACTGCATGAATTACTGACCTGGGCTGCGATTCCCAAAAGCATTGTAAGCCTAATTTGATCGTAGAGACAATTGGTGGCAATTGTTCTATGATCAACTTAGGCTTTCGATGCTTTTGGGAAACGCAGCCCTGAAATTACTGAAGAAAGTAACATTTTGAAGCAAGATCAAAATTGTGAAAAGCCATTTCTCTGCTCTTCAGTGTCACATGATCCTCCAGAAAGCATTGGAATATGCTGATTTTATGCTCAAGAAACATCCTTGATGAAGGAAAGTATACATTTCTTTAACATAATAATACTGACACCTACAGTGTATATATATATATATATATATATACATATATATATATATATATATATATATGTAAAAAATTCAAATGTTTGGTGTCAGTAAAAAAAAAAATGTAATCAAAACCTTCCAATATGAAAAGAATAATGAATATTTCACATTCTGCACTGTTCCTACATTGATCATGTGCGCACCAAAACCAAATTTTCTAAATACAATTTCTAAATAAATAAATAAAAAAAAAAAATATATATAAATAAATAAATAAATAAAATCAAAATAATTAAACAATGATAAATAATAATTAAAAAAGAAAAGAAAAAAATATATAATAAAAAATATTATTATAATATTATTATAAATAATATACAATTAATATAAAATTATCATTAAAAAAATCTACACACACTGGCTAATGAGTGTAAAGCATGAACTGCCTGTAATGGACAAGAGAAGTACACTACAAATATGACAGGAAAGTGCACTGTTTTAGATCAAATCTGTATTTATAAATTTTTGCATCACATTTTTGTATTTTATTGTGACGTTCATGAGTCCCTTCAGCCTCTTTTTACATGCTTTTTGTGTGTGCGTGTCTCACATCGTGAGATGACTGAGATGAAAAGATATTATAGCAGCCATTCTGCATGACATACAGTGCTTTAATTTTGCAGCCTTGTGTTTACACTGAGGGAACTCATTTCTCAGAGAGGAGCTTGGGAATAGCAATCAGTATGCTGTGGTGCATCTCACAATGCAATCGGCTGATCTCTGAGCTATTTCTGTATGTTGCCGCATGTAAAGATGACTATCATTTCTGCGGGGAGACAGCCTTTGGTTTGGCATCTGTAGGTCACAGGAGATATTGTCAGAAAATGTTTCCTCACACATAACCAGAGCTAATTCCTTCATTTCAGAGGTCAATGCCGGAGGACGTCTCTGCGTATTGCTACCAAATAGTAATGTGTCAGTTGGAGTTTGAATTATCCGGTTCCCTTTCAAGGGAACTCGAGCTGCGTCGAACGCTGCGGGAACGCCTCTGCGTTGTGCGTCATGAAGCACGTATGGAATCAGCCCAATGGAGAGATGAAACGTCATAGGCGGGTGACGTCATCGACCAGGAAACTATAAAGCACCCCAAAAACATAAGCGCAGTAGCTTCTGTGCCTTCAGTCGCGCTACATGTGAATCTGTCCCTGTCTGATATTGTTTGTCTTACATACCCTGCACCACACAAACAATTTATCCTATATATATATATATTGAGAGATTATGGCGGACGAACAGCAGTTTAGAAAGTGTGTTCCTCCCTGCTCGCGTTATTTAACGAGCGGGGATACACATGATCTTTGTGTTGTTTGTTTGGGAGTTCAGCATGCCCAGTTTGCTCTCGAGGGAGCAGACTGTGAGCATTGCGAGCGTTTGCCGTTAAGGACGCTCCGCTCCCGCCGATCGCTCTTTGAGGAGAGCGGTTCGGTGCGCGCTCCCCGCGGTTCGGGTCCCGCTTCTGCCGAGGCAGAGCGGTGGCGCTTATCGTGGGGATCGCAGATGGATCTCTCAGCGGGGGTTGAGACGGGCGCTGCCTTATCTCTCCCTTCACCTGTGAGATCCAGTGCCTCATTCCTGGGTTCGGAAGCACGCGCTGCGGTTTCTTCCGCTCAGGATGAGGCACCCGTACTACAGCTATCCAGTTCTGAGGAGCTGGATGTTGTTAGTGTGGAGGGAGAGACTGAGGATTCGCCACCTCACTCTCCCGAAAGTGATGAGCTTATAGAGGTTTTAACACGAGCTGTTGAAAAACTCAGTATTGAATGGCCAGTGATTAGACAGGAGTCTGTGTCAAAATCGAAACTGGATGAAAGATTTTTGCCCTCACGTGTTCAGCCTCCACGCCGGTGTCTGCCGTTCTTTCACGATCTCCACACTGATGTGTCGAGATCGTGGAAGAAACCGGTTTCATATAGAATATTTAGTCCCCAGACATCAACATATTCAAATATAATGGGGGCTAGATCATATGGTTATGGCGCTTTGCCTCGCGTGGAAGAGACGCTCGCGAGCTATCTCTCCCCCGAGGCGGCGTCATCTTTTAAAACACCGGTATTACCCACCAAGCCCCTCAGAAATACATCTGCTTTGGTGGGTAAAGCGTATTCGGCTGCAGGTCAGGCTGCGTCATGTCTGCATACAATGTCAATCTTGTAAATCAGATCACGATAGATCTAAAGGACGCATACTTCCACATTTCCATCCTTCCACAACACAGGAAGTTCCTGAGGTTCGCCTTCGGGGGCGAGGCGTACCAGTACAGGGTTCTTCCGTTTGGCCTAGCTTTATCACCCCGCACTTTCACGAAATGCATGGATGCAGCACTAGTGCCTCTGAGGCTTCAGGGCATTCGTATTCTCAATTACATCGACGATTGGTTGATTTTGGCTCAGACGGAGAAGATGGCGGTTCGGCATCGAGATGTCGTCCTCGCTCATATCAGAAAGTTGGGGTTGAGGCTGAACGCAAAGAAAAGTGTACTATCTCCTTCTCAGAAGACCACTTTTCTGGGTGTCGTTTGGGATTCGGTCTCGATGCGGGCGCGGCTCTCTCCGACCCGCATCGCTTCGATTCTCTCAGCTGTGAAACAAGTAAAGCTAGGCCAGCTACTCACTGTGAAGCAGTTTCAGAGACTGTTGGGTCTGATGGCAGCAGCGTCCAACGTTATACCTTGCGGCCTGTTGTACATGAGACCGTTACAGTGGTGGCTCAGGACCAAGGGATTCTCCCCGAGGGGAAATCCGCTCCGCACGTTCAAAGTCACGCGGCGCTGCCTTCGTGCTCTGGTCATGTGGAGAGAAACTTGGTTCCTATCCAAAGGTCCTGTGCTGGGGGCTCTTTGTCGTCGCATAACGCTAACGACGGATGCTTCCCTCACAGGGTGGGGGGCGGTCATGAGTGGCCGCCCAGCCCAAGGTCTGTGGCAGGACCATCATCTATCGTGGCATATAAATTGTCTAGAGATGTTGGCTGTGTTTCAGTCTCTGAAACACTTCTTAGCAGACCTGAGGGGCCATCATGTGTTAGTTCAATCAGACAACACGTCGGTGGTCTCTTATATAAATCATCAGGGGGGCCTGCGGTCTCGCCGGCTTTACAAGTTGGCCCGTCAGGTCCTCCTGTGGTCCCAGGGGAAGCTACTATCACTGAGAGCAATGTATCTTCCCGGGTATTTAAATGTGGTAGCGGACTCCCTGTCGAGGCAGGGGCCGAGGCCAGGGGAATGGAGACTCCACCCCGAGGTGGTGGAGCTCCTTTGGTTGAGTTTCGGTCGCGCCGAGGTGGACCTATTCGCTTCCAGGGAGACCACGCATTGTCATCTGTGGTTCTCCATCAGTCATCCAGCCCCCCTGGGGTTGGATGCTATGGTGCAGCCGTGGCCGAGGTCACGCCTGTACGCCTTTCCCCCGATTGCTCTGCTACCAGGAGTTCTGGAGAGGGTTCGCCGGGACGGGGTCAGCCTACTATTAGTAGCTCCGTTTTGGCCGGCCCGAGTATGGTTTGCGGACCTGATTTCTCTCCTGGACGGCTCTCCCTTGGAGCTCCCGGTCAGGAGGGATCTACTCTCTCAGGCGGGCGGCACGATATGTCACCCCCGCCCAGAATTGTGGAATCTGTGGGCTTGGCCTCTGAGGGGGCCCAGCTCATAGAGTCTGGTCTCTCAACCGAGGTTGTTGAGACCATTCTTCACTCCAGAGCTCCATCCACGAGGAAGCTTTATGCCTTGAAGTGGAAACTTTTCACTTCTTGGTGTGGAGAACACCTGCAGGACCCAGTTAACTGCCCAGTGGGTGCAGTGCTGGAGTTCCTGCAGGAGCGCTTCTCCACAGGGTTATCCCCCTCCACACTAAAGGTGTATGTGGCGGCACTAGCTGCTTACCACGTCCCTTTCAGTGGAGTTTCTCTTGGGAGACACCCGCTTGTAACTCGTTTCCTCCGTGGCACTTTGAGGCTGAGGCCAGCAGTTCGTACGAGGGTGCCGACCTGGGATCTGGCCATTGTATTGGAAGGTCTTTCCCTAGCTCCTTTTGAACCTATCGAAGAAGTTCCTGAGAAGTTTCTCACTTTTAAAACTATCTTTTTACTTGCTATCTCCTCATTAAAAAGAATCGGAGATTTGCAGGCTCTGTCGGTGTCACCCTCGTGCCTGGAATTTTCGCCTGGCATGGTTAAGGCTTTTCTGCATCCTAGACCAGGTTACGTTCCCAAGGTCCCTACTAATGTTGTTAGACCTACGGTTCTGCAGGCTTTCTGTCCTCCTCCATTTATGTCATCGGACCAGGAGAAACTTAATTTACTCTGCCCTGTTAGGGCGTTAGACGCTTATGTCCACAGAGCTGCCCTGTGGAGGAAATCAGAACAACTATTTGTATGTTTCGGGCCATCCAGGAAAGGGTGCCCTGCGTCTAAACAGAGAATGAGCAAGTGGGTGGTCGAGGCTATCTCACTTGCTTATGAGTCGGCTGGTCAGCCTTCACCTTTGGCTGTTCGAGCCCACTCTACTAGGAGTATGGCTGCTTCCAAAGCTCTATTGTCGGGGGTTTCCCTGAGTGACGTTTGTGATGCGGCTGGATGGTCTTCACCGCATACTTTTATTAAGTTCTATGACCTAGACTTAAGTTCTACCCCTGGGGCACAAGTGCTCTCGTCCTCTGTGCGCTAGTTCTCACATGGCGGTCATTTGGTCCTATGGCGACGTGGGTATTCGCGTTCCCGCAGCGTTCGACGCAGCTCGAGTTCCCTTGAAAGGGAACGTCTCGGTTACGTATGTAACCCTAGTTCCCTGATAGGGAACGAGACGCTGCGTCGTTCCGCCATACTCCCGGCACTCCCGTTAGCGCTTCCTTCAGGCCTATCAGAAGCTACTGCGCTTATGTTTTTGGGGTGCTTTATAGTTTCCTGGTCGATGACGTCACCCGCCTATGACGTTTCATCTCTCCATTGGGCTGATTCCATACGTGCTTCATGACGCACAACGCAGAGGCGTTCCCGCAGCGTTCGACGCAGCGTCTCGTTCCCTATCAGGGAACTAGGGTTACATACGTAACCGAGACGTTTTCCCATTTAAAGGAATAATACACCCCCAAAATGAAAATCCTGTCATGATTTACTCACATTCATGTTGTTACAAACCTAGTTTTTCCTTTCGTGGAACACACAAGCTTTTAAGCTTCGAAAAGGACATAAAAGCATTGTAGAAGTATTATAAAAATGGCCCAGATGTTGTTATTCACTGAAAATGCTCCTATCCGGTGAGCTGGTAACCACAGCGACCAGAACGAGTCAGTGAATTGAACTAAAGAACTAAATCAGAATTAGTCTTGTAAACTGAATGATACAATTTATTATTATTCCAAAAAAAAAATGTATGTGCCAAGGGACAGTTAAGGCATACCGACTAACATTTCAGTCTGTTCCTTAAATAAAAAAGCACACATTAGACTTGTAATATAAAGCACAACAAATGTATGATACTTTTATGGTGCGTTTGTGTCCTTTTTGATGGGTGTAACTATTTAAAAAAAAAATCCCTTTTGTGTTCCATAGAAGAAAACATGAGAGTAGTAAATCAAGACATAATTATAATTTTTGGGGGAATTAATTCTTCCTTTATCTAAGATTAATGATAATAATAACGATAATGATGGTAATAATGATGATGATAATAATAATAATAGTTCCTAAAAAAAGGGAGAGAGAGACCAAAATTTTCCTACATGGAACACCATGGAAGTACTACCCAGTAGGTTTAAAAGATCAGCCATTAAGTGTTGTTTGATTGCGGCCAACGGGCAAAACACAGCACCATCCACCCTGCCAAGCAGCCACTCAGTGATGTGTAAAGAAAGAGAGGCTGTCATTTACAGTGCTGGAATTTCATTGGATGCACACAGTTTGTTCTGGATACTAATACTAATTGCATTTTAATGTGTCATTAAAATAAACCCATAAATCACCAAATAGCACAGTAATTGGGGTTTAGAGATTTACTGGCCTCGGTGGAGACGTAATCCTACTTTTCTGGACAGGAGTGCGTGGAGGGGAGTAGGAGACTCTTGGCAAACATGAGGGAAGCAGACATTGTTTTCCTTATCCTTTTTTCCCACAATTACCACTCTCAGTGGCACTTCAGTTCAGAGGAATTCCTAGACTGCAGAGAGAGGCCGAGGTGTCAGAATGCGAAGTGGATGTAAAACCCAGTTTGAGACATAAAATAAAAACAGCAATAAGAAATGAATTTAAACGGATAGTTCATGTGATAGTTACTCACCTAAAGTAACCAAAGTGTCATTTCAAACCTTACATTCTTCTTTAAAAAAGACATTTTGAAAACATTGAAGGCACATAAGGATATATTGAAATAATTGAAATATCGCAAATGTAAAAATGGCGACATGCTTATAGCAACTCCTTGTGATAACTGAATGATTTTAATACTTTGATACAAAAGCGAAAGTTAGGACAGCACAGCTAGCAGGGAATAAACTGAGCATGCCACTGTTACGTTGGGTGGACATATGCGAGGCGATCATCTTTCAGGAGCTGTGATGCTTTCTTTTCCCAGAAATAATGTGAAACATCTATGTTGGTTATTATCTTCAGTTTTTAAATATATTTAAATATAATATAAATTGATTTTACACACTTTAAGAATTAATTGCATCACATTATTTAACAAGTTATCAATTATTTTCTTCAGTTTCGTGTAGACCAACTTTTAGGAGAATATTGTTACAGTACGAACAGTCAAGAATGTCTGTTCGACTTAAACATTCACACGGCTTACATCAGACAGGGTAAACACTTCTATATGTACACAGTCTGAATGGCAAAACACCCGACTTTGCCGACATCATCAGAGTAGTCTGCAGGAAAAATAAATCTTACTACTCTTGGTGTGGACACATCTCATATGATTTGGGATTTTGATAGCTGGATTTGGATAGGATGTTCTTGGGCTCAGACTCTGCTGTGGGTGAATGGCTTGGAATACCGATGTCTATTAAATATTCCATGCATTTCTAGGGCAGATGAGTGTGCAAAAGAATCATGGTTTTATGGACACACATTGTAAGACAGCTGGATGAGGAATCCACAACACTGCCCTGCTTGGCAGGAGCTGCTTTAATTATAACACCCTGTGAGCCTCAAAATTAAATACATTCCAATCTGATTACAATAACAACAAAAATACTGGCTAAGGAAACATTTTTTTAGCTAGACTATCCCCTGCGAAGGCTTCATCGACAAAAGTTTTTGTCATGAAAAAAGGTTTTTCCTCTGTACAGATGAAAACGTTATTAAAATGATTCCCGTTCACACGGATCCGCGGAAACGACTAAAATCGCCGTATTATGCATGCCAGACAAGCAATTGGCAGTGTCACTTTGTAAAGAAAGACTACATGCCCGCACACATAAGCATTCAAACACGTACTGTATGCCGACTAAAGACTTAATACGCATGTGCATGCCGTCACCATTTTCACAGATTCACGTTTTTGAAGTTTACATGGAAAACGATATCGGTATCGTTTTCAAAACTCATTTTCAAAAACTTGCACTTTGAAATCTATTTCAAAGTTTGCATTCTCATGCCACCAAAACGCTGTTGATGTGTAAATGTTTGACCAGAACACATTAAAAGTTTTCTTTTTCAGTTGAAAACGGCGTCGTGTAAGCGGCCCCTGAGTTAATAACTAATGATTTTTACAACGAAAATGAATTAATCAAAAACTGGACAATGACTTTCTTCTAGAGACTTTTTTCAAACCAATCTTTGTTGCATTCATTTTCTATTATCGCTGTAAAGCTGCTTTTTACAATCTGTATTGTAAAAAGCGCTATATATAAATGAAGGTGACTTGCCTAGATTTTGAAGTAATCAAGTCAAGTCACATTCATTTTCTATTATCGCTGTAAAGCTGCTTTGAAACAATCTGTATTGTAAAAAGCGCTATATATAAATGAAGGTGACTTGACTTGATTACTTCAAAATCTAGGCACACATTTTTCTCAGATTAAAAATAGATGGTTTTGTTCAGATCACACCTTAAGCTACAGCAGATCAAAGTGTTTCTTCAGAATGACATCTTCAGAATAGTCATGTACAATGGTTCTCAGCCCTAACCCAACTATTTTCTATTTAAAAGAAAATTTTAGTTTGCCTTTTATTTACACAACTTATTTATAATTATTTACTAGGTGATTAACAATTAACTTTATAAAAATTGTCCATTAAAAACGATTTTTATGTCATTTTTTTATTGATTATGACTGTGGCGAGCAGGACGAGGTCGAGGGACGTGAGAGAACAGCGTGAGGCCGGTGGCGTGAGTGATAATGAATGACACCTGTGAGACGCACCGGTCTCGCATCTCTCACAGAGGAGCGGAAGCAAAAAGGAGGAGTGACGACAATGAGGATTGATATAGGAAAGGCCTGATTTGTGTTTTGTTTCTGTTTTGTTTGGCCAGCAGTCGTCCGTGAGGGGCTGCTGGCTTATACTTTCATTTTTGTATTTGTTGATGTATTTTATTAAACTTGTTGTACGTTCGCCGGTTCCCACCTCCTTCTTCCCATAACAACTGAACCTTGTTACATTGGTGCCGAAACCCGGGAAGGAGGAGGAATCTGCTGTCAGAGAGCCCTCGCCGTTGTGGGGAATCCGCGGTGCCATCGAGCATGGCGGGCAGAATCCGTCGCCATGGACGCTCGAGGCGGTGCGCTGGAGTGAGTTGCCGGGGGGACGGTCGAGCTCGCTGCCGGCCGCCTGGGTGTTGGAGGGGCGGCTGCCGTCCGGGAGGGAGTGGAGGAGTCGCCGCCGTGAGCCTGCTACCGTCCGCCATAGAAGGGGATGAGCAGGGAGCGGGGGAAAACTGCCGGATGCCCGAAACCGGAGGAGCCGTCGCCGTCCACCAGGCGGCGGAGGAGTGTCGAGCCGTCCACCGAGGGCTATCCACCGCCACCGCCAGGCACCGCGAAGAAGATGGCCCAGCTGGTGGGGGACCAGATGACAGCGCGTTGTGGGGGGAGTAGAGCGCAGTCTCGGGTGTACCCCCCGGCCTGCGAGGGGCGATGGGGGTATGTGGCGAGCAGGACGAGGCCGAGGGACGTGAGAGAATGGCGCGAGGCCGGTGGCGTGAGTGATAATGAATGACACCTGAGCGACTCACCAGTCTCGCATCTCTCACGGAGGAGCGGAAGCATAAAGGAGGAGCAACGACAGTGAAGATCGAGAGAGGAACAGGCCTGATTTTATGTTGTGTTTTGTTTTTCTTTTGTGTAGCCAGCAGTCGTCCGTGAGGGGCTGCTGGCTTATACTTTAATTTTTGTATTTGTTTATTTATTGTATTAAAACATTTAAATGTTCGCTGGTTCCCGCCTCCTCCTTCCCATAACAACGAACCCCGTTACAATGACATCAGAAATTCATGATATATTTTTATTTTACTTATTGAATTTATTTTTTTAATTAATTATTTTCACAAAAATAGTATAGACTTTTTATATCCGCCCTTTATTGACATTAGCTATGACACCAAAATAATGATCAGCTCATCGTATCTGACATAATTTTGATATTTGCTGCAGCCCTGGTTATGTTTATATTTAATCCTGTATTTTGACTATAGGTTGAATAGCCAGCATTTCCAGAATAACCTACATACACTATGTTGTAACTCTGTAACTGCTATTTAGCAAAATCCTAACTAACATAAATCAGTGTCACTGGATTTAAACCAATAAATGTACCTCTGGAACGTTTTAAAAGTTGTTTATTTGATCAGTTATCGCAGTTTGTCCCATACATCCCTTTAACTGGCATGAGAAGCATATATTTGTGATTCAGCTAATGCAAATCATTATGATAAATCAATAGTGCATTAGAGCAAAAGTTCAGTGTGCTTGTATAACTGGCAGTTTGGTCTCCAAGCTCAAGACTGGGCTAAAATCAATAAATATATGAGTTTTGGAAAGGGACTGGGAATGTATAGAGGTGTCATTTTTTCCCTTCTCTCCTTGAGCGATGTCAAATTCACCAATAACCCAAAATCAGCAACACTGGATTGATGGGAAAGGAAAATAGAGAGATTTCACTTTAAACTTCTCATCAATTGTATAGGTGTCCCAGAGCTATACATCTTTGTCAAAATGTTTTATCCATCAGGTGCACTCAAGTCCAAATACAGCCTCCATCCCCTCTGGGATATTTTACTGTGACTTTTCTCCCTCCATCCTGTCCTCCATTTAGTAGAGAAATGGAGGGAGCTAGGTTGAAAGACATCACAGCTCTAATAGGTGCACCATGACAATAAAAGCACATTAACCTGCAAGCATGAGCTCCCTGCTCATTACAGCAGCGGAGCTTAGCAGGTCAGGGTCAGCGAGGCCGGCGAGTTAGCACCAGGACTGCTGCTGCCGGCCGCTGGAGATGGAAGTCTGGCAGAGGAACTTGAATATAGATGTCAAGCACACTGACAGATTCCAAGCCTATTTCAAATGAACCATATCCAAGAATATAAAAAAATAAAATCCACCGCTGCCCACTCCGAAACTGCCTCCTTTGCTAAAGCTGTCAACAAAAGAGAGGATAATATCTGACCATAGACAAGACCCAGAGACCCTGCTCCCAGCATGCACCTCTCACAAAAGCCTTTTCAGACTCACATCTAGAGACTTAGACACTGTGACCTAAAAGGGACTGCAGGGAAATTAAATGCAGGCAAGGGTAACAATGCTGCAGAAGATCCCGGACCCGTACGTGGAGCCAAACCGAGAGCTTTATTGTCCACACCTAAACTTTTGTCCGGCAGTGCGGCGCTGATTCCTTGGAAATTTTGGAATGTCCTCAATTATGATCTTCCCCACCGCAGGGGTGACTCCGCCCCCCTCTCACCTCGCTCTAATCCTCAGTTACGCCTACGGAGCTGGCCAATGAGAGAGCCCCCACACCCAAGCAGAACTGAGATAATTAGCCCAGGATTTCTCTGATCCCCAAAGTTCCTCACATCTCTCCTAGAGAATCGGCCCTTTGTCAAAGGCACACTCGCCCTGCCTGCAGGAGACATAATTACACAGCCTTGTTTTTCCCTGTGGAGGCCCCCCACTTTAAAATAGATTTGCGAGGGAGGAGGGTTCATTTTAAAGACATGCCCCTGTGTAATCCTTGAGATGACTTCATTTGATTATTTCTCGGACATTATTCAATCACAATTTAGCTCGGCTCAGAAGCTCAAAATGGAGCACCTGGGCATTTTTCAAGAGCCAAGAAAGCCAGATAAGTTATTTGCATCTAAGAACTAAAGGAACTAAGCAGGCAACTTAAGATAAACGATTCAACTTGACTTGGATATTAAGGGATATAATTAGTATCCCCTATAGCTTTAAAAAAAATAAAAATAAAATAAAAATAACAACTAGGTCTCAGCTGAAGTAATTGCCTGATAGGCCTATTAATAATATTAACCACAATTAAGCACTTGTGTTAATAAGTAATTAAAGAAAGCCCCTTTAAAAACAATTATACATAAAATATATAAAATTCAAAAAGATCCACCTCACACTCATTTCACTCTCATTACTCAAAGCACAGAACAGCAGAGGAATGGACACTGCATCCTATAAAGGGAAGTGAGAAAACCACAATGCAACAATGGTGCTCAAGGCCTATAGTGCCCCTGCAGGACCACCACCATGCAACACTAATTTCCTGCCCTGGTCATGAGGACCATACCTTAATTCCTATAACATATCAAGACACAGAATCAGGAAGAGAAGAATGAGTCTCATAGGACTTTGGATTCTTCCCCTGCCCCTCGGCCACCTGAGAAGTGCTGAGCAAAAACTTCAAATCTCTGCCGGAGTCGGGAAACTGGGTCAGCCAGCTGCCGCCACTGCCACACTGCTGTATTTTGAAAAAGGATACAGAAAAACTACTGCAGCAGCAGCAACAGCAGCAGTAGAAGTTCTAGAAATGGACGCCAGGCTGCATAGAGATCGATACATTTTGCATGTTATGTCTAAATGCACCGAAACTCCCTTCCTGTTGAGTTCTGTAGTGGTTAGTGTGTGGTAATGACCTAGCGAGCTGCATATAAATCAGTTTGCTTCGCTCCCCAGGAAACACCTGAATATGTCTTTCTTATCAAAAGCTGTTACTACAGAAAAGAGTGAAATTATATGTATAAAAACATAAGGTGATAAGTCGTCTGGTCCCTGGTGGGCTACAAGAGAGCAGCAACAGCTGTGTAGAAAGAAACATCTGATAGGTTCACATGATTACAGTCATTTTTTTAATGTGGCACCTGGCAAGAAAAAAAAGACTCACTTTATTTCGAAAGAATAATGAATTAACCACAAGCCCTGCTTCTCAAAATTCTTCTGTCTGGTTGGCAGTGGGGAGGATGTGGTGTGCTGTAAAGCCCAAAGTGGGTCTATTAGTTAGTTTAAGAACAGACTGAAGTGTAAGGGTGTAAGGGTGCAGTTCCTCTTGAGGAATGCTGCACGCCACATCCAAGAGATGCCAAACTACTAAACTCTGCATGGTTTATTTTTCTTTGACCAAAGTCGTCAGCCTGTCAGCCCACCATGACACTCATAGTACAAATAAATTCCAGCGCCAATTATTACAAAAAATAAACATGGCTGATGGTTTTATGCTATGCATTTCTGTTCTCTGCCGTAAAAACAGAACTTTTATTTTTAGTAGATATATTAGCAAAGCCTAAAACTGTTAATAAAATAATACTGTTAAGAATGATACATGCCTAAACACAGTAACTAAATGCAAGTTGTTTAGAGATGTGCATGTATCTGCTCTTTTAAATCTTGACTTAAAATAAAAAAATAAAAAATACATGGGAGCCAAAAATATTGGGAGAGATGACAGCTCTGTATGCTGTAACAAACTCACGAACTAAATTGTAGGAATGATTGAGATTTTCTAACACAAATTTTGCTGTGTGGAAAAAAAACAAAACATCTTCTGATATTCCACTGAGAGTTTGTCCCTATAGGCAATTAGAGTTCCCTTTCGTAGTCAGTTCGAGTTACGTCGAAATGACGACGAAATGGGGGTTTCGCTTAGAAGCCTATAACCTTCGAGTGTTAAAAAACGAGCCAATGGCAAAGAAATGCCATGGGTCTGCGGAATTTGCATAGCGTAACTCCGCCCCATCTCGTGGATATATAAAGAAGAACGCTGGCAGAATGCAGACATGTTTCTGCTTCGGAGCCAAGAGTTCCTCTTCACTCCTACAGCCTGAATTCTCTCTGAGTGTCATCGAGTTGCTTCATATGAGACCACTTCAGCACTGGCTTCGCGATCGAGTCCCGAGGTGGGCATGGCAACAGGGCATGCTCCGAGTACCAGTTACTCCGACCTGCCGTCGGACCTTCACCCCGTGGTTGAACCTCAGCTTCCTACGGGCCGGTGTGCCCCTAGATCAAGTTTCCAGGCATGTTGTTGTCTCAACAGATGCCTCCACCACGGGTTGGGGTGCCATGTGCAGTTGACATGCTGCCGCGGGCTCCTGGACAGGACTCCAGCGCCTTCTGCATGTCGATTGCCTCGAGTTGCTGGCAGCACAATTGGCTCTGCACCGCTTCCATGCGTTGCTCTAAGAACAGCACGTACTAGTCCGTCCAGACAATACCGCGTCAGTAGCGTACATCAACCGTCAGGGTGGTCTACGCTCCCGCCGTATGTCGCAACTCGCTCGCCACCTCCTCTTATGGAGTCAGAAGCATCTGAGGTCGCTTCGTACTATTTACATTCCAGGAGACCTGAACTGTGCAGCCGACGAGCTCTCACGGATTCAGCCTCTCTCCGGCGAATGGGGACTCCATCCCCAGTTGGTTCAGCTGATTTGGGAATAGGGATGCAACGATTACAGATTTTGTAAGTACGATTATTGTCTGAGAATAATCACGATTTAACGATTATCACGATTATTATGCATCAATTAATTTCACAACACTATATGTATAATATCACATGAACACTCAACACTAGATTTTAATGTGTTATTTGCCACAACACAGTACACAATTATAAAATGACAAACAATAATCAATCTCTTCCTTTTGAATTAAAGAGAAGTGCTTTGTAAACATCCAGCATTTTTCTTTTAAAAATAACAAATTAAGTCAATGGCTGCAGGGCTCTTTGATTGAAACAGATCACAAAATGATTTAGTGTTTAGTTTGTTCTAAATTTATTTTCAACCTGAGGTAGAAAACTTGATAACATGAAAACAATATCTTGTTGGTATTTGACTTAAAAACAAATAAAGGGATAATAAATCCCAATGAAAATAAGAATAAACAAAGTATTTGGCTCTATTGAATTAAATGTAAGCTAAATATTAACTATGTATTTATTTTAAAAGCAAACAAATATAGTCCAAATGTTATCCACTCCAATATTATTGTACTTATTTTAATACTCTTTTTTTTTTATTATTAATCCAAATTTTACATGTGCCTTTAGAAAAACATCTATTATAATCTCATTATTTTGGTTTGTTTGTTTGAAGTTTAAGTAAAAATTATAGAAAGAAACCGAGAACATCTCTCATGCAGTGTTATTAATAACTGAAATGCAGTTAATTGGTAGTCCTAGAAGTTTACACGGCCCTGATCTTATGTTAGTGTTTTACACCAGGCATATTAAAACTACAAAGCCTAGCATTTACAGGAGCAAGCAATAGGATATTAAGTTAAATGTTCACTGACTGAAACTTAAACCTTAAACCTTGAAACTTAAAACAACATTCCGCTGTTTTTTTTTTTGCGTTGCACTGAAAGCTGAAAGTTGCACGCCGCGTTCTCCGTTTTCCTAAGCGCTAGGGCGGTTGCGTTCCGGAGGCGTCTGTCGTTGCTGTGTTGGTTCTTGTCACTTGACCTAAGGTGCGCTTGCGGCATTATGAAAAGTAGAGATGTTTTTATCTCGATGCGGCGCGGACGCGCTTGGAAAAAAAGAGCGTGTCGCTTCCCTTTTGAAATAAAGAACTTGTGCGCGCAAAAGACGCGATCTGTGAACAGGCCCTCAAGGCGTTTTTTTCCGGTGGAAATAGAGCGTCGCTGCTAGTCCCTCTGCCATAGTGGTTGACGAGCACGGCATTAAGCTGGTGCACCGCTGGTGTAACTTTGTTTTCGTTTTGTGTTAGGTGCAAAAGTTCCGTTCCGTGCAGAACACTCGGTGTAGCATAGTCTTTACGATTAATTAACCGTGACGTTTTAAAGTGTGGTTAATTGTGAAATCCGGTAATCGCTGCATCCCTATTTGGGAACAGTTCGGGGATGCTCAGGTAGGTCTGTTTGCCTCCCACAACTCTTCCCATTGCAGCCTGTTTTATTACCTGACCGAGGGGACGCTCGGCACGGATGCACTGGCGCTCAGCTGGCCGCAGGGCCTCCGCAAGTATGCGTTTCCCCCAGTGAGCCTTCTCGCACAGACCCTGTGCTAGATCAGGGAGGACGAGGAGCAGGTCATTTTGGTTGCGCCCCACTGGCCCACCCGGACCTTGTTCTTCGAACTTTTACTACTCGCGACAGCACCTCCCTGGCCAATTCCTCTGAGGAAGGACCTCCTTTCTCAGGGTCGGGGCACCCTATGGCACCCTCGACCCGATCTTTGGAACCTCCACGTGTGGCTCTTGGACGGGATGAGGTAGGTTTGAGTACCCTACCACCAGCGGTGGTGGCTACCATCACTTCCACTAGAGCATCGTCCACGAGACATGCCTATGCGTTGAAGTGGAACCTCTTCATCAACTGGTGCTGTTCTCACCGAGAAGACCCCACGATATGCCCGATCAGTGTCGTGCTTTCCTTCCTGCAAGAAGGGTTGGAGCAAAGGCTGTCTCCCTCCACCCTGAAAGTTGATGTTGCCGCTATTGCCGCACATCATGTTGCAGTTGAGGGTAAGTCCATTGGGAAGCACGACCTGGTCATCAGGTTCCTGAAAGGAGTGAGGAGACTGAATCCTCCTCGTCCTCCTCTCGTACCCTCTTGGGACCTCTCAGTGATTTTAACTGCCCTGCGGAGTGCTCCCTTCGAGCCCGTGCAATCAGTGGAGCTTAAGTTCCTGTCGATGAAGACAGCGCTCCTGGTTGCATTGGCCTCCGTCAAGAGGGTAGGGGACCTGCAGGCATTTTCCGTTGACGAAGCGTGCCTGGAATTTGGGCCGGCTAACTCTCACGTGATCCTGAGACCCCGGCCTGGATATGTGCCCAAGGTTCCTACCACTCCCTTTCGGGACCAGGTGGTGAACCTGCAAGCGCTGCCCTCGGAGGAGGCAGACCCAGCCTTGGCACTGCTCTGTCCAGTACGCGCTCTCCTTGCCTACGTAGACAGGACGCAGTGTTTCAGGACCTCAGACCAGCTCTTTGTCTGTCATGGTGGGAAGCTGAAGGGAAAGGCTCTCTCCAAGCAAAGGTTGTCTCACTGGATAGTGGACCCATTGCTTTGGCATACCAGCAGCGAGGTCGACCTTGCCCCCTTGGTGTGACCGCCCACTCCACCCGGAGTGTGGCGTCCTCTTGGGCTTTAGCGCATGGCGCCTCGCTAACAGACATCTGCAGAGCTGCAGGCTGGGCGACACCTAACACATTCGCGAGATTCTATAATCTCCGAGTGGAGCCAGTGTCCTCTCGTCTACTCGCTTCAACTAGCCAGTAACCAGGATCCGCTCAGGTGTCTTCGCTTGCTCGCCATTCCACTCCACGGACTGGATACGTGCGATATTCTCCTCAGGTGAGCTTCTCCGGGAAGCCCTGAGTTCCTCCCGCACTGTTGACGTCAACGCAAGGTTATGCCACCGGCAGCTTTCGCAGTTGGCTAGGTGCCTCCATGTGCATGGTTCCCCTGCTAGGCGACCCCAACGTGTGTGTTTCCACTGTAAGCCTCCTTCCCAATGTGTCTTTCCCTCGGCAAGCCACCTTGCCACTCCTGGAGTTGAAAGATTCCACCCTACGGGCTGGATACTCCAGTGTTCTTCCGTATGCTACCCTCTCTCGAGCCATACGTGTATTCCTAAGAGCTCCCTTCGGGCGGGCATGGTTTGCGTATTTCCACTGAGATATGCTCCCCAGTGTACCTTGGTATTCCTGTGTTAAGTGGGAGTCCTTCGTCCGTGCCAGTCTCACGACAGGGAGCTCACACTTACACAGGGCACTGGAAGACAGCCGAGAGGTGGCGTGATTAGACTGATACCCCCATTTTGTCGTCATTTCTACGTAACTCGAAGTGACTACGAAAAGGAACGTCTTGGTTACGTATGTAACCCTCGTTCCCTGAGTAGGGAACGGAGACGTTACATCTTCCTGCCACTTCCTAAAGACTATTTCTTCACAAGACTTTTGAAAATTGTATCACGTAGCAAAGAATATTTGCTCCAAAACTATGTGAAAATCATCCTGCATACTCATCCAGATAAGACAATATATTGATTTAAAATTGTTAAGACATGTTTTGTGTGAGAAAGCTTTATGCGAGGAGGCGTGAATACATTATGAATATTGATTGGTTTCACACCTGAGAAAGACAAAGACCCTCTCCTAATGGCCCTATCAGGTGCTATCAGGCTCTATCATTATGAGGAGCCTTGCACAAAGAATGAGTAGAGATTTAAAAAAGAATGTTTTTTAGGTTGTTTGGATTTATTTACTACACAACATAATCCAAAGATACACAACAAAGGATAAAAAAAGCACTTTAGCAAACACACTGATCTAAAGACAGAGACTTGAACAGTCACACACCTTTGTGCCATTCCTTAAACATAGTACATAGCTGTCATTTCCAAGGTGTTTGATTTTTCATTTTACCATGTTCATGTACAGAGACTCATGTGGATGTTGAAGTCAGCAGGACTTACAAATAAATAAATAAGTAAACAAATAAACACATGTGAACATGCTGCTATCAAGAGAAACTATAGGGCTGCACGATTTTGGGAATACATTTTAGATTTTTCTGGTTAAAATTATGAAATTTGCTGGAGGCTGTGTAGTAACAGTGCTGATGATTAAGATCGGCTCACGCTGCATTGGTCCAAACTGATAAACGGTCCGTCAACCACACAATAACGAGTAGCTCAGTTTCGTTCCGCTTACATTACATTTGCCATTTGATGTTGGGCAATGTTGTGATCACGCCAGCGTCTCTTACATTATGAGCGCGCTTGCCACGCGCAACGCACCTGAAATAACAAAATTTTGGTCGGCAGGAAAAATGGTCCAACGATCAATACGAATACGTGTATCGTTACACCCCTAAAATATATATATATATATATGAACACCACGTTTTTTGTGCCTTGTAGGCATATACAGTAAGTGTAGGGCTGCATAAAACAATAACAATAGCCTAGATAGCAGGCAGCCTTAAAAAGGAACACTTCAGTAACACTACACTAGAGAAAAATATATGGATTATCATGTTACTTCAAATGTTTCCATTTGTCATGAAATGAGATTGGAGTAAAAACATGAAGCCTAATGTTTGGTGCGTTTTGCTTTTCAAACGCACAGCGCGACTGACTCAAACTCACAGCACGTGCAGAGAACATTAATTGAAGCGATCGAGCCGCTCCAAACTATGAAACATTATTGTTACATTATCTATATTTGAACAGATATCCACAAACACAGTATTTAACAGTAAACACGGGTCTAAACATTATAAAATTCACCATATTAGATAAACACTCATACTAGCCTACTTTTATATCGTGCTGAGTTTAATTATCAAACATAAAAACATTATTGTGTCATACATGTATATACATTTAGCATTAGCCTTCATGTTTTAACTCCAATCTCATTTCATAACATTTTAGTCTGGCACCAGTTTGACTAGTAGCTACAATGTAAAGTTTATGCAACAATAACATGCTTACTATTATGAGTGTATGAATTCTTACCTTAAAAATCATTCTCATAATCAAATCGTGTCCTTCTAACTCAATTCACAAACACAGTCTTCCAAACTCGCCGGCGCGATAGCCGACCCCAGGGGGTTAAAATGCCTAAAGAGTGGAGAAACAAACAATGGGAAACAACCTTAATAATTAAGGTACTCGTTTACAGTATGTTTTAAGATATTAACAATAAGCAGTTATATTGATTTAACTAGTTGTACCCTAAATGCTGCGCACTGCGTTATGGGAAAACATCTTTGTTTGACCGGTTGTGAAATATGTGTGGCAAACACGCCAAGAATTTGGCATTAAATAACCTCTGACGATTACTTTACTGGAATGCATGATTGTGAGAGGCGATAAATACAAATGAAAGAGGTGTGCCTATTCAATTAGTTGGACCAAATCAATTACACTGGGCCAAATTGAGTTGGACCAAACTAATAAAATTAGGTTGGACCAGGTCAATACAATTTAGTTGGACCAACTCAATTACCAACCAACTCTATTACATTGGAAATTAAATTGAGCAACTTAACCCAACTCAGTTAAACTGAGTTGGACAAACTTAATTAAATTTAGATGTACCATTACATTGGCAATTAAATTTGGTCTCAACTATTACGTTGGCCCAAATTGAGTTGAGTTGGATAAACTCAATTAAATTAGCCCAAACTGAGTTCATCTAACTCTATTTTATTGAGTCCAAATTTTATCGAGTTGGACCAAGCTAATAAAATTTAGTTGGACCAACTCAATAAAATTCAGTTAGGCCAACGTAATAAAATTTAGTTGGACCAACTCCATTTTATTAAGTAGGTTTTAACTCAATACGGGCCAATTTTGCAACAACAAACAAAAATTCACATAGCAGCAAAATAGACTTAAAATACTCTGTGATTTTTGGTCATACAGGCTTAAGAAATATGAAAAAATAAACTGCTCAATATCTACTTTTTTATCTGTCCCCTTACAAAACATTCTGCTTTTGTAAAATAAAGAAAATAAACAGGGTGTGCGTTCTGCCTCTCCATCTCCATGAACTTATTTTCCGATGCAAAACCTTGAGGCGGATGGGCTACAACAGCAGAAGACCCCACCGGGTACCACTCATCTCCACTACAAATAGGAAAAAGAGGCTACAATTTGCAAGAGCTCACCAAAATTGGACAGTTGAAGACTGGAAAAATGTTGCCTGGCCTGATGAGTCTCTATATCTGTTGAGACATTCAGATGGTAGAGTCAGAATTTGGCGTAAACAGAATGAGAACATGGATCCATCATGCCTAGTTACCACTGTGCAGGCTGGTGGTGGTGGTGTAATGGTGTGGGGGATGTTTTCTTGGCACACTTTAGGCCCCTTAGTGCCAATTGGGCATTGTTTAAATCTCACGGCCTACCTGAGCATTGTTTCTGACCATGTCCATCCCTTTATGGCCACCATGTACCCATCCTCTGATGGCTACTTCCAGCAGGATAATGCACCATGTCACAAAGCTCGAATCATTTCAAATTGGTTTCTTAAACACGACAATGAGTTCACTGTACTAAAATGGCCCCCACAGTCACCAGATCTCAACCCAATAGAGCATCTTTGGGATGTGGTGGAACGAGAGCTTTGTGCCCTGGATGTGCATCCCACAAATCTCCATCAACTGCAAGATGCTATCCTATCAATATGGGCCAACATTTCTAAAGAATGCTTTCAGCACCTTGTTGAATCAATGCCACGTAGAATTAGGGCAGTTCTGAAGGCGAAAGGGGGTCAAACACAGTATTAGTATGGTGTTCCTAATAATCCTTTAGGTGAGTATATATATATATATATATATATATATATATATATCGTCGCTGTCCGATGAAAAACGCGTATGTCCATTTTGCCGATTTTGAGATTTTTCGACGGATAGAAAGTCCAGGTTCATTTACGTATACAGTATGCTTCACATTATCTAAATGACCAATGAAAAGTTGTGAAATCATGTCATCTGATTTCCACGTATATCCATTTGCTGTCAAAGTTGTCAATCACGCCGCGTATCTCCCGCCCTGTGGAGGCGCCTCGCCGGTCACGTGAAGTTTCGCCTCTGGAAGCTCAGCATTGGATAGCCGAATAACACTGTGAGGTAAAGTATCAGCAAACGTTTGTTTTTGACAACTGTTCTCAAGTTTATAATATATTTACAACTGTTATTTACCGGTAAATGGTCTAGAGATGAAGTAATTGTCCACAGGTTCTTCACAGGTTAGCTTGCTTGCTAGTATGTAAATAAACTTGGTCTGATTGATAAGATTTATACTTTTTTTTTTTTTGTCAAACTGATCAAATTATAGCCTGTAATGCTACTGTTATGACTGTCACTAGACACATGCCTCACTCATACTGTGCTATCACAGCTTGCCAGAGGCTGATAATTTCCAGCACTAGTTATCTTGCTACGTTTTTATTGTGGAGATGTTAACGCACGGATTTCCGAAGTGAAGCAATGTTGACTGGGCATAGCGCTATATTTTTTCTGATTTGTTTTTCTCCCTTCCTTCAGGATGTCTGTCTCTGTAAAGGAGCTGTGTGAATTAATGAATGTTAGCTATGATAGGGCTGTTGTTGAGGCGATTGCGAGGGTCAGCAATGAGGAGGAAGGTTTGTAGGAAAATATAATTAAGTCAGCCAAACAGTTAAGTCTACATTGTATTCATTACTCAAATGTTAACTGGTTTTCTTCTCTGTCATTCTTAGATTCACTTGAAAGTGACAGTTCTCAGACAGCTGCCAATGAGGGTAGGTACTGTAGGCTTAAATTATTTTCTCCCAGTAGCAGCTATACCTATACAGCAACCTAAAGCCTATTGATGTGTTGCACATTAAGATGAAAGCCTGTCACACATGTTATTCTGGTTCCCTTGATCAAGGAATCTGCTGTTGCATTTCCAAGTACTAACCCATCAAATTATATGTGGCTAAATTAAAACATTTTAATCATAGAGAATTCAAAATGTATAGTTACTGTACATTTGCTGGTCAAAGCTACTGATGGAAGCTCAGTTCTGAGTTATTCAAACATTGTAGGCTATTCAGTGTGCTAAATGCATTTTTTTTCTTTATTGTTGTTAGATTCTCTGGAAAGTGATAATGAAAATCATTCCGAAATAGCTGCCAGTGAGCGTAAGTCCTCTTCTTCTTCTCAGATTAGACTATACTACAGCCTCCACCTCACATGAGTAGGACTTAAAAACTATAGCCCATTACTAATAACAAATCTAGTGTATTTAATCGATTACCAGTCAAAATGAATGCAATCTTATATCTGAATGATGTAAACAGTGCATTTGTTGTACTAAATGTGTTCCTCTTTATTATTCTAAGACTCACTTGAACACAATCCAGAAAATGACCCAGATTACACACCTGTCAATGAAGGTGAGTAACTTATTGTCATTATTATTAGATTTCTGTTTGCTACTAGTGGGCTCAGCCGCACGCATGCACACGCGCGCGCGCACACACACACACACACACACACACAAAGCAATCCAATGCCAAAGCAATGCCAAACTTAAATGCATGCCTACACACTGACACACACACACACACACACACACACACACACACAAAGCAATCCAATGCCAAAGCAATGCCAAACTTAAATGCATGCCTACACACTGACACACACACACACACACACACACACACACAAAGCAATCCAATGCCAAAGCAATGCCAAACTTAAATGCATGCCTACACACTGACACACACACACACACACACACACAAAGCAATCCAATGCCAAAGCAATGCCAAACTTAAATGCATGCCTACACACTGACACACACACACACACACATATATCTACATGCTAAGAAAACATGTAAGAGAAATGTGTATTTGTAGAACATCGTTTTTTTTTTTTTTATTATATAAAGGTGCCATTGAAAATCGGGGAAGGTCAAGGAAGAGGGCCAAGCCAGACACTTGGAAGGGTAACATCCAGAAAAGGAAAAGAATGAGGGGCCAATCTTATCTTGGACGGAAAAAAAATGAATTTGTCATCAAAGAAGAAAGAAAAATGGGCGGGCGGTGCCAGGCTGTGTCCTGCCAGAAATCGAGCAAACTACACTGCTCCGAAATTGATGAAGGGAAGAGGGAGGAAATTTTTAAGTATTTTTGGGAGAAATTGGAATGGAAAGAGAGGAGAATGTATGTAAAAACATCGGTGGAGGTGAGTGATGTCAAGCGGCGCCGGACAGAAGCGGTTGAATCTCGGAGGTCATCATCTCTCTTTTGTTGTTTATGTGTAGATGGTAAAAGGCTCAGAGTTTGTCAAAGGATGTTCCTGTCTACACTTGGCATCAAGCAGTGGACTTTTTTAAAGTGGGTTGGGCGAAGAGGGGAAAGTCCTGAGAAGATGGCGAGAGTGAGGGTAAGGACAGAGGAGCAGGACTTCCTAAAGACCTTCCTTCTGGATCTGCCAAAAGTTCCATCGCACTACTGCAGGTCCTCCTCATCAAAGATGTACCTGGAGCCTCTCTTCAGGTCCATCAGTCATCTCCACACACAGTATAAGCAATCATGTGCAGACCACAGCATCCAGCCTCTGTCACGGCAAGTATTCACTAACACCTTCAACGATTTAAATCTTTCTCTGTTCCATCCGAAGAAAGATCAGTGTGACACTTGCTGTGCCTTCAAAGCCGGGAACATCGAGGCTGCCGTGTGGGAGGAACACTGTGTTAAAAAGGACGACGCACGAGCAGAAAAGGTAAAGGACAAACAACTTGCAAACAACACCACCTTGGTTGCATGCATGGATCTGCAGGGCCTTCTCCTGTGCCCAAAGCTTCAAGCGTCTGCCCTCTACTACAAAATGAAGCTTGGTGTCCATAATTTTACCATCTACAATATGGCATCACATGAAGCAAAAAATTACCTTTGGCATGAGGGTGAAGCTGGGGTCTCTGCCAACGAGTTCGCCTCCTGCATTGTGGATTACCTTGAAGCACATCCCACTTACAATGAATTCATCCTTTGGAGTGATGGGTGTGGTTATCAAAACAGAAATCTGGTCCTGAGCAATGCCCTCTTAAAGTTTGCTACTGAGAAAAAGAAACGTGTGACACAGAAGTACCTAGAAAGAGGTCACACACAAATGGAATGTGACTCTGTGCACAGTGTGATTGAGAGGAAATTGAGAAACCGTGATATACATGTTCCAGCTGAGTATGCTGCAGTTATTCGAGGAGCTCGTTCCAGTCCAAAACCATACGAGGTGAAGTATGTTGGTTACAGCTTTTTCCAAGACTTCAGCAAAGTCAATATCTGCAAGTCAGTCCGACCTGGTAGTAAAGTTGGAGATCCTACAGTGCATGACCTTCGAGCAGTCAGGTGTTTAATTTTTTTTTTTTTTTTTTTTTAAACACTCTTTTTTCACAAATACATGAAACATTATCCATATCATATTAAAATATTTTGTTTCAATAAACATGCTTTTGGTTCCCTCTTATCTCTGTGTCCTATGTTCCCCGACACCCCTCCCCCTTCTTTTCTTTAATCTATCTATTAGATACAATGTGGATGGCAGTATGGAGTTTAAACTACTACACTCTGACAACTGGCAACCCTTCACATCCCCATCCCTGAGGAAGACGTGTGTCATCGTGGCCCCTCTCTATACATCCCACCCAAAAATTAAAGCCCTGAAGTTCAAGCACCTTCAAGAACTGAAACATGTTTTACCCAAGGACTTTCATCCATTTTACAATGCACTTGACCATGAGTGATGCACTATTTCACTACCTGGATGAATGGGCTGTCCTGACTTACTGATTAATTTAATTAAATGTTCTATTTATTGTATATTGGCATGTAATTGTTTATGTGCATGTTTTGAAATGACTTGGTCTGTTGAACTCTTGGCTTTCCTATCAGCCAATTCTGACCGGAAAGACATGATTAAAATATTGCATTAAAGCCTGTTGCTATTTTATAATTCCACCTGTAGTTGTAGTAGCAGTATTTAGTCTAATTAGTCGTTACTTGAATCACCTGAAGAATAAACATGAACTGATTAACTAGAGTTTACTGGAACTGCAACTTCATTTTCACTTTTATTTTCTGCAATACAGTGCCAAATAAACACAGCCTGGTGAGACAATGACTTTCCTTTACAGTAGGTCTAACTTTATCGAGGTAAACGTTTCCCCCCTGACGACAGACACACGTATAGGAGTGGAGAGGAGTGACAAAATTACGGTATGACTGCAAACAAAGTATCAGTTTAGCATTGCCATGTCAGTGTTTTGATTCATTGTCCCTTTATAGTTTGCAAGAGACATTTAATAAACTGAGCATATTTAATAAACTGAGCGTATTTAATAAACTGAGACGTAGGCTATTTAATAAACTGAGCATAGCCTATTCACCTGTCATCTGAAACGCGACTTGGTCATTCTAATTAATGATCGGAAGAACGCGTATCGACCACCGTTACTGTAAAATATGCACGTATGTCCATTTAAACTTTATTTTGGTCAAATTTGGATTATATCATTACACTGGCAAGAATATGGTTACATTTAAAGATGCCTTTACCAAGTATGACAATGCTACGTTCAACTGCTGTGAAATTACGGTGTTTTTTTCACTTCCTGAAAAGTAACCGTTTTGGACATACGTGAGTTTCATCGGGCAGCGACGATATATATATATATATATATATATATAGTATTTTTATATATATTTCATTCTTTTTGAATGAAAGGCAGCTCATTATGCGGGTCATTGTCTTCTCAGGTGTGAATCACATCATTATTCATGATCACTCACGCCCCCACGCATATTGCCTTTCCAAATAAAAAGTGTCTTACAAAATTTAAATCAATGTATTGTTTAATGTGAATGACAAGGCAGGATGATTTTCAGATAATTTTGAAGCAAAAACTCTAGGCGACAACATCCATTAGTCAAAAGTATTGTGGACATATATTTAGTATGTGTTTTGTGGCCTTATTTCAGAAACTTTATTTGTTTTTTGTTTTTTCAATAACCATGCATAAACAATATTCTCTCAAAAATACAAACATGTACATACATGTTGCGCACATATTATTGTAGCCCTGTTTGTGCTAAATAGAGTGTAATTACACATTTGCCATTCATATGTTTATAAGCCCAAAATTCAGGGCATGTCAAAACATCTCAAGGACCCCAAAAACACCTTAGACCTCAGAGGGTTAATCAAGGTGGTCCAACTTAACTCAAGTTGGGCCATTTTCATTGAGTTTGTCCAACTCAATTTGGGCCAATGTAATTAAGTTGGTCCAATTAAATTTTTTAGTTGAGTTGAACTGAGAACAAATTGAGTTGTAAAAGTCTAGGTCTAGCTCAATTCAATTAAGTTCTTCCAACTCAATTTTATTAAGTTAGTCCAACTCAATTGTATTGCCATTTTTTAGTTGGTCTAACTCAATTTGGGCCAATGTAATTGACCCAATTTTATCTAAAAATGTCAATTTTATGGAGTTGGTCCTACTCAATTTAGGCCAATTAAATTGAGTTAGTCTAACTCAATTTTATTAGGTTGGGTCAACTCAATTTTAAATTAAGTTGGACCAACTTAACAACTTAATAAAATTCAGTTCGGCCAACTCAATTTAACTACATTTTATTGAGTTGGTCGAACTGAATTTTATTTAGCTGATTCAACTGAATTTAATTGCCAATGTAATTGAGTTGGTACAAAGTGACCCATATTGATTTGGGCCAAATCAATTAACTAAATGAGTTTGTCTAATGAAATATTTTTTGAGTGTATACTGCCCATAAACTCAAACACACTTTTCTCTGAAAACTGATGCAAAACATTACTGATTGGTTCGTAATTTTCAACAGTCTTACGGATGCTTTCAAAACTTTCACAAGTAATTTCTGTTAACAAAATTTTTCATTTATGTCAGCCAGGTAGATAACATAATGAGCAGAACAACTGTGTAATATACACCACAGAAAACCAACATTGCAAGGCATTTATAAAATGGATGTATACAACCAATGAATGCACATTTTTGAAGAGGTAATGCAGAACTGCTGAAAAAATAACAAGTGATCCGGGTCTGATACTCTCACACTGGTCCAGACAACAGTTGCCCATCCTTAAAATCGGCAAATATCCGTGTGAAACGGTGGACATTTTTTGATTTTGTCCTTCAGGAATTTATTGGATCGTAGGAAGTTGGAAGTTGCCAACTAAATAGTGGCAGATCTGAATGCCAGTTAGTAAAAAAATAAAATAAAATTAAAAATAAAAATAAGAAGAAAAAAAGGCCCTTCTGTAAAAAAATAAGATTTGTCAATTTTGATTTCATGGTGACTTTAATTAATTGTTGAGCCATGTGATGTATATCAATGCACCATTTCAGTCTTTTTTCTTGGAAGGATCTTGCTAGTTCTGTCTATGCCAACCCTCCCAAAAAGTGTTTGATACTATTTAAATTGCAGTTCTCTTACAAAAATAAAACAATATGGTAATTGCCCTTGCAGGTGGGTGGAGGAGTTGGGAAAATCTAGCCTAACTTCTGTTTTTCTCATGACCTGCAAAGAAAGGCCACAAAGCATTTGTTTAATCCCAGCACAAAAGCCTTGAGCAAACATCCCAAGAAGAATGACACGAAGTGCCGAAACCTAAAGAACGATATCGAAACGCTTTAGACATTTGAATGTGAATGGCGGTTTAATAACCCCTGTCAAGTACTCCCACAATTCAGCCTGTGTTTTGTTGCCTTTGTAATTTGACTTTCAGTCAAACTCCCTGAGATCCTTGTAATTACAGACCATAATTATATTTGCGGCGATGTGATGCACAGCCAGATCTGGGCTGAACGTTGGGGGAAAGCCGAGCACTTGTAATGTTTGTGCCGTGCATTGACATTGACGCAGAGCTGCAAAGACAACAAGTGCAGTGTGCTATTTAAATGTTTGGGAGAGTGAAATGAGAGGTGACACTTCAGAGTTAGAGAAAAGGGGCGTGCTCAACCACCAACTTGTCCCGAGTGCTTGTAATTAACTTTCTTGGTGATGGGTTCGCAATTAATGCACTATGGTGTTTATGACAGTTCCGCTAACATTCACATGCTGCTCATGGCGGAACCTACGGGGAGAACTTTGGGCTTTTATCTAACAGAGTTTTCTCGGGTGTTCCTCCCTCCTGTTTTTTTAGACCTTCTCAGCATGATGGTCCCCACACCTCCTTTCTTGGCAGTTTGTCTGTGTCAAAATGAAACCTTGCTCAATTTGTGACAGCTCACCTTCAAAGCAAGGCATAGGCAGCAAAAGAAATAGAGGAGAGATTTAAAGCTCTGTCTGACTACGTCTACTCAATTATTGTGCTATTGGGGCTTCTCAAAAAGGCAATGAGGAATAAGTGTGGGACACACCAGTGGGTCAAATGAGACCAGCGGGTCTTGGTGTCCAAGCCCTGGCAGTTTTCCCTGTGGTTGTGGACCAACTCCTGAACCAACAAGCCCCCAGGTCAATACCCAGCTGTACAAATGGTAAGGGAAATGTGTGTGAAGATCTAGCCAGACGATAAAGACTAACCTGTCTCATCTGTGCTATTTGCCCTCAGTCGAGTCCCTGCCAGCTCCTCGCTCAGCATGCCAAGCACTCATGGCAAAGTCCCTGGGAATGGGCTGCTCAAACAAGACATATTGAGTTGGGCTAGAGCTAAACTTCTGCCGCATCACATGTGTGTGAAGATCTAGGCAGATAAAGCATGGCTGTTTGTCAAAGAGGTCATTGAGATCACTCATTAGGTTAGTTAATAGTGTGCGCAGCTGTCCTTACTTAAACCTCTAGCGGCAGTTCGATGTGATGCAGTAGGGCAAAAATGACAACCCTGCAATTGTCTTGATACTTCTGGGGCAACATGGAAGAGCTGGAATGCCTTCTGGTCCTGTCGGATTTGGTTCACGTCCCCTGAGAGCTGATATTTTTATTGTGAGCTCGCATGGAGTGAGATATTAATCCTAATTAGGTGGTACTTACGTCCCAATTGACCATTTCATTCTTGCTACTAGACTAGAGGATATTCCCTCTTGTCCAGTGTTGTGATCTTGCAGCCCATTTGCATCCATTGGGAATAGTCTCAGAAAAGATGACTGTAGATGGACTTTTATGGGGTAAAAGAAAGAGCATTTATTAAGTGTCTTTCAAGGCAAACAGACGTTGACGCAAATTCTGTATAAACTTGCACTTTCTATCAAGTGTTTGCATCTCTATTTCTGCCTTAGGAATATTCTAACAAAACAGGGTGATATTTACAGAACATGGCAAAAATACAATCACTATATGACATCATCAAATTATAACTAATTTATACAAAATAGCCTACAACTAGAAAACCCCTATTTTTATAAACTGTCACTTAAAGGAATAGTTTACCCCAAAAATAAAATTGTCATTGTTTACTCATCCTCATGTCGTTCCAAATCTCTAAGACTTTTGTTCATCTCCAAAACCGAAATGAAGATATTTTAATGGAACCTGAGAGATTTCTGTCCCTCCATTGAAAGTCCATTCACACAAAAACTTGACACTTTAAAAAGTTCAAGTGTATTCATTTGTTTTCTAAAGATTAACAAAAGTCTTATGAATTTGGAATCACATGAGGGTCTTTTTGAGTGAAATAACCCTTTAAATGTTTGCACATACAGTGCTAATACATTTAATGAAGTAAAGTGCTCCTGAACAAAGATTTTTAATAGAGTGAATCTGTAATCTGTAAAAATAGTCATTTGGCACCTATGTGTTTCGTTTTAAAGTCTTTTTTCTTTCTTTCTTTGTTTTTTTTTTTTTTTTCATGGAAATGTCCAAGGTGATTTTCTCTGAATAAATGTTTGAAAGTAAGCTCTCACTAAAATTAATCAAAGCAATAAGGATACGTGTACTAGCTTATAGCTAAATAGGTTTCATTTCAACATCAGATACTCATCAGAAAGTTATTTAACTAGAGTAATTCGATTATAGCCTTATATAGCCTTACAGGTTATAGCATTTGAAGGCATGTCAACTATTCTTGTGGTTGTGGATAAATGCATTCTTTAAACCAAGGCATGTATCTGGACAGAGTTTGGGTCCTTAATTGCCCAAGTAATTCAAAAGTGAAATAAGTAAAATTTTAAACCCCCCTCCTTTCCTTTTTTTTCAGGAGGAAATTCAAAGCAGCACTCCAACTGTGCCGAATTTGCCTGGTTGAGCTCACATAAATTGTTTATGACCAGTGTCAAGGGGTTTAAAGCCTTTGATTTCCTCATCATAATATGTGATAATTAGGCTCAATCCACTTGCGTTTTGTTCTGTAAATGAGTAGGGAGAACAAATACTCCTATTCACTAAAATTATTCAGGGTTGGGACACAAGTTTACATACCACAATACCATTATACTGATCACTCAATGCCTAATACAATGTCTGGCAAAGATAGCTATGGAGCTTCCTTCCACTTAATCCAAACTATTAACAATGACTGTCAGTCTATAAATAAATCACGACAAGATGTGTATTCTTATAATTATAAAATTTCATAAATCCTTTTAGATCTTTATATTTCTAAGGCTTAACCTAAGGCTAAACCCAAACTGTACTTATTATAATGTTTTTTAGACAGATGATTATGGTGTGTAACTTCAAGTTGCATCACCTCCATTAATTTGTTGCTTCATAAAAGCTTGTATTTCAACAGAATTTGTTCATAAAGAGGTTTATATTGCATTTCACTCTATTTTCCACAAGTTCAGTTTGCTACACAGTACAAATAGGTTCAGCACCGAAACAACTCACAGCTTGTTTAAAAGGGCAGTATGAACGCTGTAACCTGTTAATATGGGCGTCAAAATAAATATGCACTGCTTTCATGTGAAAATGTAAAGCAGGCCTAAGGCTAAAGGCAATGTTTCATGTACAACTAAATTAGTGAACAAAAAATTAGTATAAATAAACAAGCCAACAAAGGTTATTGGTTGCATGTATTGGAGGTGAGGCCTGAGTTTTATTCCAGGCCAATGCATGACTGATATGCATGGCTTACTTTAGTAATTGTCTTGGTGCACTGGACCCAAAGACAGACATAGCAATCTTTGCAGTCCAGTAATGTATGCCCTAAAATGGTTTTCAGTGTGAATTATCACTTAGAGCTTTGCCTTGGGCAAGTCTGGGCCTCAGGAGAGCCCAAGCACTGTCAAGGTAAGCATCACCAAAAAAAAAGAGAGAGAGAGATAGAGAGAGAGAGAGACAACAACAGTACTGATCAATTCAAACACACAAGATATTATACATAATATTGAATAATCACATTATTTGTATTTAAATTATCTAAGCAAGATCGTCTCGGTTACGTATGTAACCGTCGCTCCCTGAAGGAGGGAACAGAGACATAGTCGGATGTACCATACTGATGGGATCACGCTGGATCACGTGGGATCACGCTTAGGGAGCCTGTCATCTTCGAGTATTGATAAAATGAGCCAATGCACATTGGCGTGTGAGATTTGCATCTCACACACTGCCCCACAGCGCGGGTATAAATTAGGAAGCAGATGCACGCACCATTTGTTTTTCGCTGAGGAGCCGAGCGGAGCTCGGAGTCAGTGGTGGTCCAGCAATAGTGGTGACGGGATTACGTCTCCGTTCCCTCCTTCAGGGAATGAGAGTTACATACATAACCGAGACGTTCCCTTTCAGTTCGGTCACCTTCAATGTAGTCGGACGGAAGAATACACATATGGGATCGCCGTAGGGATCACAACATATGGGACCGAGCCTAGCACAGGTTCCACCAATGCATACGAGTGTTAGGTCCACGTCCGTTGCTGAGGGGTCAAGTCAAGTCAAGCCATCTTCATTTATATAGCGCTTTTAACAATGTAGATTGTTCCAAAGCGGCTTTACAGTGATAATAGGAAATTAAAGTAACAGAGATTGTTTTGGCTTTATAGCAGCTCTAGAATAAAGTTATTTTCCAGCTAAAGTTATTTTTGATTGATTCACTTCCGTCACAGCGATCATTAGTTATTAACTTAGGGGCCACTAACATGACACCTTTTTAACAGAAAACTCTCAAGTTCTCTTAAGTGGCGTTGCCATGCAATGAAATATAAGAGTTCATTCTATAGGTATGCGCGTTTGAATATATGTGCGCAGGCATGTAGTCCTTCCCTAAAAAAACAAAAACAACCCTCAACAAACTACTTGTCTGGCCTTAAAATTTATAATACAGAATTTTTATCGCTTTGGCGTAGCCACGCGAACCGAAATTATCGTGACAACGCTTTATCTGCAGAGAGGTAAGGGATGGGAGGGAGGCCTTCACAGGGGAGGGACTAGTTGACACTTCAGGACTGCGTTGTCGCCGCGTCCAGGCGCAGGTCCTTCATCAGATCTGGATACGGCCTGGATCCGGCGGACTGCGGTAAACCTCGGGATAAAAAGAGAGACTAGTATTAGCGTGGATGCCATTCTTCTTATGATGTAACGAGTACATCAGGATTTGTGGGACGTGTTCCCGGTTCCGGCTGACCTAATCTATGCAGCCTAACATTGAATTATAGAAGTTATGTGTTATGTGTATGCTAGGTCAAAAAGATGTGTTTTTTAGTCTAGCTTTGAACTGACAGAGTGTGTCTGCTTCCCGGACAATGTTAGGAAGACTGTTCCAAAGTTTTGGTGCTAAATAGGAAAAGGACCTATCGCCAGCAGTCGATTTTGATATTCTAGGTATTATCAACTGGCCGGAATTTTGAGATCGCAATAGACGTGAAGGAGTATAATGCGTTAAGAGCTCGCTCAAGTACTGCGGAGCTAAACCATTTAGTACTTTGTAAGTAATCAGCAATATTTTAAAATGTAAACGATGTTTAATAGGGAGCCAATGCAGTGTTGACAGAACCGGGCTGATATGGTCATAGTTCCTGGTTCTGGTAAGAACTCGAGCTGCTGCGTTTTGTACCAGCTGTAATTTGTTTATTAAGCGTGCAGGGCAACCACCCATAGTAGCATTACAATAATCTAGCCTTCATGTCATGAACGCATGAACTGATTGTTCCGCATTTGTCAATGAGAGCATATTACGTAATTTAGATATATTTTTAAGATGGAAAAATGCGGTTTTACAGATACTATTCACATGACTTTCAAATGAAAGATTGCTATCAAAGAGCACACCCAGGTTCCTAACCGACGACGAAGACTTGACAGAGCAGCCATCAAGTTTTAGACAGTATTCTAGGTTATTACGTGAGGACGTTTTTTGTTCAATAATTAGATTCTCTGTTTTTTTCTGAATTTAGTAGAAGGAAATTACTAGTCATCCATTTTTTTATACCAGCTATGCATTCCGTTAATTTTTCTGAATTGGTAAGTTTTGTCAGGGCGTGAAGAAATATAGAGCTGCGTATCATCAGCATAACAGTGAAAACTAATTCTATGCTTCCTAATGATATCTCCTAAGGGTAGCATGTACAGAGTGAACAGCAATTGTCCTAGTATGGTCAGATAAGTATGATTTAAACCATGCTAATGAAATTCCACTATTGCCAACATAATTTTCGAGGCCATTTAAAATAATGTTGTGGTCAATAGTATCAAATGCAGCACTAAGATCGAGTAACACCAATAGCGAGATACAACCACGATCGGATGATAAGAGCAAATAATTTGTAACTCTAATGAGAGCTGTCTCAGTACTATGGTACGGTATAAATCCTGACTGAAAATCCACGCAGATATCATTTCTTTCAAAAAAGGAACATAGTTGTGAGGATACTGCCTTTTCTAGTATCTTTGACAGAAAAGGTAGATTAGAGATCTGCCTGTAATTGACTAATTCTGTATGATCAAGTTGAATTTTTTTAACAAGCGGTTTAATCATAGCCAGCTTAAAATTTTTTGGTACGTATCCTAGTGACAAAGATGAATTACTGATATTGAGAAGAGGATCTATGACCTCTGGAAGCATCTCTTTCAATAGCTTAGTCGGGATAGGGTCTAACATATACATGTTGTCGATTTAGATGATTTAACGAGTTTAGAAAATTCTTCCTCTCCTATTGCAATGAACGAATCGATTTTTTCCTTAGGGAGACTTGAATGCACTCCCTGATGCGATACTGTAGTAGACGGTTGCATAGTTATAATTTCCTCCCTGATATTATTAATCTTATAAGTGAAGAAGGTCATAAAGTGCTTGGAAACTTCTGGGCTTGAAGCTTTATTTTTCGCCAATCCCAATGCATCTCTTTCATTATCTACATGTATATTAAAATCACCAACAATTAGGACTTTATCTGCAGCCAGTACTAACTCTGATAGAAAGTCAGCAAATTCTTTGTTAAAGTATGGTGCCCTGGTTGCCTGTATACAGTAGCCAGCACAAATCTCAAATGTGATTTGTCATTGACACTATATATTGTTACAGTAAGCACACTTCAAAAGAAATATATTTGAAACTAGACTTCTTAGTAATTTTGAAAGTATTACTATAAATTACAGCAACACCTCCCCCTTTGCCTTTCAGATGAGGTTCATGTTTATAACTGTCTTGTGGGGTGGAAATATAATTAAATTGTAAAGGATCCACTGGAGGCAAGTTATAGCGAGAACTCAAGTGCAGTATTTATTTATAAACATAACAAGATTTAAACATAAAACAAAAGTATGACGTGGCATGAAACAAAACCGTGGACAAAGACTTACACAACAGTGGTTACAGGAAACAATACTTGATAAAGACACATGGCAAACATGAGGGCTTAAATACAGAGACTAATGACAGGACAAGGGACACCTGTGAACAATGAACAGACGATTAACCAATGACAAGACACATGCCAGGATCACATGACAAACAGGGAATCACATGACAGACATAGGACATGACATGAACTCGCAGGCTCAGCAGGACTGATGTGAAGTGCAGGCTCGGCAGGACTGATCTGAAGAACCTCAGGCTGGCCAGGCATGACATGAAGAACCTCAGGCTGGATGTGAAGAAGCTCAGGCTCGACGTGAGAAGCTCAGGCTCGGCAGGCATGACGTGAAGCTCAGGCTGGTCAGGCATGACGTGAAGATCCTCAGCCTTGGCAGGCATGACGTGAAGATCAGGCTGGACGTGAAAAAGCTCAGGGTCAGGAGCCATGACGTGAAGATTCTCAGCCTTGGCAGGGTATGACGTGAAGATGCTCATTCCCATTCCTGCGTAAGAATCAATAAACTTTACTGCCGTACCATGAGTGCAGCAGGCGTAATGATATGACGCAGCGCCTGAAAATAGTCCCCACTCGGTAACTTCCGACGTGACCGGGTGATGGGTGAACCAAAGTATATGTCCTTTGAATCGTTTCTCACAAATGTCTCCATGCTACAAGGAACGCTCCCTGTGCAAGCAGGTTGTCACGTTGGTTATGTTGACGGAATGTAGCCTATTTTCAGGCGCTGCGTCATGTCATTGCGCCTGCTGCACTCATGGTACGGCAGTAAAGTTTCTTGATTATTACGCAGGAATGAGTATAGTTCCTAGCCATATCAGCCTAGAAAATCGCAACTTTACATTTTCCGTCGGTCGTAGTGCATGATGTAACTTCAGAAGAGTCAAGTTTTAAATAGGAAAAATTTTGAAACACTTTGGTCTTTTTTTTTTTTTTTGAGAAATGCTAATGGTCTTGTCCACTTCAATGATGTATGCTAAGCTGATTCAAAAACGGTAAAACTCAACAGTTCAACTCTGGGGGAGTTGTAAAATGAGCCTATTTTCAAAAAAAGTGGAGTATCCCTTTAAGAGCCACATCTTTAAATCCCACCTGATGGCACAGCCCACAAAAGTCCAGAACATAGGCCTTGATGGAGGTTCAACAGAGACAGAACTGCTGGGTTCATTGTGTGGGTCAAGTATTCTGTAAGGCAGGGGTGCCCAATCCTGCTCCTGGCGATCGACTGTCCTGCACAGTTCATCTCCAACCCTAATCAAACACACCTGAAGCAACCAATTAAGGTCATTAATTGGTTGCTTCAGGTGTGTTTGATCAAGGGACACCTGTGAACAATGAACAGACAATTAACCAATGACAAGACACATGGCAGGATCACATGACAAACAGGGAATCACATGACAGACATGGAACATGACATGAACAAACCAAAACGTGACAGAGACAAGACCAAAACGTGACATAAATAAAGTAATGTAATTGTTTGGTTTTAGCCAGGTTTCTGTCAAACACAGCACACCTAGGTTATAGTCTGTAATCATAATAATAATAATAATAATAATTCATTACATTTTATATAGTGCTTTTCTCGGCACTCAAAGCGCTTTACATAGAAGGGGGAATCTCCTCAACCACCACCAAAGTGCAGCATCCACCTGGATGATGCGACGGCAGCCATATTGCGCCAGAACGCCCACCACACACCAGCTTACTGGTGGAGAGGAGACAGAGTGATGAAGCCAATTGGTATATATATATGGGCAGCCATGGGCAGTATTTCTATTAAATGTATTTTAAATACGTATTTAATTACTTTAGTGTATTTTGACATTTGTATTTTGCCGGTGTGGAAAAAATAAAATGTAGTTTGCAACAAAATATTTTGAGGGAGTGTATTTAGAGTATTTAAAATACTTAAATACTTAAGAAAAATCACCATAGTAAAAGATTTTGCCATATTTTCGGTCTGATGTTGGCAATGGCAATGTCCAGGTTAGATGCACGAAAATCACGTGACACCCTGTAGACCGGGCTCCCTCCAAGAAGTGAATGAGTTTTGAACACGTGAGAAGAAATGGCGCTGCTCCTCTTAAAAACTGCATTAAAGTTGCTATCAGCGATTTCAGCCCCAAAAAAGGCCGAAACATAAATGATCACATTCATCTAATTTTTCCTAGCGATCCGCTAGCTGCCCGCCCCATAAGGATGCTGCCCAAAAACCGCATCTCTGTAGGCAGCCTATGCTCTGAGATCTGCACACAAAAACAATGGGTTTCACCAACCACCAAAACCTAATAAACAGTGTTCCAACCAATCACAGACAGTGTTGTGAGGTTTTGCACTCGTGCACGGCTGCACGCGGAGTCGGAGCACAACACCCACCCCCTGTCGGTGATTTCCCCCTAGGATAAATTAGATGAATGTGATAATTTATGTTTCGGCCTTTTTTGGGCCTGAAATCGGTGATAGCACCTTTAAGGTAAAGTGTTTTGTGAAAAATATACAGTCTACACACACACACATATTGCACACTGAATGGCATTATAGAGAAAATAATGGTGCCTTATGAGATCAATGCACTGTGTTGTCATTCATAAAAGGACATCATATGCCCTACCTATTATGAAACAGCGCGTCTGTCGTCACTCCACTGAAATCTCCATGCTAAGCAAGCGTTCACAATATAAACGTATTACATATGAGAAATAATGATATTGATTTTATATAATGCTAAATGGACTGCATTTATATATAGCGCTTTCACAGACCCAATGGCCACCAAAGCACTTTACAATTTGCCTCACAATCACCCATTCACTCACTCACACACCGACGGCAGTGTCAGCCATGCAAGGCGCCACCCAGCTCTTCGGGAGCAGCTGGGGTTAGGTGTCTTGCTCATGGACACCTTGACACTAGGTGGGACCGGGGATTGAACCACCAACCTTACGGTTTGTAGACAACCTACATGAACCACAGAGCCACTGCCGCCCCAGTAGCATGAAACTACCACACCATTGATGTGAACTTAGCCATACATGCCATTTACGTCAGAGGGAGCTATTTCAGGCCCTGTAGAGATTTAGTGAAATGCCCATACTTTTTTATTTTGCTACTTCGCCATTTTGAATTTACACATTTATCATATTTGTGTTATTGCTACTATTTGTGTTATTGACCTTTCAGTAATAAAAAAAAAAGACTTAAGATTATTGTGGGAGTATTTTTGTATTTTCAAAATACTAATTACTTGTATTTTATTTAAATACATTTTTCACATCAGTATTTTGTATTTTATTTTGTTACATTTCATGAGCCAGTATTTGTATTTTGTAACAAAATAGTTTTTGATGTATTTGTGCCCACCTCTGTATATGGGGATGATTAGGAGGCCATGATGGACAGAGGCCACTGGGCAAATTTGGCCAGGATGCCGGGGTTACACCCCTACTCTTTCGAAAGATATCCTGGGATTTTTTGTGACCACAGAGAGTCAGGGCCTCGGTTTAACGTCTCATCCGAAGGACGGTGCGCTTTGGCAGTATAGTGTCCCCATTACTCTCCTGGGGCGTTAAGACCCACACAGACCACAGAGTGAGCACGCCCTGCTGGCCTCACTAACACCTCTTCCAGCAGCAACCTGGTTTTCGCAGAAGGTCTCCCATCCAGGTACTAACCAGGCTCAGCCCTGCTTAGCTTCAGTGGGCAACCAGTTTTGGGCTACAGGGTGATATGGCTGCTGGCATAAATGCTTTTGAAGTAAGGGATTGAATATTGAGCAACCCAAGCTTTATCATTTGTTCATTTGTATTATATCTTTTTTTTATTTGTTGAACATCAATTACATTTCTAACCTTAGATGGGTTTGGAAGTTTTTTTGTATTTCCTAATTCGGGGAACAGACACAGTCTCTATATGATGATATCTAGGTGAAAGAGGCTCTGACCTTGGTGACGTGAGACAGCTGGCAGACGGTCGGTTTAGCCAGTCTGTCTGCTTCCTGACCTGAGCCCCAGATTGTCATGTGAGCTGGATGTGGAGGAACTCAACAGGGTTAGGCTAAAGAGGAACATCACTGCATGGCTGACACCGCCGTCGGTGTATGAATGGGTGAATGCGAGGCAATATGTAAAGCGCTTTGGTGGCCATTGGTCTGTTGAAAGCGCTATATAAATGCAGTCCATTTGCCTTTTAACATTACCATTTTACTGGAGCAAGAATGGCGCACGTATCCAGTTCATAGGAGGGGACACTTCGAGCGGGGCTTACGGTGTTGACTGGCTTCTAAGCGAAGAGAGCACACGGGAAGCTACCAGCTCGACACGTAGGCTATAGAATCTAGCGAACATGTTTGGTGTCACACAGCCCGCAGCTCTACAGATATCTGTCAGATATCTGTCAGTGAGGTGCCAGCGCCCAGGAAGAAGTTACACTCCGAGTGGAGTGGGCTCGCAACCTGGGGGGGCATGGTGCGTCTTGGGATTGATACACCAAGACGATGGCATCCCCTATCCAGTGGGCCAACCTCTGCTTGGAGACAGCCTTTCCCTTCTGCTGGCATCCGTAACAGACGAAGAGCTGGTCTGAGCATTGTGCATTGGCTCGTTTTATCAATATTCGAAGATGACAGGCTCCCTAAGCGTGATCCCAATCAGTACGGTACGTCTGACTACGTCGAATGTGACCGAACTGAAAGGGAACTCAAGATTTACGTATCTCATGTACATTTAATACATTATTTATTTTGTTGTTGTTACTATTATTATTATCACTATTATTAATCAAAACCATAAAAATGATTTTATAACTGATCCTGTCACGATATTTAAGCTATCCTACATCATGTAAAGTACTATCCCAGTCATGAGAAAATGCCAAAAAGCCATTTTACAAACTACGCATTAACGTCCACTTTTAACCCTTACCCTCAGTGGTGTGTAAGAAAGTAGATCATACAAAAACGTATGAATGAGATCATACAAATACATATGAATTAGCTATTAATTCGCCAAACCTAAGATAGTTCCGAACTGCCATGAGTGTGTTGAAAGTACTATATGCTAGGCTTCATAACGAAAAAGCTCTGCTTTCTATTGATTGGTTATTCAAGTCAGGTGGCGTAAACAAATGCTGTAGTCAGCAACTCGACATAGAGGGGAGCTAGTAAGACCTGTGAGAGTAAACCAAACTCCCCTGGCCTTAAGAGGTGCGCTAGCGACTGACACTAGAGAGGCTTCAGTTTTTAGCGTCCTTGTTAGCACGCACTCCTCCCATGCTGGAAATCCCTGTTCGAATACCGCAGGGAACGAGTAGAACCGGAGGGGTTACATTGAATTAAAGACTATATCAAATTGATCATCACCAAACTGTTCCCACAGCTACAAATCTGATTAATCAATACAAACACAATATGTGGTGAAACCTGAAGGAGTGGAACTTCAGCATTCACAGTGATTTTGTGACATTTACTCTTAAATGATGTATTCATTGTCTGGTAATGGGATATCGGAACTCTCAGATGCTGTTTACTAGTCAGACCAATTTATTCACAAAGAACAAAACTTTTAGTAGGATACATTAGAAAATATGATAGCTTGCAATGCATTTGCTAAAACTATGGAGGTCATTATTATTTCTCATCATCATTCTTAGCCAGGCCCATTCAAAATGCTTTATACGATCCATAAAAGAAATCCTCTAACAGTAGAAGCAATCATACAGCATCCTCCTTTGACATATATTACAGTGATATGTCTCTGGTACATGGTTATTTTTACATAATGAACCAACTTAGTACAAGTATAACAGTAAATGACACGTGTTCCTCTGGTGTGGAGTGTACAATACGATGGCCATGATACAAATCTGGTAAAAATTTTTAATTTCATCATTGATATAGAGTATCTTAGTGTACCTGTGGGTCTTCCTGAAGTCTGTCTCTTCAATGCACAGAATCAAAAAACATTTACTCATAGAAGCTCAATAGGAGACTTAGTTCATTTCAAAGCTTGGCAGATGAAAGGCATCTGAGCAAATATGACCACTGGAAACTTTTATGCAAAATGTAAAGAAGAAAATATTCTGCACATACACTGGATGTTGCATATAATGATTCTGGAAATGCAGCCCAGCGATATATGAGAACACGTAGCATTGTAGGAAATCATTCTACTTTTGATCCTCTAATGCCAGTGAATCAGTGGATGAAAAATGTATGTGGAGAGAAAGTATAAGCCAAACAGGGAAGAAGAAAAATAAAATAAAAAAGGCCAAGAAAGCTCCTACAACAGTACTGACATCATTACGTGCCTGACATCCCTTTTCATCATAGAGCATGTTTGCCTTCATATACAGCCACCTCTTCACAAGATTCATCAAAACATTTGTTGGGCCTTGTGATACAAGGAGAAGAGGCGAGTATGATGAAGAATGGACTTGCTGTTTCTATCTGTTCATCGCATGTTCAATGCCTTTAGTATCAGTACACAATGGCTTACACTTTCAGCAAATGCCCATTGTTGACTATAGAAGATATTTTTTAATTATTGCAATTACAACAATAACATAAATTTGGCCTTTAAAATTGGTTTGCTCATCTATGTCCATGACAGTCGCCTCTCTTATTATTTAAACAGCATTAGACCTCACCAGTCCACTGTACATTTCTAAATTTGGTATAATCTGCTTTATTTTCCTCATTCAGTGCATGAGAATAAATCAAGTGGAATATATTTTAACATTTTTAATCCTGTTACTTGTGCACTTTTGTTCAAACCAGTGAATGTTTGAACTTTGATAAGTGCTTGGCTTCATGGATTAAGCAAACCTAATAGGATTTATGTTACACATCCTCGATTAGCTCATTTGAATGTCACATACACTTTAGGGAAATGGCATCATTATAGTTTAATCACTTAAATTGTCACTTAAGTGACGGTCACTGTTGGATATTTTGACATAATTAACTGTGTTTTGCTTGAATGAAAAATGCAAAAGCTAGTTCTACTGACTTTTGAATAGATTATTGTTCCCTGTCCCTTGGTTTCAAGCAAGTGAAAATATAACACAAATACCCAGCAAACAAATTTAGGTTCTGGGAACATTAGTTTTTGGTTCCCAGAACGTTCCTAGAACTTTCCCTTAAGGTTAGGGGAACCTTACGTTATAAAAAAATGGAACCTAAAAATAACCTACATGGAATGTTCCTATAACGTTCTTGTTTGGTTCCCCCCAAAAAATAACCTCATGGGACCATTCGGGAACGTTAGGGGAACGTTATATGTTTGCTGGGTAAAAGAGAATCTATTTGTTAAAGTCACCCAAAAACATTTTTGAGACCTTTAGAACCAGGTGCATCTGTCCATTCCTGCATGGGTGACTTACTGACATGCCCCATATATATATGCCTGGCCAATGAGCTGGAGGACGTGAGATCTCCATCCTGCCACCAATCAAACCAGCTTTTGTTTTGCGTCAAGCAAGCCATTTGATAAATACCACAGCCCACCTCCATCTCATGACAACCATTCAGAAGTAAATAAAATTTTTTCTGTGGAATTCTCTCTTCGAAAAGGGTTTCATGTAACAGGAGGAAATAAAAGAATCTCCTAAAAAATATTTTATGTGTTACAAAAGAGGGGCTTTTGTTTTTGTATTTTAATTTTTTTTTGGAAAAAAAAAGTCCCAAAGTCCCCTGAAAGAGAGCAGTGAATGTTCCTGCGCATGAAGAATAGGAGGGGCTTAAGGTTGTTCTCCATTAGCACCAATCTGCTGTTAAGCTGCCTCCCCTGGCGTGTCTGTTACCACAGGAAGAGATTGCTGCACTTTGTTTATCTCACATCCTTTAATATTAAAGAACAATTAAAGTGCTGCAATGAAAGCTGAATCTCCCTTCTCTGGAGATTGTGGGCACTCACCCACACATACACACCGACACATTTACATATGAGGACACACACAGATGCATTTATAATAACACGTACATGTACAAAACGTCTCGGGTTATGACTATAACCCTTGTTCCCTGAGAGGGGAACGAGACACTGCGTCGAGAATCGACACTTTGGGGACGCTCCCTAAGCGTGCGCCTCTGAAGTATGAATTAAACTAATCCAATCCTGATTGGTGTTGCGTCGTGACATTACATGTGACGGCATACCCGGAAGTATAAAAGTGACGCTGTCACAACACACACTAGCCTCGCGATGAAGCAAGACGCTCCAAGGCCTCAAGGGGCGTGGCAGAACGACGCAGTGTCTCGTTCCCTTCTCAGGGAACAAGGGTTATAGTCATAACCCGAGACGTTCCCTTTCGAGGGAACTCTACACTGCGTCGAGAATCGACACTTTGGGGAACGAGTGCCCACTAGGCCACGCACCGAATAGGCCTGTCCCGGAGTGAAACTGTTTAAGCACTCAGCAAGGACTGAGCACATGTGCGCCAGGAGTACTAGGAAGGTGGAGACTGTGGAACCTAATAAAAGTATGTGGAGTAGCCCAACCGGCTGCCTCACAGATCTCCTGTAGAGGAACTCCCGAAAGAAGGGCCCTAGAAGAAGCCATGCTTCTAGTTGAGTGAGCCCTCACGGCTAAAGGTGAAGGCAAATCGCGCACCTTGTAAGCCTCAGTAATAGCCTGAACAATCCAATTACTAATAGTTTGCTTGGATGCCGGGAGCCCCTTCTTAGGTGACCCAAAACATACTAATAATTGGTTCGAACTTCTCCAAGAAGAGGACCTCTCAAGGTACACGCTCAAAGCTCTGATGGGGCAGAGCAAATTAAGCTTCTCTTCTTCTGCCGACACATGAGGTGGAGGACGGAATCCCTGAAGAACTGTAGACCGAGCCGTATTCGATACTTTAGGCACGTAGCCCGGACTCGGGTGCAAAAAAGCTTTTACTCTGCCAGGGGCATACTCCAAGCAAGCTGGTGTACCAGGGCTTGGAGATGTCCCACCCTCTTAAGTGAGGTAATAGCTAAGAGAAAAACCATTTTCAGCGTTAAGTCCTTAGGCGAAGCCGACTCTAGAGGTTCGAAGGGGGCCAGGGACAAACCTTCCAGAACTATTGCCAGGTCCCAGGCAGGAACCCTGGACCTGGTTGCCGGTCTCATCCTCCAAGTACCACGGAGAAAACGAATGACCAACTGGTGCCTCCCCAGAGGCCCATCACTTAAAGGTGAGTGGAAAGCCGCAATGGCAGCCACGTACACCTTAAGCATGGAAGAGACCCACAGAGAAACGATCTTGAAGGAACTCCAAAACTGAAGCCACCGGGCAGTTAACTGGGTCCAACTCATGTTCTCTACACCAAGTGACAAACACATTCCACTTGAGGCCATATAATATCCTAGTAGATGGAGCCCTAGAGCTAAGTATGGTTTCAACTACTCCAGCTGATAGACCAGCATTTAGGTACTGAACCCCCTCAGAGGCCAGACCCACAGCTCTGGGTGAGGGTGGAAGATTGTGCCCTCCGCCTGAGACAACAGATCCCTCCTCAGAGGAATCTGCCATGGCGGAGCTATTAGGAGTGATATTATGTCTGAAAACCATACTCGGGTCGGCCACCTCGGGGCAACCAGAAGTAGACTGATGCCCTCTTGACGGACCCTCTCCAGGACTCCCGGTAGCAGAGCGATCGGGGGAAATGCGTACAGGCGAAGCCTCGGCCAGGCCTGTACCATGGCATCCAACCCCAGTGGGGCTGGATGTGTGAGGGAGAACCAAAGTGGACAGTGGGACGTCTCTCGAGACGCAAACAGATCCACTTCCAATGGTCCAAACCTCTCCCATATTGACTTCATCACATCTGGATGAAGTCTCAATTCCCCGGGCCTCAGCCCCTGCCTCTACAGGATGTCTGCTCCCTGATTCTGAACCCCCGGAATATACATTGCTCTGATAGAGAGTATTTTCCCCTGGGACCAAAGAATAATCTGATGCGCCAGTCTGCACAGAGGGCGCGATCTGAGTCCCCCTTGTCGGTTCAGATAAGCTACCACAGACGTATTGTCTGATCGTACTAAGACATGGTAACCTTTGATGTCTGGGAGGAAGCTCCTCAAAGCCCTGAACACAGCCAACATTTCTAGGCAGTCCATATGCCAAGAATGATGATGGTCCTGCCACAGACCCCTGGCAAAGCGGCCGTCCATAACCGCGCCCCAGCCAGTGAGGGAGGCGACTGTCGAAACAGTTTTCCGGCGACATGACGCTCCCAGCACTGGCCTTTGGGATAGGAACCAAGGTTTCTTCCAAATTACCAGAGAACGAAGGCATCTGTGCGTAACTCTGATTGTACGGAACAAATTCCCCTTGAGGGAAAATACCCTTGGCTCTCAGCCACCACTGAAGGGGGCCTCATGTGTAGAAGGCCCAAATGTATAATGTTGGATGCCGCTATCATGAGGCCCAGCAGTCTTTGAAACTGCTTTACAGTGATGGCCTGGCCTAGCTTTATCCCGGACACCATGGCCAGGATGGATTCGATACGAGCGGGAAACATACGTGCCCGCATTGTAACCGAATTCCATTTCATGCCCAGAAGAGCAGTCTTCTAAGCTGGTTCCAACACATTTTTCTTAGTGTTGAGTCTCAAACCCCCGATTCTAATATTTGGCCAAGGACGACATCTCAATGCCGAACTGCCATTCCTCGACACTGGGCCAATAAGAGCCAGTCGTCGAAGTAATTCAGTACACGGATGCCCTGAAGCCTCAGTGGAGCCAGAGTCGCATCCATATACCTACACATGAACATGTGGGGAGAGAGTGCTAGGCCGAACGGAAGAACCCGATCTAAGAGAACCAGCCTCTCGAGACTGGCCTCTGGCGGTTTCCGAGCACCCTTCTCGACTGCCTGAAGCAGAAGACCGGCAGGCTGTAGTCGATACGGTTTTCGTAACCATAACTGACGCTCGTTTTTTATTTTTCGAGGAAAAACGACGCAGAGTGCGTTCGCTGGAAAATGATGCGGCCCGAAGCGTCATAGACGGCGGGCAATACACATCGTTTCCAGGCCCCGCTGCAAGAACAACATCCGATCTAAGAAAACCAGCCTCTCGAGATTGGTCTCTGGTGGTTTCCGAGCACCCTTCTCGACTGCCTGAAGCGGAAGGCCGGCAGGCTGTAGTCGATACGGTTTTCGTGACCATAACTGATACTCGTTTTTTATTTTTCGAGGACAGACGACGCAGAGTGCGTTCCCTGGAAAATGATGCTGCCCGAAGCGTCATAGACGGCGGGCAATACACATCGTTTCCGGCCCCTGCTGCAAGAACAACATCGGTTGCCCTGCAACTGAGTGGACAGCCCCAACTTTTAGATCTACCATGCCAAACCAGTCCTCGGATCTGATTTGGTTTCCGATAATGGAAATTGTAAGCATTTTGAACCTGGATCTCCTCAAAGAACAAGTCAATAGCCTTAGATCTAAAATTGGACTCAGTCCAACATCCTCCTCTGGAACTAAAAAGTACCGGCTGTAACACCTGGACTTCCTGTCTGGTAGGGGAACACTCTCTATGGCCCCTTAACTCCAGTAGAGTCTATACCTCCTGTTCCATAACCTGAGCCTGTTCTGGAACCCCTGCGGTCGGTACGACCCCAACAAAGCTGGGAGGTCGGTAACCGAACTGCAGTCCGTACCCATATTTAAAAATATTTGAAAATATATCAGAAAATATTTGTCCTCCCTTTTTTTATACCAGACAAATTAAGCCACTGATGTCTCACAAAGCCATCATAACTGCTACAATAAGCTATGGTACGTTTAGTGCCATGGTACGCCTGCAAAATCGTCTTAGAGGACAGGAACGTACCAGCCTGACCAACCGCCATATAAGCCCAGCCAACCAGTGCAGAGGTGTCCCTGCACGAATGTTGGGCAGCGCCGCGACTTTAAGCGAAGATGCCACATCAGGAGAAAGATAGCTCACTAAAGCTTCCTCCATTTACAGATTCTTGCCATAACCAGCCCATCTCACACCCACCACATTCAAATAATCATTTAGTGAATGTGATCAGATATGAAAAAGAGTGGGGTTTTTCCCAGGAGAGTTTCTATCTCTTTATTTGTAAGATTGGGGAAAACAGTTAGCCCGGCGCTGAGGTTGTGACCTGTGCTGCAGGAAACGCTCATCAAGCTTGATTTTCACTTGCGTTCCTTGCTCATCATGTGGCCAGCTGATGTTAAGTCTGTCCACAGCACGAGTCACAACCTCTACCAGCTCCTCATAGCTTTGGCCGTGAACTGGCGCGCCCAAATCACGGTCATCCGCATCAATACTGAGCACATCCACTTCCTCGGAAGCAGAGAGCTCAAGCATTGGGACCTGATCGTGGGCAGGAGAAGCCACGATGCTGGCTCCTGTACCACTCTCAGGGGCTACGGGATCCTCAGACGAAGAATGAGAAAGTGCCGCAGCAATCTCATTCTCATCTGCAAGATCCCGCTGCGGACCCCGCGATCTCAATCGCCGCGTCGCCTCAACGGACGCGGGACCAGAACCGTGGGGAACGCGAGCCTGACCGTGCTCATCAAAGCACGCCAGCCGGGAGCGCAGCACTCTAATAGGAAGTGCTTCCCAGTCTGCACAAACAGCTCCCTCAAGAGCTGCTTGTGCATGCTGCGCTCCCAAACAATTCACACACAAAGCATGTGTGTCCCCACCCGTAATAAAACGAGGGCAAGGATGCACACATCTTTTAAATTGTTCGCTGGCCATTCTGATCAACTGATTGACAAACAACACCAAATAAGACAGACAGTTTCAACACAGAGCGCTTGCTGAAGAGCGAAAGCTAGTGTGTGTTGTGACAGCGTCACTTTTATACTTCCGGGTATTCCGTCACATGTTACGTCACGACGCAACACCAATCAGGATTGGATTAGTTTCATTCATACTTCAGAGGCGCACGCTTAGGGAGCGTCCCCAAAGTGTCGATTCTCGACGCAGTGTAGAGTTCCCTCGAAAGGGAACTGGCACGTTTCACTAGACCTCGCATTAGATTCCCAGTTCATATCATCATTAAGATCATAAATCATGTGTAATTCTATAGCACACACTTTTGTTCAATATATTATTATTGTTTGATCATTTAACTTTTATTTAGATATATAAATCAATAAATTAATACATTTGCCAATTTATAGTTGTTTCTTTGAATTATTTATTTATTTATTTAATTTAAAATTAAATAAATCAATAAAATAGCTATAAATTATCCTGAGGATTTTTTGAGAACTGAACTTTGAGTATTAAATGCTGTTTCTTAACCCAGGTCCGGATTCATACAGAGTTGTATGCTATACTCTACGTCTAACGTAGTATACACTACCATTTAGTAAGATGAAAGAAAGTAATACTTCTTTCAGAGGATTACTTAAGAAAGTAATAGCAAGGACACATTTAATTGATCGAAAGTGACAGTAAAGACATTTATAATGTTACAAAATATTTCTATTACAAATAAATGATGTTCTTTTGAACTTTCCGTTCATCAAAGAATCCTGAAAAAAAATTCTGAAGGATCACATGACACTAAAGACTGGAGTAATGGCTGCCGAATATTCGTCTTTACCATCACACACACACAAATACATTTACAATATTACTGTTTTACTGTTTACTGTAATTTTGGTCAAATAAATGCAGCCTTGGTGAGCTTAAGAGACTTTTTTCAAAAATATAAAAAAAAATATTACTAACTCCAAGGTTTTGTAGAACAGTAGTGTACATGTGAAGGGGCTTATATTTTTACATTCTGTCAATATTTTGTATATTTCTAGTTGTCAGTGTATGCCCAAACCAAAAAGTAGCCTATGAATACCAACACACATCTGCTCAGCCTGTATAATTACATCCCTTTTTTCCCCTTACTCACACACACGATGCCACCGCTGTCTGTTTGATTTAGTCGTGTCTGGACCCTTGTTGCCATAAGTCCACAAAAATCTAAAGTCGAGGATTTATGACACATGGCAGCCATTTGCTATATTTTGCATGACCTACAACCTGTATTTCTTGTGAAAAGTGTTAAAGCAACGCTGCTCTCTGATATCCTTTCTGATCCTTTCACGTCCACTGAGCAGATCTGCTTAAACTGTAAAACCCGTCAAGTCAAGTATCTGGGAGTGTTACACCACGTCTACCCTGGAAGCGAACGATGACATGTCATGCCACAACAGCCTTTGTTCAAAAACACAGTCCAATCAGCTGTGAAGTTCAATGCTAGAGTTTGGTAATGACAATTAATGTATCCTCAATAATTTTTAATGGAAACTTACTTTACTTTACTTTACTTTACTTTACTTTACTTTACTTTACTTTACTTTACTTTACTTTACTTTACAAGCTGGCTTTTTTATCAGTCAGCAGTCATTTACATAATTAATAAAATCCATTGCAGTCTATTTGCAAACATGCTTTAAGCAAATGGGTATTTATAAGCTAATTAATGTAGTTCCACATGAATGGGGAATAATAAATGGCTTGGATAGCTCTGCAGTACATCAGAAATACAGTGTGTCCATCAGCTGAAGTGTAAACATCCAGTGGGCGCTTGCAGTGTAGACAGTGCCATTGATTATACTATAATGGGAACGATTTACTTTTGACATGTTGTGACACTTCACTCTCATCCGGTGTAGACATAGTGTTAGAAATTTCAAATTTAATCTCAAGTATAGTACTTAAGTAGGATTACGGATGCATAAACACACTCACGCTCACAGCATTTTTATCATATAGTCATGTCATTCCCATACTTGTCCCCCCCCCCTGTGCTGTAGAATCATGGCCTCTTGTAATGTGGTATTGTGTGTGTGTGTGTGTGTGTGTGTGTGTGTGGTGGCCATCAGTTGCTGAGAGTCTAATCGCAGCTGACCATGAGTCTCTTCCCCACCTCTCCACGCAGATCTGGAGTGGGCCAGTTAAATTAGGATGAGAGGAATGCTGATAGCAGGACCTTTGTGAGACACTCCAAGCCTTGCTATCTGTCCACTGCTCTCCTTCTACAGCTTGCAGTAAACAGTATTTACTGATAATGAATCACACACACTCAAACCATTCTACAGATGCATAGACATTTGGATTATAATGGATATTATTTGACACCAGCTAGACATTTAATCGTACAATTATTCGTTAAAATATCATGATCTCAATTCAAACACCCACGTGATCTTATTCCTAAATGACACAAAGGCTTCGACTATGTTTATTAAATCTTTAGAAAAAAGTACAATCACAGCGAACATTCAAATTTGTGTTGGCTCTGCCAATTTGCAGAGAGCAGTTGTCATGTATAGGTTGAAACAGCTTCACAAACTGTCTTTTCAACCACACATAATTTTTTATCATTACTGTCTAACAATAATTCAAATTATCACAGAAGTACTGTGATACAACTTTATAGTTCGGATATAAACACTGATGTGTGCAGTAGCGATCAAAACGGATTAATTCAACTTTGCATGTAACTACATTATTATGATTTATAAAGATTGTATCAATTACATCATTACACCTGTAGGTGGCGACACGTGACTTAAAAATGTATTCGTCATTGAATAATTAATTCAAGAGATTCGTTACAAAAACACAATTCATCCAGTAATGAAACAAGTGAAGTCTTTATGATTGAGTCATTGAATCATTCATTCAAACCGACTTTTAAAAATAATTAATTCAAATTAAAATAAAAATTTTGTCAGAACCTGTATAGTAAATTATGTTATGTTAAGTTGTCTGTTCAGAATCATTGTAGAATTATGATCTCTATTTTTAACAATTCTCCCAATTTACACTTACATAAGTAGTGTATTCCTATCTAAAAGTGGAATATATAATATAATATAATATAATATAATATAATATAATGTCACGTTATTTTATGTTATTTTATGATATGATATGATATGATATGATATGATATGATGTGTTGTGATTTGATGTTAAAATAAGTTGTAGGATAAGTTTGTTTTTATTATATTTTATTTATATTATGATCACAAAGGCTGAATCACTAACACATTAAAAAGTAATATTGTGAAATATTATCACAATGTAAATTTCTTATATATATATATATATATATATATATATATACATGCATATACATTTAATTTATTATATTATAATGTAATTTATTTCTATGATAGCAAAGCTGAATTTTCAGCAGCCATTTAGATAAATGCAAAATACAACCATTTCAATAGTGGTCTCAGACTTCATGAATATGAGTCACATGGGTCAGAAGTGGCTTATGAATTTGTTTAGTGGTTGCGTAGCCTATAGCAGCCCACGTCAATAAAATACAGTTGACATGATTATACGATCAATCCTAATTCAGATATTGACTCTTAATTTATATGAGAATTGCTGTTATAAAGCTGCAATCTCTTCAAAATCTGAAACAAAGCACCACAATTGTATCTCTTCATCTCACCAGTGTATGTGTTTCATTGAAAAATAGTAACCGCTTTTCCTTCTACAATACCAAGCTCTGCAGTTTCCAGTTTCCCACAAGTTTACTGTAGGTCAACATAAAGGTCCTCAGTCATGTATAGGTATAGGTAAAGGACAGTACAGGGATAGTGACAATAATGTATTTCTATAATATATATATATATATATATATATATATATATATATATATATTATTATTTTTTTTGTATTTTTTTTTGTATTTTTTTTTATTCTTACTCAAACTAAGAAAGTAAGATCCTCTGTCCTTAAGTACATGATGCTCAGTCTTTTTTCTTTAACCAAAGTCGGCAAGTGTGTGACGCCTAGCATTTTAAAAATCTGTTTAGATTTAAAAAATTGTGTATTTCAAACTTTAAATAACATGTGATTGATTATTTTGGAAGCAAGGGAAATGATTCAGCTGTCCATCAGCATTTACTAGCTTTTCACCTGCATCTAACAGCAGGAACCAATTGCTAAAGCTGAACAGTACAACCTTGACTCCTTGCAGGGAACAAGCATCAAGATGTTTCAAAATACAAGATATGGAGAATTAAAAACAGAAGACAAGACAATGTGACCTTACATAGTTACTGGTAAAACAATCACGATTGCTCCCATAAATCTGTAAAGCCATTACAGAGGACTAGCTCTGATCGAATTTGAATGCACCTTAAGAACATCGGCTTCTGAATCTCTTACAAAAAAGTACAATGACTTTCATCAAATATTCCTAAAATGGATGTATTTGGTGTAAATCCGAGCCTTGAGAAAGTGCCATGCTTGATTGATTGACTTATGACGTAGATGCTCCTGGGAGTGAGTCTGGTTTCCTTTAATACACTTTTTGGAGTTCAGTCTCATTTCATTGTACAAAGAACAGAATGTTGAACTGACCTTAATTTACGTCATTAAATGTATCTTTAATCCAAAGACTGTGACTCAACACCAACAAAATAGATAGAATCCATGTTCTAAAAGTGTTGAGCACTTTAAAAGCACTTTACCAGATAGAGAGAGTGAGTGAAGTTGATTAAAGCAAGCTAAGATGCTAATATGTGATTTCAGAAGAAATTATTTAAATTCAATTTACAGTCGGCCCCTTTCCAGGAAAGCCATTAAAGATTGTTTTCTCTGCTTGTCCTTGTCTGATTGTCGCAAGGGAAGTGACATCGTGTCTGCGGGTATTCTGGCAGTAAACAAATCAACACCTCAGCAGACAGGATTAACAAGGTTTTGACTTGATCAGAGCAGGACTCTAGATGATTCTCTTGAAGATGAATGTGTTATATAAACTGACTGGGTTTGTTCAGGCTGAGTTAAACCAGGATATTCTAAAGTTTACGTGATAATAGTACTGTATATATTTTTGGCAGTTAGATTGAAAAATCTCTGGCATTGTCAGATGTTAGGGTTAGGGTTTATGTTATGTTATGTTTTATGTTAAAGTAATCAAAGACAGGTATGTCATAATGAGGTATGTTATCTTACAACAGTCTGACAGAAAGATGTTTTAACTTTTCACAACCTCAGTTAGCCTGTCAAGTGTCTCTTATAATATATGTAATTTCTTTTTCATTTTCATACATGTCATACAGTGTAATATCTCACAATTGTAGTCTATTATTTGTATATTGCTTTGCATAATATTGTTCCACAGCAACCTTATAGTGTTTAATCATTCAGCTGTGGAAGCCCACCTGTTCAGGGTGATTCATGTTTAAACATTATGCTTTTAATTGCAGGGAATTTAATTGCTTCCCTAATAATTATGGTAAATTAGAGGGTGAACTAAAGATTATTTTAATCAAATGTAAATACTCTTAAATAAAAGTTTGTGGAGCAAATAACAAGCCGATATTTCTTTATAACATGATGTATGATATTGATAATAATAATAAATATTTAATGTGCTCCAAATCAGCATATTATAATGATTTCTGAAGGATCATGTGACACTGAAGACTGGAAAAATCATGCTGAAAATTCAGGTTTGCCATCACAGGAATACATTAAAAAAATATATTCAAATAGGAAATGGCTCATTTAAATTGTAATAATGTTTCAGAACATGAATGTTTTTATTGTAATTTTGCTCATTTTTAAGCACAAGAGACTTTAAACATTAAAGACTTTAGACTTTTTTTTGAACATTAAAATCTTTCTGACCCCCAACTTTTGAATGGTAGCCTATAGTGTATATTTACCATACACACAATCATTAAATGTAATCCAGCTAGAATATTTTTAATAGGCCTATTTAAAGTGTTCAGTTAAATGACAGCATTCTCCCAGAAATGTACCTACACATTTACATGGAATAAACTGCAGCAGCTTGTTTGCAATATTACCTAACATTATATCAATTATTTGTTTCCATTCCCCTCTTATAAACAATCTATATTTATTTAATTAACTTTAAATAAAGAGTATTTATACGTTTGGTTATTTTACTTCACCTTCTCATTCCCAGAGTCAGGAAAGCAATTCAATTCCTTGCAATTAAAATTGCTTCCAGTGATGGACATGACCTTTTGGAATTTCTGAATTTCTGAAGGCTGAGTTTATGTCTGTCAAGGGTTGTCTAATGAAATACAACTAGTAATTACCTTTGCATTTCTTTTTCTTTTTTTCTTTCTCTTTCTCTTTCTTCCTTTCTTCCTTCCTTTCTTTCTTCCTTTCTTCCTTTCTTTCTTTCTTTCTTTCTTTCTTTCTTTCTTTCTTTCTTTCTTTCTTTCTTTCTTTCTTTCTTTCTTTCTTTCTTTCTTTCTTTCTTTCTTTCTTTCCAGTCAGGGGGGCAGGTGAAACCCAGGGGTCACGTTGCATGAATTTAGCTTTAAATAATTCGCATGAAGGCCTATGGGTTACCTACCCTGTGGCAGAGGAGGCTTGGCAGTTTGAAGTGCTATCATATGGCAATATTTGTTGTCTCAAAGGTAACCTTGTCTTGATTAAGGCAGGGGTCTAAATGGCAGATTGATTGACTTTTCAGCATTTGGAAATCATGGCTTTAAAGTCCAATAGAGGTGGACTGAACTTAATTTTTAAAACTTAACTTAATCAAGTCCATCAGATTAGAATGTGAATCACTTTAATGTGAAAACCATCAGCAATTATTCAGAAACAGAAGTTTCCACTTAATACATTGTGCTTTACAGAACATTGTCCAGTTATAAACCTCTGTCTGGATAGTCTAAGGAAAGTGAAAATATGTCAGACTCTGCGGTGTGGTAAAAAAGCTATTGTACTGCAATCCATATCTCTCACTGACTTTAATTGCTCCCTTGAGTCTCATACTCACACAAGTATGTGAGAACATGTGGTCAGTGAGCCCTGGATGCACCATATTACCATGAAAACGACTCAGATCAAAAGAGTCATCATCTGAGAGCACATGAAAAAGGACATGTCGTCTCAAGTTATGACACATACAAACATCAGGGTCAGAAACTTTCAATGTTTACCATAGAACACGAGTCCCAGCATTCAAATACTGTATTCAGACTACGTTGTGCATTTACGTTGTACATTTCACTAGAAAACATCCATACTTAACGTCAAAGGTATACTATAGTTGATCACCTGTCTCCATGCAATTGGATACAAAAATTACAATTAAATTAAAATGACTTAAAGCTTAAAAAATATGTCGTAACACTTTACTTGAAGGGGTGTCCATAAGACTGAAATGACACCTTCATAATCATGACATGACACATGTCATAAATATGAAGGAGGGTTTATGCATGTGTATGAAAACTGTCATTAAGTGTCATTCGCTCAATTATGACATTGTTAATGCAACTATGACATTGTTTGAGATGCCTTTGTAATGACAACTTGACAACTTGACATAAACCAATACATCATAACCTGTCAGTGTCTTAGTAATGACAATTTGACTCTACCAAGCCAACATAAATGGTCATAAATATGTCATAAACATGACGTAGCAGATTCATTATCAAACTTAAAGATGCAGTGTGTAGATTTTAGCGGCATCTGCTGAATAGCCAGAGTAACTGTTTCTGTACCACAGTCCATTATAAACCACATCATGTTATAACCAAGACATGCTACTCTGAGTTAATGCTAATTAATAATCTGTTTGTAGGGGGGTCATCAGCATCAACATATGTTTTTAATCCAATGAGTAAATAAAAACAGCAATGTAAACACCTTATATGACTTTATATAAACACCAAAATAGACTCAAAACAAAGAAACAATATTCAAACAGTGTTACAAAAACACCCAGCACACAAATATATATATGGTTCTGTATATAAGTTGAAGTTCCAGCAATATATACTTTCAGACTTTATAACGTTCACCGTTGTAGAAAGTTAAGGTGAAAGTGTGAAAGTCAGATGCAAGTCTTAACTGGCTTTAAGGAGTCAAATAATGTGTAGGTTTGATGGTAAATGAAATCCAACGAAGTATGACCGTAGTCAAACATATATCTCTTCTGTCAAAGGTAGTCCATAATGGTAATCCAACTGTCAAATGTAGCTATTTCCAACCACGAACCTCATAGTAGTAATCAAATGTGGAACAATCCCAAACAGGACCACAAAGTTGGCACAAATTTTGATTCAGCAGATACTGAAAAGTCCTTCTACAAAACACAAAATGCCTCCCGTTAATTATCTGCATTAAAGCCACTATATTCAATAAGCACAAAAAAGAATCTTTCACCAGATCGTAAACTTCAACTTATATACATTTTACTTACAGTTGAGCATGAAACAGAAAGTTTCCCAACCAGGACTTTTGCTGTGTCCCAATTTGCCTACTTATACTACGCCCTAAAAGTATGTGAAGAAAAAGTACATACTTTTGAGTGTGTAGCAAAATAGTAGGCAAGCTTTGGGACATATACTTCGTCATCTTTAACGGACAGATCTGTCGCGTGCATCCTGTCACCGTAAACTGCCCTGTCAATCATCACGTCACAGTTAAAATCCTCCATTCAATCTGAATCTACCATTTCGGAGAGAATTGTTGTCGCACTTTTATCTGCCATCTGTCATGGGTCTTTCATGCCGAGACTCTCCTCATGTGTTTGGAATTTGAATTTAATAATGCATTTAAATGTTAATAGCTAAACGTATCTTTGCAAAAGTTCACAATGCTGCAGATGTAATATAATGTGGACAACATTGAATAAATAGGCTACATTCTCGTGAGGTTAGATACTGATAATTAATCACTCAAACCAGGGGCGATTCTAGGATTTTCCTTTTAGGGAGGCTAAGCCCCCAATGAGGGTATGATTAGAAAAGAAAAAAAATTTATTTAGGGTCTAATGCTCACTTTCATTACCATGCAATTGCAGGGCTTTATAATCACTGTACCGTAGTCCTGAATTCGAGTTGTGTTAGTTAGGGGGGTTCGGGGTTTCGCCGAGAAAATGTTTAATTCTCTGAACTATTATGTGCATTTTAAGATGTTTTGAAGGCAAATTTTTTGGGGATAAAACCATTTCAGTTGGCAGCTGATTATTTTTCTCTCCTCATCAGCATCACACTCTTTTTCTCTTTGGGGGTCAACTGGTTGATTTTGCCAATGAATCATTTTTTCAGACGTGTTCATTTACTGAAAACTACTAGGAAAGGTAACTAAGTTTATAAAATTAATTCACATTAAAGGCTACACATTCATTATTGATCTTATGCCTTATCACATTTTTGTATATGTGCACTGGAAGCATCAGCACCAAAACCAATTCGTGTGCAAGCACACTTGGGATAAAGCTCTTTCTGATTCTGATGCCTAATACAGGGCTGTAGACAGGGCTTTATAATCAAAGAGGTCCTGCATTTGAGGTGGAGGTTTGGGGGTTAAATTTTTTCATCTCTGAAATGTGCATTTCAAGACGTTTGAAGACCAAAAAAAGGACAATAAATAGCGTTAAAACTATGTCAGTAGGCTATTTGTCAATACCTGCTCTCGCCTCATCTCCATCTTCCTTTCTTTTTTTCAGTCTCCTCATCGTGCCCTTTCTCTTCCCCTCCTAAAGCTGAGCTTTTTTTTATTTTTTAAAGGCTACCATTTGTATTAGGTATATTTTCCAATATGTACCCTACACATTCATTATTAATCCTGTACCTAACAGGATGAAAACGGCTTTGTTAATGTTTTTTGTCCACTCACAATGACAGTAAACGAATGATTACATTAGGCTGACGTTTCATGCCTAATTTCAGTTCAAAAGGGCGAAATTAGACAAAACTATATTAGTTCCCTTTCGTAGTCACTCCGAGTTACGTCGGATGACGGAGAATGGGGGTTTCGCCTAGAAAGCCAGTCCTCTTCGAGTATTAAAAAACGAGCCAATGGCAAGGAAATGCCATGGGTCTGCGGAATTTGCATAGCGTATCCCCGCCTCACCACGTGGGTATAAAGGGAGGATGCGGAGGCAAACGCAGCTATGTTTTTCGCTTCGGAGCCAAGATAATCTCTTCACTCCACAAGCCTCCTCTGACGGCGGTATCCAGCGAGTTTCATATTGCCTGCGATCTGAGCAGTGGTCTGCCGGTCTGTGTGTCTCTCCCTGGTCGCTTCAACATCCGCAAGTTTTTTCCTCTCGCTAAAAGAGCGTGCACGCGGCACGTCTTTTTGAAGACGCGTCTTTCTAAAGACGATCTGCCCGTGCATTTCTGAGTGCGGTATTCTGATAGATTCAGCTGTTGGGCGCGAGCGCTGTTTGGCGTGTTTGGGCTTTGATCACGCTCGGACAGCGCTCGTGGGTGTGTCACGTTCTCTCAGTGGGAACGTGACCATCGCAATGTATACGGTCGAGACTCCGTGAGCTCAATAGAGTGAGAGTCCCCTCATCCACCACCCGATCTATTTTTCTCCACGTGAGATAATACTTCGGCTGGTGGCCAGGGTGACTAAGACGTCAGGTCTGGAACTAAACCGACGAAAATTCCTCGGTCCACACCCCGTCTTTCACGTTGCAACCCACGTGGTCCCGAGTAGGTTCGCCGGCCCGCCCGCGGGCCCGCGTTCTCATTCGGTCCCCCAGCTGATGAAATCATGTTTATTGCCGCATCACAAGGTGAGCTGGAGTCCTCTGGAGATGGCTCGTCTGTGCTGCTGTCCTCGGATGTGCTAGCATAGCGAGTTTGATTCAGAGTTCACAGCTATGCTTTCCCGGGCTGCCACGAGTTTCGGGTTTGTGTGGAAAATTCTGCCATATCCCGAGCACTTGAGGCTGATGATTGGTTTTTGGGGGTGGCAAACCCAAATCCTTTCTTCCCGGATGTGCATGAAGAGGCCATGAGATCGTGGAAGTCTCCTTTGACTTTTCACGACTGCTCAGCGGCCTCTTCCGCCTTCTCTGCCCTCGTAGAGGCCGCAGTCTACGGTACACTGGGGTTCCCCCCTGTGGAGTGTTCTGTGGCAACACTTAGGTGTCCCCACAGCACATCCACCTGGCGTGGCAACCCTAAGCACCCCTCCAATGCCTGTAGGTTCTTGTCTACTCTGGTGGCAGGGACCTATAGAGCTGCGGGGCAGGCTGCCACCTCACTGTGTGTTATTGCCATCCTTCTGGGTGTTCAAGGACATGCACGAGGGTAGGGCTGATTCAGGGCTCATCCTTGAGCTGCCTGCCGTCACCGACCTTGCTCTACGAGCGACGCCCCCGAGCCTCGCCACTCTCGTTCCCCTCTGTCTCTGAGGGTGCGGATCACCACTCTCCACTCTCGTCCCCCTCTATCGCCAGACCCCTGGCAGAGCAGACCCCCGTGGAACGCTGGTCCTTCCCTGGTCTCCTCTGTCAGGGCGCGGAGCATGACTGTGCACGCGCGCAGGGCCGCTATGCCACCCTCGCCTGTGCCGGTCACTCCGCTCCGCTGCCCCTCCGGGGGGACGTCTGTGGCTTGGATGATTCCACTGGATTAGTTTTTGGTGGCTTGGTTAGAGCTCCCCAATCTGTCCCGTTGGGTCGCCCGAATGATCAGGCTCGGCTATGCGATTCAGTTCGCACGGTCTCCTCCCCACTTCAGGGGAGTCTGCTTTACTGTGGTCAGCGGCTTTGCCCCGATCATGAGAGTGGAGGTTGCCACCCTGCTGGCGAAGGGTGCAATCGAGGCTGTCCCTCCAGCCGAGGTGGAGTCAGGGTTTTACAGCCCGTACTTCATTGTCCCCAAGAAAACCGGTGAGTTACGGCCGATCCTGGACCTGCGCGTCCTGAACCGCACCCTTCACAGGCTGCCGTTCAAGATGCTTACGGCCAAACACATTTTCGAATGTGTTCGGACCCAGGATTGGTTTGCAGCGATAGACCTGAAGGACGCCTACTTCATGTCTCCATTTTACCTCGACACAGACCGTTTCTTCGGTTTGCTTTCGAGGAGCAGGCATACCAGTACGCGGTTCTCCCATTCGGGCTGGCTCTGTCACAGAGACCTAGTGCTCCGGCACCTAGCCCGTCTGGGCCTTCGGGTCAACTGGGAGAAGAGTAAACTTTGCCTCGTGCAGAGGATCTCTTTTCTCGGTATGGAGATAGACTCGGTCGCCATGTCCGCGCAGCTTACTAGCAAGCGCGCACACTCACTGCTGACTTATCTTCGACAGTTCGAGGGCAAGAGTGCGGTCCCACTGAAACTTTTTCAGAGGCTCCTGGGGCATATGGCATCCGCAGCCGCGACAACGCCACTCGGATTGCTTCATATGAGACCGCTTCAGCTGTGGCCTCGCGATCGAGTCCCGAGGTGGGCATGGCATCGCGGTACGCTCAGAGTTCTAATAACTCCGACCTGCCGTCAGACCTTCACACCGTGGCGGAACCTCAGTTTCTACGGGCCGGAGTTTCCCTAGAACGAGTTTCCAGGCATGTTGTTGTCTCCACAGATGCCTCTGCCACGGGCTGGGGCGCCATGTGCAATGGACATGCAGCCGCGGGCTCCTGGACAGGACCCCAGCGCCTCATGCATGTCAATTGCCTCGAGTTGCTGGCAGTACGCCTTGCCCTGCACCGCTTCCATGCGTTGCTCCAGGGTCAACACGTACTAGTCCATTCAGACAATACCGCGACAGTAGCGTACATCAACCGTCAGGGTGGTCTACGCTCTCGCCGTATGTCGCAACTCGCACGCCACCTCCTCTTATGGAGTCAGAAGCACCTGAGGTCCCTTCGTGCTATTTACATTCCAGGAGTGCGGAACCTTGCAGCCGACGAGCTGTCATGGCTCCGACCAACCTCTGGCGAAGGGCGACTCCATCCCCAGTCGGTCCAGCTGATATGGGACCAGTTCGGGGACGCACAGATAGATCTGTTTGCCTCCCACGACTCATCCCATTGCGCCCTGTATTACTCCCTGTCCGAGGGCACGCTCGGCACGGACGCACTGGCGCACAGCTGGCCGCAGGGCCTACGCAAGTATGCGTTTCCCCCAGTGAGCCTTCTCGCACGGACTCTGTGCAAGATCAAGGAGGACGAGGAGCAGGTCATTTTGGTCGCCCCATACTGGCCCACCAAGACCTGGTTCTCCGAACTGATACTCCTCGCGACAGCACCTCCTTGGCCAATTCCTCTGAGGAAGGACCTCCTTTCTCAGAGACGGGGCACCCTATGGCACCCTCGTCCCGATCTTTGGAGACTCCACGTGTGGCTCCTGGACGGGACAAGGCAGGTTTGAGTACCCTGCCACCAGCGGTGGCGGCTACCATCACTTCTGCTAGAGCATCGTCCACGAGACATGTCTATGCGTTGAAGTGGAACCTCTTCGTCAACTGGTGCTCTTCTCGCCGAGAAGACCCCAGGAGATGCTCGATCAGTGTCGTGCTTTCCTTCCTGCAAGACGGGTTGGAGCGAAGACTGTCTCCCTCCACCCTGAAGGTGTATGTGGCCGCTATCGCCGCTTACCACGAAGCAGTTGAAGGTAAGTCTCTTGGAAAGCACGACCTGATCATCAGGTTCCTGAGAGGAGCGAGGAGACTGAATCCTCCTCGCCCTCCTCTCGTTCCCTCTTGGGACCTCTCAGTGGTGTTAAATGCCCTGCAGAGGGCTCCCTTTGAGCCTCTGCAATCAGTTGAGATTAAATTCCTGTCAATAAAGACAGCGCTCCTGGTTGCACTGGCCACTATCAAGAGAGTAGGGGACCTGCACGCATTCTCCGTTGACGAAGCATGCCTGGAGTTCGGGCCGGCTCACTCTCACGTGATCCTGAGACCCCGGCCTGGATATGTGCCCAAGGTTCCTACCACTCCCTTCCGGGACCAGGTGGTGAACCTGCAAGCGCTGCCCCGGGAGGAGGCAGACCCAGCCTTGGCATTGCTCTGTCCAGTACGCGCTCTCCGTGCTTACGTAGACAGGACGCAGTGTTTCAGGACCTCAGACCAGCTCTTTGTCTGTTATGGTGGGAAGCTAAAGGGAAAGGCTCTCTCCAAGCAAAGGTTGTCTCACTGGATAGTGGACACCATTGCTTTGGCATACCAGCAGCTAGGTCGACCGTGCCCCCTTGGTGTGACCGCCCACTCCACCCGGAGTGTGGCGTCCTCTTGGGCTTTAGCGCATGGCGCCTCGCTAACAGACATCTGCAGAGCTGCAGGCTGGGCGACACCTAACACATTCGCCAGATCTCCGAGTGGAGCCAGTCTCCTCCCATGTACTGTCTTTTTCAAGCTAACATGGGAGCCGTTCAGGTGTCTTCGCTTGCTCGCCATTCCACTCCACGGACTGGATACGTGCGATATTTCCTCAGGTGAGCCTTCCTCTCTGAAGCCCTGAGTTCCTCCAGCACTGTTGACGCTGGCGCCAGTGTCTATTGCCTGTGCGTCGGCTAGGTGCCTCCGTGTGCATGGTTCCTCCCCTGAGTAACCCCCACATGTGTATTTCCACTGTAAGCCTCTTTGAGCATGTGTCTTTCCCTTGGCAAGCCACCTTGCCACTCCTGAAGTTGAAAGTTGCCACCCCACGGGCTGGTCACTCCAGTGTTCCTCCATATGAAGCCCTCTCGGGCCATATGTGTATTCCTAAGTCCTCCCTACGGGTAGGCATGCTGCAGCATATCTCCCTGAGATATGCTTCCCAGTGTACCTTGGAATTCCTGTGTTAAGTAGGACTCCTTCGTCCGTGCCTATATCACGACAGGGGTTCAGACTTTCGCAGGGCACTGGAAGACAGCTGTGAAGGTGGCGTGATTTCACGGGGGACCCCCATTCTCCGTCATCCGACGTAACTCGGAGTGACTACGAAAGGGAACGTCTCGGTTACGGATGTAACCCTCGTTCCCTGAGTAGGGAACGGAGACGTTACGTCTCCCTGCCACTTCCGCTGTACCGCTGGGTAGACGCCTGAGTTCAGTCTCGGCTCCTCAGCGAAGACATAGCTGCGTTTGCGTCCGCATCCTCCCTTTATACCCACGTGGTGAGGCGGGGATACGCTATGCAAATTCCGCAGACCCATGGCATTTCCTTGCCATTGGCTCGTTTTTTAATACTCGAAGAGGACTGGCTTTCTAGGCGAAACCTCCATTCTCCGTCATCCGACGTAACGTCTCCGTTCCCTACTCAGGGAACGAGGGTTACATCCGTAACCGAGACGTTTTCCTGATTATTTTTTGTCATTCATTTAACTTTAATGACCTCAAAAAACTGTCAAATATATAACGTTATAAGTTTAGCTACTTACTTACATCTTATCTCGCACTTGCCCGAGCACTGAAGCGTCGAGTTGCTGCTAAAATTCGCGCTCAGCGTCTGTGAATGTAAAGCCCGCCTACTTTGATTTGATTGGTCATCTCAAATATTCTGACATTGACGAGCAGTGACAGACCAATGGGCTCAGATGAACACACACACACACTTTCCTCTCTTTTTGACGCGCTCTCTGCTCAGCGCCACTGCGGATTTAAGATGAAGAACGCGTTGAATCTGATTAAAATAAGACTGAAGCGAACACGAATTTGTGTAGCATATTAATCACAAATTTTTAGGGGGGCTAGGCATAAATTTAGGCCTAAAAAGGGCCTAGTGACGCCCCTGACTCAAACCCCTTTATCTAAACCTCTCTACATAACCGTCGGACTCGCGCGTCCTCCATGTCTGTAGTTTTTGAACACTTTTCAGTCGTGTTTGTAGTTCTAACCGAATCCTCGTCCAACGCGCGATGGGTTGTGGGCAATATCAGCCGTTAGAGTGTGCAACGATCTGCACTTCGGATTCTGACCGGATATAGTAAACCATCCGGGTCTCTTTGGGACACTCATTTCAAAATACTACGATTTGGGACGTACTAATTCTATTTTCGAATACTATTTAGGACGGATAGTATCCGAATTGGGACGCAGCATTTGTTTGACCGAGGAGGTCAGCTATGATAATTTCTACTACTGCTCACCTGGCTCTTTATCTAAGCACATAGGTCTCACTAATACCCCTAATGGTGAGGAGTGTAATGGCAGTTAAAAAAACTAAGTAACTGACAGGTGTCTGTTACAATGGATAAAGTTTACAAAGCCATAGTCAGGTGAGGATCACAGGTCTTAATATATAATATAATAATAGTAATTAGCTGATTGTCTCACAAACGTAACCAGCACATTTCTCCCCATCAAAGCCATAATACAGTGAGGGAGAAGAACCACATGAAACCATCCAACTACATATTTTTTTCTAACAGGGTAGTAAAAGTTTAGCTGGCTAATATGAGCTTTTATGCTGTTGGGCTGTGGCTGAGCGGGTTAAAGCGTAAAGCATTGTTTATACCCGACGCGTCCGCATGACCGCAAAGGTGCGCGCGGCAAAAATGACGTGATTGTAACAGTGCGCGCGCCTCCGCATCCCTTAAACACCATTTACCACACACAAATTAATAAATAATAATGAATACAAATATTGTTTTTTTTCTCTGGTTTTGAAAACTCTTCGCGATCGACTTAAATTGCTTCCAAGAACGACTTGTCGACCGCGATCGACGGGTTGGTGACTCCTGTAACGTTACTGTTTTACGGTCAAAAGTACTAATCAGCTGATTGTCAAAGTCATAACACAGCGAGGGAGGAGAACTAAGTTACATGAAACAATCCAACTACATATTTTACACCACTGACAAGGGGAAAGTCACTACTCACGGTGTTTATGGCTAGCTTCTAGCTATCTGCGGCTTCTCTTTCAAGCTATGAACGAAAAAGCGCTCTGTAGCGCTGTTTGTTCGCTGTCGGCTACAGTAGAAACATGACGTCACAATATGTCGACCTTCATAGAAGGGGGTGCCCGCGGTTATGTAGATATAGATGTCTCATTCTAAGGTAATAAAAACATAACGGTTCATTGAGTAAGGTCTTTATACACCACTGAGCACATAGTTATGGATCTTGTATTGCATTTCTGTCAATAGATCCTCAGAAATATCACACATTGCACCTTCAAGAAACCAATTAGCTTTATGGGTTAACATTCCATTAAACTGTCATGTGGTTGGTTTTGACATTGGCTGTCATGAGGCTATTATAACTGTGTCATGAATATTTTTCTTGACCTCAACAGTGGTACAAATTGAATTTGTCATTAAAATGTTATAATGACCTCATGACAGCCAATGTCAAAACCAATCACCTGACAGTTTAATGTAATGTTAACCCATAAAGCGAAGTGGTTTCTTAAGTTTGATAATTAATCTGCTACGTAATGTTTATGACATATTTATGACAGGTTGTGTTGTCTTAGTAATGTCAATTTGTCATGACAAAGACACTGACATGTTATGATGTATTGGCTTATGTCAAGTTGTCATTACCAAGACACTGACAGGTTATGATGTATTGGTAAGTTATCATAACAAAGACATCTCAAACAATGTCATATTTGCATTAAAAATGTCATAATTGAGCAAATTACACTTAATGACACAAACATGCATAAAACCTCCTTCATATTCATGACATGTGTCATGTCATGATTATGAAAGTGTCATGTCAGCCTTATGCACACCCCTTCAAGTAAAGTGTTACCGGAACGGATTATGTTCAAAAAGTTTTTTACATTCATAAGAGAAATAGTGCTGTCTTATGAACAAATTATTATTTTGAGTTTATTTTCAGTAGATCATTTCACAAACCAATATACATGCTATGTTCGCTGTGTATAAAACATACAATACACTTCAAATGGTTATTCATATATGTAAATATGCACTACTTTAAGCAATCGTTCTCCCCTCTGTCATGTTTACAGTTTATGGCCTGCCCAACTTGAGGAACTTGGGTATCAAAAGCCTTGAGAGGGAGTTAATGTCAATTTTTTTTTAACTAGGAAACTCGTATTTTTGTTAAATCTGATATCACTTGAAGGCAGAATAATTTCAGAGCTTGAAAGCCTCAGTGCCCATTGTAGATGTAAGGAAAGGAGCTATCAGGGCAATTCCTCAAAATTCTCTTTATTTGTTCCACAGAATGAATATGGTTATGAAACGGCATGAAAGTGAATAAATAATGACAGAACTTTAATTTCTTGCTGTAAGTAAGTTATTCTTTAACACTAAGTGCTTTAATGTTCAAGGTTTGGGAGTCAGTATACCGAAGACAGCTGCAGATTTGACATGTTTCGCTGTATTGTTTAAAGCTAACTGAAGCTGCAGGGAACCTTTCCGTCCCATGTTGTATGATGTCAGTTTCACAGCATGGCTCAAATGCATCTGTCTCCAAAAATAATACTTCCAGTTATAGTAGTTTATAGCTGCAACTGCACAGTTCAGGACAAGAAAAGATCAGTATGTGGTGAATGTCATGTGTCACATGCCTTAAAAGTTTTTTAAGAGTTTTTAAATCATCAATTAAAAACAGCAAAGAAGAACACTTATTTTAAACATACTAAATTACATCTAAAATATAAAGATTTATTAAAATATGTTTAAATACATAACACACAAGTTTCAGTAGAAATAATATTATAGTATAGTATAAGTATATTTTAATTTATCATACACTCTTAAAAATAAAGATTCTTTATTGGCATTTATGGTTCCATAAATAACCTTTAACATCCAAGGAACCTTTCAATTGCACTTTTTTATAGAAAGTTCTTTAGATTATTATAAGGTTCTTAACACTAAGAGAAAAATGGTTCTTTTAGGAACTGTTCACTGAAAGGTCTTTGGTGAACCTAATTTTTATTTTTTTTAATGTCATTGCTTAATTACAATGTAAATGCTTGTCAGTACATTCAACAGTACACTTGCAAAGACAATCTTTAATCTTTGATGAAATTAAACTAAAGTCCTACTTGGGTAAAAAAAAAGCATTCTGAAGTTCAGCTAATTGCATTTAATATCAATGTAAGCTATTAAACATTTTAATTTAAATCCAATTAACATACAATTAAGGATTATATTCAGTACAACATAAGGATATTCATTAAACGATATTATTGCCATAATAAGTACTTTTTTTAAGAGGTGTAAAAAGCATTTCTGCATTCTGCATTTTTGTAATGCATATTCTGCATTACAAAAATAAAACTATTAGAATAACCTCTATATTTCAACTCTCATCCAATGTATTTTTGCTTTGTGGGTTGGTAGATTTTAATTTTAGGCTAAATAAATAACTATCGATTTTTGTCATTTTCCTAAACCCAGCTCCTCAGGGCCAAGAGGACAGAATATTCGATGAGCCAACATAAATGTGAGCAATCGCTTCACTACAAGCCAGAGGAATGCACGTGAGTCCTCTGACCACCTGGGAAATCATCTTCAGGTATCTGTGGACTCTCTCGCTTCAGTGCTTCATCTGAAGCATCAAGGCCAAGCAGTTACAGGCAGGCCTCAGAGTGCACATTAGGACGACAAGACTGAGAGAGCTGCAGTGCAGTCGCCCGCTCGCTCGCTCGCTCACTGCTGAAGGTGAATGCATATTCATGTGCTGTTGCCAGGATCAGGAAGTTGAGGAGTGGAGGTTGGGAGCCTCATTGGAGGGGCTGGGAGCCAGCATGGTGGCAGTCGTCAGGAGCGAAGCTTGTCTCTAGATGCATATCACAGTGATGAAAGATGAAGTGCACGCAGCCATCCGAAACTAACAGACAGGCTGAGCGCAAAGCTGCCAATGCCGAACCTTTCGCAAACACACACACATTCACATAGTCATAAGCCCATAAACAGACTTGAACTGCCTCGCTCACTCCCGTTTTCTCTCTTTTTTTGGCCTCACCACCACCCACACACTCTCAACTAACTTAAAAGTTCAGCTCAAATTCAGCTACTGTAGTTAATTTGCTCCTTCATCAAAATCAGAGGCAGACATGTTAATGAGCAGAAACCAGACCCAATGTTTATTAATCATATCTCTGCAGACCCTCTCAACCACAATCTGCCTGATGACCCTCTATTCAGCTTACTATTATATTTAAAGGTTATTTCATTTTACAGTCTACAGTGATTGCAGTGCGAGAATACAATATCATGATGAAAAGCCTTTGAAATTCATCACATACTTCAAAAACTAGTAACGTTTCCTTCATTTACGAGTGGAACAAATTATTGTGAAGGTTTGTTAAATTTCCATTTTTGTAATGTTTAGTTTCTCATAACATCTCTGCTCAAAATGTGTGCTGGTCTTAATTGGTTTAAGCTGGTTTAGCTTGTCTACCAGTCCAACCAAGTTGGTCTTGGGCTGATCTACGCTTCTTTTCTTTCTTTTTTTTACTGGTCTAGTATCCCAGCCTGGCCTAGCTGGTCTTTAGCTGATCTTAGCTGATTTAGCAAGTATCCCAGCCTGGCCAAGCTGGCGTTAAGCCAGTATTAGCTGGTCTACCAGTCCAACCACGCTGGTCTTAAGCTGATCTTAACTGTTTAAACTGGTCTAGCTAATATCCCAGCCTGGTCAAACTGTTTTTCTGCTTGTCGTAGCCTTTTTAAACTGGAATAGTTAGTCTAGTTAGCCTGTCTGGCCCTGGTTTTCAGCCTAGTTGTTTAAACTGGTCTAGTTAGCCTCCCGGCCTGACCAATCAAGTGCCCAAAACTTTAGACTGGTTTGAACAGTTTTCTTCTTTTTTTTTTTTTGGGCAGGGATACATTTCATATTTTTATGACACATCTTTACCACACTCTAGTTGACCTTAATGAATCGATACATTTTTAAACTACCCCTCTTAATCCTCCATCTCCTATTTTTTCATGCTGCGTTATCGTTCCTGTAGTTTAAAGAAGCAAATAACGACTAGCACATGAGTGGCCTGACAGGGCAATGTTACACGTGCAAACCCACACATGCACACACATAGACAGCAAATCTGCCTACAGCTCAGGGTGAGAATCCGGAAACCCATCCGTGACCCCCACCTCCTCTGTTTTTTAAGAAAATTGCGCTTCCAGGACACGCACGCTGGGGAAGATGCAGTAATTTGATTCACTGTGGCTAAGGGATGTAATCTTAATTAATTTCACTATGTTATTTAATTAAAACCTGTGCATGAGTGAAACAAATCTGCTGATGGTAATTATTTGCAAATGATCTTGCAAGCAGATTCAGAAAGGCCCAAATGATATGAAAATCATGAGGAGGCTATTGCCAAACACGTCTCTCACAGGTTAGCGCAGTTGTGTTTGTTTTCTGTCTGAGGTATCATAACAGCACAATCCTCTCTCATAATAAACAAATAAGACATGTAGAGTATATATACTTGTGAGTAATCATGATATATTAAATATGGCGTATTGCACAGAATCTGCGCATATCTGGCTTACTTGAACATGCCCGTCACGGCACGTTTTTTCATTTGCATTGAAGCAATAGCAAAGATTGCTTTTGCTTCAATGGTTAGCATTTGGTTAACAGAAAAGACATTGTTATTTTCCAACATTCAAAATTTGGGGCAAAAATGTTCTCCATACTGTATTGATCTATCCACCTACAATACATTTTTGGTGAGGGAAGGGAAGAGATGGCTGGATGACAGGATTTAGTTTGAAATCCAAATTTTATTATATTATATTTTGAATAATATTATATTATATTATGAAACCAAACACTATTTAAATACAACTTCATGCTGAGGAAGAACAAACATTGATTTCATGTTTCCCGTCTTTGTGAGTGCTCAAACTCTGCTCAATTACCTCACCCACTGACCTGGAGATCAACCAATCACACTGCCCTGTCAAGCCCTGATCGTCAGAACCTGCACACAGAACATTAGCTCAATGTTTTAATAAAGCATTGCTCAAAACACCCGCTGGCTGCTTTGAATACCCCGTCTATTTTCACCTTTATATTTGAAGACCAAAACACGCATTTTTGCTTCTTGTCAGAAGCCTACAGTAATAATTGTGTACGGCAGGTGAGCGTATCGCATTTGATTTGTGAAATTGATGTGTGCGCATGCGACTATGAGATTAGATCAAGTCATTCTATTAACGACAACCCACTGACTAATCAAATGTCATGTGAGAGTTTATGTATATTACATTCTTTAGAAGCAAAGAGGTGTCCCGCAGGCATCGCTCTTCCTCAATTACTGGAAGTTTTAGAGGAAATTACTGGTTTGATAAAATCAGCATTGGTGCAGATGCAGGGTCTTGCTGATTTTCTCTTAGAAGGAGAGCTGAGTTGGTGTATGTTTCTCTTTCTTCTATACATTTGTACTGGATTGCTGCATTTATTATAAGCGGCACACACAAAAACAAAGGGCAGGCAGTCAGAACATATCTGTTCAGATTTTATACTGCAATGACAATATATTTGATTAGCGTGACATTGATTAACTCCTCTGCCTTCATATTTCCATGACTTTGCAAAAGCAGGAACAGTCGATTCAGCACATCGCATGTATCTGGTGAAGCTCATGGGGAATATAAGGGCTACATTTGTAAACTACGTTAGTTAGAAATTTCTGGAACGCTACACAAGACTGACCTCAATCTGAAATAGCCAACGAAAATAGCTTACTTGAACATAGCTTACTTGAAAATACCAAATAGCTCTCTCGTGGGGTTGAACTGAAAGTGCAGTCTTTCTGTCTGTCTACCCATCAATAAAAGAAAGAAACTAAAATAATTTGTTGCATTTGTTTTTAGTTCTGGTGTCATGGAAATGTATTTTAGTTTACTTTGGTAGTTTTCATTTCATTTTACAAAAAAAAAAAAATGTTTTCTCTTGGTTTCCATTAATGATGATAAGACTGAAGTGAAGCATGTCGAATTCTCTGTCTCGTTTTCGGTGACCCAACCTGTGTCACATAAACACATCTCTGTAGTTTGGCCATGCGTATAATCACACCAAGCCTGGTCTGAACTCCGTTTGGCCTGAAGACATCACCAAGCTTCCTCTCTCATTGGATCCAATCCATCATTCCTTCAAGTCTTCTGACCTGCTGCTTGGGTCTGCCATTTCATAAACACAACTGGACTTTGTTAAGAGCTGGCTGCTGCAACCAACTCACTCTGAAACTTGTAGAAGGGAAATTCACCATGAGCTGAATTCCAGCAGCTGCAGGGACATTTAATTCCTATTTATGTTTCGCCAATTTTCTAAATTCTTGGAATGCATCCAGTGGGATCACTCATCTACAATTTATCATTACAGAATCCTTTTAACCCCTGATTCAGGTTGGTTTGAAGGTGTCTAGTTTTGTTCAGAGAAGCTAGGGTCTCGGACTCAACAAAATGTTGGCACACAGACGTTTGCTCCCCTGAAACCTTCCACTGGTCCCAGTCAAAAGTGCCATTGCAATCATGATTAATGTTATATGCCTGACAAACTGAGCAACTACTGGAAATGTGAATGTGCTTCTTTGATTTAAAACAGAGAAGACAGGGTGACAGCGAGAATTAATGACCTGTGGGTTTTAAACATTATTTGTTTATGAGGATCAAAATGTTTGACCATGAACTCCATAGAGCTGAGTGATAGTTTGTTTTGAGAAAGTGAAAAGGAACAGAGAAGACTGAAAAAAAATATTGGGTCAGGTATCAGAAGCTTGAAAACCTATTCGTTATCAGGTTCATGTGGCTCACCACGAGAGGATGAAAGTTAATCTCGAGTCCATGCTGTTTTACACAAAAGCTAATCTTCATCCCAATATCACATATTGTTTCAAACCATATGGCTGAATGATCTCATACATATTTCACAGCTTCAGTTCAGCATAATTGGTTCATTACACTTTAACATTACACTGTTAGAATGATGTTTTCACCTTATTCACAAATATGTTTAGAGTGACTACCGCACAAAACTGTGGCACATCGGAGAGTGTTGCAGCACTTTGTTTTAACGTCAGCTTAACTGTCAGTTCGTTGTTGTTTTATCTCAAACTTTAAGATTATCTTCGCACGTTTATCTAAGGACAATATGAATATCAGTTTAAATGATGGACATGAATTTATTTAGATTGACTTTTTTCATAATATCCCCCAATTAACCCCTTTATTTCAGCTTTATTTCAAATTATTTTAAAATAGTTTTAGATTTAGTTAACAATAACACCATATTGAACAAATACATAACATACTATACCTTTGGGGGAAAAACAAACAGTGTGTGTGTCTGTTAGTCAACTTCACAGTTGTGTCAAATGTTAGCTTATACACTCCATTTTGTTCAATCTTTGTGGATCTAGTAGAAGTTAATAGTGAAAGTTGTTACAGCTCCATATTAGCTTTATTTTTTTATTTTATTTTTTTTTTACAATCTTTTGAGTAAACACGATCAAATTTAAGCCTGCTTATTCAAAGGATAACAGTTTGTCATTTACAGACATTAACTGATACTTATACTTATTAACTTGTATACCAGATGTGGAATGTTCATTGATTTTTTTTATCTTAAAATTGTCCTGTAAATGTTAGATTTTTTGCTTTTCAGCTGTTAGTGTGACTAAATATGGTGATCATGTATGATAGTGATTTCACCTTTTAGTGCATTTCTGTGGTTAGAAGGTAGTATTCACCTTGTGTTACAATGGTCTCCCTAAAATATACTTAATACACACCACTGCTGGTATAATTGTGTTAGGAGCAGAGAGAGAGAGAGTTGTGGGTGTGTCTGGCAGTCAGTCTCTGATTACTCGATTGCCCTGGAGCACACCTATCCCTCCTACACCAATGAGACCCTCTAAGTACTGATCATGAGCAGCTGGTGTAGAGATGGAGGTTTATAGACATTATCAGGCTGGCTGGCATTTTCTTTCTTGCGTCTCCATCTGTTTTCTTGCAAAACAACCACACAAGTTTGGCATTTCAACACATTTTTAAATCCTTTTTGAATCAGCAGGCTCTGCTCCTAGTGCATAGTTTTGCTGCCCAGCTCATTTAAAACACATTTTGTAGGTTTCTGAGTTTTGGCATCCTGCCGTAGAGCCCCGGTCCTGTGTGTCACCTGCTGTAGGGCAGCTCTTAACACTGCAGCATCTGTGCACAGTGGCCTCCTGCCTTCCAGCCCCACAGGCCTGCGGGCTGATGGATCCTGTGTGTGTGTGTGTGTGTGTGTGTGTGTGTGTGTGTGTGTGTGTGTGTGTGTGTGTGTGTCTGTGTGTGTTAATGATGAGGCCGGCATCGTAGGGATACCGGGGGCCACTGCAGCTACAGCTGGAGGACTGTAAGGGCGTTATGAGAGGTCTCAGCTGGGGTCAGTCCAGCACAGGTGACCATTGTCACAGGTGACAATGAGGAGCACTGGCTTGTCCGCATGCATTCTGATCAGTAACTCCACTGTCCCTTTTATAAATTAGATAATAGTCTTAACCCTTAGGGGTCTAACGTGTTTTTGGACACATTTTGACATGCCCTGACATTTGTGCTTTTTTCAGTTGCTTATAAACATATTAATGGCAAAAGTGTCCTTACATTTTATTCAGCACAAACATGGCTAACATAATATTTGAGCAACATGAATACATACATGTTTGAATTTTTGAGAGAATAACATTTATGCATGGTTATTGAAAAAAAAAAAATCAAGTCTCTGAAATAAGTCGACAAAACACATAAAAAAAACGTGTCCACGAGACTTTTGACTAATGGATGTTGTAGCCTAGAGTTTTTGCTTCAAAATTATGTGAAAAATCATCCTGCCTACTCATTCACATAAAATATCTTCTTTTGTGTTCAGCAGAAGAACACAACTAACTTAAGGGTGAGTAAATGATGACAGAATTTTCATTTTTGGGTGATCTATCGGTTTAAAGAAGCTGGTGTTAAAAAAAGAATTGTGAAATGAAATGCATCTGTAGCCAATTAGGTGTAAATGTATAACATTTAACAAATAATAAATTATGTGCAGTCATACCTGTCTGTAAGACATATAAAACACAAAATTTAAAGACGTTTAAAATGTCTTTAAAATTTCAGGCTTTGTCAAGCCATTTAAAAAAAATTGGATTGACAATTTAAGTTCAGATGAAGAATTGTAATTTAAAAACATTCTTAGTTGAATTATTTTATTTTATATTATGCCTATCGGTATTTATTATTTTTATTAAAATGTATGATGGTTAATTGTAAAGCATAAAAAAATCTATCATGTATTTACCTAATTTTGGCATTACAAATGTGTATTTAATGAATATACAATTATACAAATGAAATTTATACTATTAAAAAAAAACTTTAAAATAGGAACTTTAAAAGAAACTGAAGGGAAAAAACATGCAGATTCCAGCATTAAAAAAAAAAATATATATATATATATATTTAATAGATGTATAAATACATATAAAATGGTGGTCCGATCATGACAATCAATTTTGTAAATATATTAAATTTTATCCTAGCATATTTCCCATACTATCACTTTTGGTGTCTGATTTATTGACGACTTTTAAATATGATTGGTGGTTTAACATGTCAGTCACAATGTCGTTTGCCCTTTATTTCTGAATAAACAGTTATAGGCCAGAACAAGGTACATTTGCACGAAATGTAACACTGATCAAAACTTTGACTTATGGATTTAGCAGTCTTTGTCTGAAAGTACACAATAATAATTTTTCGCCCAGAGTTTTCTGAGCGAAATAGCACAGAATTACTGTTATTCTGTACCAGTGAGTTCCGGCCCACTTATGACCCAACACTGCTTATGACCCTCTCAGCGCAGGAAGCTCATGCTGACATCGTTGTGTGAGGTATGTTTTGGGATTCTGGTTTGTTGGCTTGAACAGGCTTTCCTTCAAAGGCCTCAACATGACCTCTCTTGACCCCAGCGTGGCCCCCAGGGGTGTTATCATGGCAGCATTTCAATCAGCAAAGCATGCAGAAGTCTGAAGGACAGTGCAGTGTGTTTGTGTGTAAGTGATACCTACAACCCACATCTCTCAGCAGTATCCCACAGGCCATTAGTGTTGTTTTGAACCCCATGCCCAAAACGTGATAATAGACAGGTTAGTGAAGGCTAGCACAGGCACTTCTGTCAGGTGAATTAATGAACACTGTTCCTTTGGACACAGGGGATGGCATGTCTGAACTGGCAGACATATTTAGATACTGCGACAATAAAGCTGTGCCTTTGCAGTGATGATAACTAGAAGTCATATTATATTGGTTCCATATAAACACTGGCACTGAAGGCATCAGTCTGTCTAAGAGTGAACATGTCATGTATTGCCTGAAGACTGAAACAGAACTCAAGTGAGGCTGTCCGTGTTTCCCTGCTCTCACCGTTCTTATCTCAGTCTCTTTTTAATTATTTCAAAGAATTAGGCTGGACAGACTTCATTTAATACTTTGCTTCAATTTAAGTGGATTTAGGTTTTACTGATGTAAACTTGACCGTCTGGCAAAGTACTTTGAGACAGAGTACGTATTTCATTGCATTTGTGTCTTTTTATCTAAAAATACAGGGAATGACTCATGGACCAAACTTAATAATTTAGATACATTTTTGAAATTTCAAGATGAAAGTTGGTGGAATGAAAAGTTGTTTTGATTCATTTGTAAACTATCGAGTATTAATCTGGACTTCGTCTTTATGATAATAACCATCATTGGACGTCGTGCCACTGTCTTTTTTATGCACTAGTGGATTGGTGCACTGGATGAAGTGACAGTTCAGAATCGTTGCTAGAATAGAGACAGAGAGAAGCATTTAGTGACGGATCCGCCATGCACTGAATACGCTCATCGATATGTCATTACACAATGGCAGGGCAGAATGTGGTTTAATGAAGAGTTCTTGCAATCCGATTGGTTTGTAATAGCATAGGATTTACTCAGCATTGTGCTCTGTATACTGAACAGGTATTTTGACACCAGCTTGCTATGCGAGATTATTAACAGTCAAATGCAGTGTGCATGTATTGTGACTGTGTGTGAATGTGTCAAGAGAGAGATGTCATTTTGCTTTCTAAAGCTGCAACAGAATATGAATAATGTCTTCAAAAGTACTGTCACTATACCTGACCTAAGTACATTTTTTTCAACCAGGCTTTAGAAAGTGGTTTATATTGTACGATATATTTAATTATTTTAAGCAGAATTCATATAACCAGGAAGGTGTAGAGAAAACTACACGCTCTACGTTACTCTACAGACTCTTGAATCACAATAGCAACAACAATAACTGTTGAATCAAAACATAATTATATTTGAAAGACTTAATAATAATTAATTACAAAAAGTGCACTAATGTAGCCTGTGACAAAGTAATACACTAAACCAAATAACTACAATTATTACTGTTAATCATTTTCTCACCAAGTATTTTGGCTCAAATGCAAATTATCTGTGTTGTGCTCATTAGGGTTGTCCACTAAGAACCATTGTGTGTTTTCTTGGCTTGAAGTCAATTTGGTTATGTGGTGCTTTCACCCAGAAATTGCTGAGGTTTAATAAGGAATTAATAGGTGGGATAATACCTCTTTTGTGGAAAAAGCTATTCTGAACACAAAAGAGCGAAAGTAATGTGGCTTTTTGAAGATAAGAAAACAGGCACAGGTTACAGATTCATGGTCATGTGTAAAATCACACTTTCTACTAATTTTGACAAGAAGCAGATGTGATTTTAGCTCTGGTTCTCTCAGTGTAGTGTATTCAAAATCTCATGCAAGTATCTCAGCAGAGCTTTGTGCTGCTCTTGCACAATAGCAGCGTTTCCACTGGTGGGGCCACGAGATCCAGGGGGCGGAGTTGGATCCAGATCTAGCGGTGGAGTTGGGTAGGATTAGGGGTGGGGTTAGGGATCAGGGGGCGGAGATGGGTAGGATTAGGGGTGGGGTTAGGGATCAGGGGTGGGGTTGGGTAGGATTAGGGGTGGGGTTAGGGATCAGGGGTGGAGATAGGTAGGATTAGGGGTGGGGTTAGGGATCAGGGGGTGGAGATGGGTAGGTTTAGGTATATGTAAGGTGGGAGGAGTTGGATTTGGATCCAATTCCTCCCCCTGGATTTCGTGTTCTGCAGTGAGGACCATCTCGGCCAGTGCGAGCCAGGGCTTTAAACGGGCCGTGCCGGGATAAAAGCCCCGGGTGGCACCGAGCCCAAAACACACTGCATTTCCACCATCGGGCCAGAAGCTCCACAGCGCTTCACCAAAACACGCCCGTAACACGCCTCTCTGGAACAACGTCACACAAACCCATCATTTCACCAACAAATGGAAGTTTTATCAGAAAACTAATGAGAAAGAAATCAGCGTGATCGCAAAACAAGCATGATAAAAGCGACTGTTTGCTGGCATTTCAAGTCAAATAGTCAAGTCAAATATATTTATATAGCGCTTTTCACAATACAGATTGTATCAAAGCTGCTTCACAGTATCAATCAAAAAAACTTAACAATGTTTGTTTATTACTGGGAAAAAAAAGACATCCAAGTTTGGTAGAGCTGATCAATGGTATGATTGGTTAATTAATTTGAATATTAATTAATGTGTTGTTTACTTGAATATTTAAAACCCAAGAATTGATGTTTTACCACAGGTTTACAATAAAAAGTGATACATTGATCATAATTAATTAATTAATTAGTGTCAAAATTGCACATTAGTCACACATAAAAAAAGTGGTTTACTGTTAGGTCTATTTAAAAAAGAAAGAGGACTTACTTATTCAGTCGCGTCTGTTTCTGTTTATTTGGTAGTTACAGGACATATTTACATCACATTTAGAAAGAATGATTGCTTTTGTAAAAAAAAGAAAAAAAAAGAATCTAACTTAATTATTTTTTTAATAACTGAGCCAAAACCAAAATGTGTTAGGTTGTGCCCCGCTCTCCCCTAACAAAGCCACCTCATTACTGATTTTCTGGAGCTCAGCTGTACAACTACAGTTACTACACAGACTGTCAACATACTCTCAACAGGTAAATTATTTCTTTCTTAAAATGTCTAAAAATTATAACTTTAAAAATTGTAACAATAATTTCCTAACAATCATGCATTTTGCTCTTTATAGTTTGACAGAACACGCAATTGTCAGCAGCTCTGTTCAGTTAAAGCTGCTGTCCGTAAGTTTTTTGGGTTAAAAATTATCCAAAATAATAATAATTAAAAAAAACATAACCAGCCAGTGTTCAAAAATATCTGCTTACCTTTGCTCGATTCAAAACGGTAAGCTTGTAATAATTATTTTAATTCCAGTGGTACTGGTGGATTTCCGCGGGAAATTCGAGCATGTCTTTGCGTCATAACGTCACATCTGTACACATAAAGAAGGAGTCCCGGCAAGTAGGCTGTATTGCGTGAGCGGATGATGGAGTTGGAAGCTTTTAGCCTTTTCTCACAGCTCTTCAAATAATTTAACTCATGGCGGATCCAGAAAGGTTCAAACGACAACCACCAGTGACAACTGGAGTTTCACCCGTGGTAAAACCCAGGAGAGTTCGGACTTCGGAGTGGGTAGAGAAAAAAAGAAATTGCAACCGGGCCCACGCGAAAACAAGGATTAACATTGGCAGGGCTTTTGAAAGGTGGCGTGAACTCCGTGATATTTGAAGGGGTTCAAAACGGACGCAGAAACTGCTTTTTTTTCTGTTGGACGGGTAAGACATTTCAATAGTTAAATCGTGTAACAGTAGCACACTTGTTCGCTTAATTCACACAGTTAAGGAGTTTTCTTTGTTGTGGCTTTTTTCGTTTTGCTATTATGGTAAATATGAATTATTTTGTGCTAGCTATGAGAGGGAGCAAATCACTCTACTTCAAGAAAACCAAACCCGCCGCCTCCATTGTCAAGCATTGGATCTGAATCAGATCGGTAAAGTGAAAATTATCCTTTTCCCAAAAATTATTAGTTATATTATGTAAAACACGTTTATGCATAACAGGGATTCAGTTCATAAACCGTTTATTTCATACACTGTAAAAAAAAAAACGTTAAATTTACAGGAAAACCCTGGCAGCTGTGGTTACCAGAGTTTTCCTGTTAAAAATACGGTAGCAACGTTTTAAGTTTTACAACTTTTAACCGTATATTATTTTACAGCGATAAACTGTATTTCATTATCTGATATAATGTTAATATACTGACTTTTTGAAGTATTAATATCTGTTTTTTCCATTGTAATACACTGACAGCCAACAATCACAGCACTGATGAGAGTCAAATGGTCAACCTTAGCTCATCTTAAGTAGCTCATCCACAAGAGAGTTAATACTAATTTACAGAAGCTGCACAGTCTCATTCACACAAACATTAAACACCATCATGGTAACATGTTGAAATTTAAAAAATGCAATAAGCATTAATTTAACAACACTAAATGTAACATAAAACCCTAATGTGCATAACTGATTAGAAAAAAACTAAGAAAATTATGAAGAAACAGTGATTTAAAAACAAAATACATCAAATGTGAAGTGTCACGCAGGGAATTGTGGGAATGTCAATTTACATTTTTTCACTGTAAATTATACAATGACTTGTTCTTTTTCACCTCCAAAAACTGTAAATTTAACGGTATTTTACAGTAAAATTTAATTAAATGTACCATTATATATATCACAGTTATTTACCGTATATAATAAGGAAACTTTCTGTTAACCAATTAACAGTTTTTCACTGTAGCATTTTTACAGTGTTTTACCGTTAAAATCACGATCATTTTTTACAGTGTAGCACTATGACTACTTGTCAGTATCCACACCGTCGCGGTGACTGACATACACGCAGTCTCCTCAAAACAGTGTGTTCATCCGCGCTGTTTCATGCCGATGTACAACTCACGCAAAGTTAATAATTCCGCGAATAACTGCAATTACAGATTTCAAACAGAGATGGCGACAAAGAGGAAAAACGCCGGTCTGCAGCTTTAAGGATACTCATCTTCTCTTCTCCACAAAGTAACAGGAAAAAGTAACAGAGATATGGAATGTATGATCCATGTTGTTGGATTTTTTTTTAATTATGACTTCATGCCTAAACATACCCAGTGACATTAAAGAAAAACATTAAAACAATCCCCCATAACTTTATATCACTTTTTTCCTTTTAACATGGTAAAGGGCCCATACTGTCCCTTTTTGCAAAATTGGCCTTCATGAACATAATTTTTTTTTTACATAATCAAATGGAAGAGACACAATGTAACTCTAAACTCAGTTGTGTTTTTCAGATGCTGTCACGTATCATAACCTCTTCGTCTGCAGAGAGAAACTGATACTCAGATTACACACATAATGAATGACGTAAAGACATCATAAGGGATTGTGAAGATATTTCACTGGAACTTGGTCTTCATTACATCTATATTGTGTTCAATTTCTATTTATTAATGTAGTCAGCTAACAACTGTTGTTAGAGCTGTCATTTTTGCTACAATCTGCCATGTCAATAAAAAATAAAAGTGCCTAATTGACACGACATGCTGTTTTTTTTATGTAAAACCCAAATAGAGATATAAGACCAGGCAGAAAGAGGACTAAAAAAAACAATATTAATAAATAATTTATAAAAAATAATATTAATAATAATAATACTGATGAACCTACTATTATATTGAAAATGTATGAAAATAAATATTGTTGAAAAGGTTATTTATAACACCATTAAGGTCCTACAGTATAGCAATTTCAAAGCAAGGATTTTTTATGGAACCTTATAAAAAGGGTTCTATTTAGCACCAAAAAGGGTTCTGCTACTGTTACAAGCCGAAGAACCCTAATTTGGTACTGTTTAGAACCATTTCTCTTAAGAGTGTACACCGCCATCTTGCTCCGACAAAAGTTACTTGAACACACCTGCCGTCGTAAACATGACTTCCCACTTCATAAGTACGAACTTCCCAGGAGGACTTGAACGCACCATATGAAGTCATCCGTTGCTGCCGTCTCCCGAAACACGACTGGCCCCTGCACGCACTAGCACGCCCGCTTTTGGCCCGACAGTGGAAAAGCGGGTATTGAAAGAAACATTCCTGTTCTTTTTAAAAAGCTATTGGGCGCATTATGTGGTTTTAAACTATAAACCATTAATGCCAGATCGCAATTCAATCCTTGTTTGTTAACACAAACCAAAATAAACAAAATAGCAGTGGCGGCTCCTGCAAAATCTCTCAGGGGGGGGCAAATGTTTGGATGATTCATAAGGTCCACCCATGAAATGAATAAATTAACAGCTTAAGCATGTAAAGGCAACTTCACTACTTTAATATTAATGAAAAATAATGACTCTTACAATAAATCTCATTGTTTGTTTCTATACTCACTATTATTACACTGCTTACATCACATTACTCGCTTAATACACTGCGTTCGCCATGACGTTGTTCAAGTTCAACTGGCCTCCACTCGCGATATGTCCCAACAGTCTCTCTCGCTCTCGTTCTCTTTTTTATTTTTATTTTTTTAATCACATTTGATAAAGATATTAAAGTAGTGTTTCATTTTTTTCTTGTTGTTCAAATTCAAAATTGTTTTCAAATATTATGTGTCACTTAATCTTAAAGATTTTTAATAGTGTATGTTTGTTCCCACCAATCGCTGCACAAGATAAGGATACGTATGATGACGTAAGCACGTTAGTGCGAGCGCTCCCGGAACCCGTAGAGAATGCATTGCAGTGCCTCCATCTCGAAAAAAAAAACCCATCTTTGAATGTAAGTCTATGGGAACACTCTGGGCGATTCTCAGCCAGAGTGAAATCGCCCAAAAAGAGGCAGTACTCCACAGAACGTCTCGGTTACGGATGTAACCCTCGTTCCCTGAGTAGGGAACAGAGACGTTACGACGGATGACGGAGAATGGGGGTTTCGCCAGAAAGCCTATCATCTTCGAGTATTATAAAACGAGCCAATGGCAATGAAATGCCATGGGTCTGCGGAATTTGCATAGCGTATCTCCGCCCCACCGCGTGGGTATATAAGGAGAGACACCTGCAAAGGCAGATCATGTCTTCGCTGAGGAGCCGAGACTGAACTCAGGCGTCTACCCAGCGGTACAGCGGAAGTGGCAGGGAGACGTAATGTCTCGGTTCCCTACTCAGGGAACGAGGGTTACATCCGTAACCGAGACGTTCCCTTTCGTAGTCACTCTGAGTTACGTCGGATGACGGAGAATGGGGGTCCCCGTGAAATCACGCCACAGCTGTACAAATTCACAGCTGTCTTCCAGTGCCCTGCGAAAGTCTGACCTCCCTGTCGTGATATAGGCACGGACGAAGGAGTCCTACTTAACACAGGAATACCAAGGTACACTGGTAAGCATATCTCAGGGGAAATATGCCGCGGCACGCCTACCCATAGGGAGGACTTAAGAATACACATATGGCCCGAGGGGGGGGCTTCATATGGAGAAACACTGGAGTGACCAGCCCGTGGGGTGGTAACTTTCAACTCCAGGTCGGGCAAGGTGGCTTGCCCGAGGGAAAGACACATGCTCAATGAGGCTTACAGTGGAAATACACATGTGGGGGTTGCTCAGGGGAGGAACCATGCACACGGAGGCATCTAGCCGACGCACAGGCAATAGACACTGGCGCCAGCGTCAACAGTGCTGGAGGAACTCAAGGCTTCAGAGAGGAAGGCTCACCTGAGGAAATATCGCACGTATCCAGTCCGTGGAGTGGAATGGCGAGCAAGCGCAGACACCTGAGCGGGTCCAGTACTAGCTGGTTGAAGCGAGTACACGAGAGGACACAGGCTCCACTCGGAGATTATAAAATCTGGCGAATGTGCTGGGTGTCGCCCAGCCTGCCGCTCTGCAGATGTCTGCCAGCGAGGCGCCATGCGCTAGAGCCCAAGAGGAAGCCACACTCCGTGTGGAGTGCGCTGTCACACCAAGGGGGCACGGTCGGCCTTGCTGTTGGTAAGCCAACGCAATGGCGTCCACTATCCAGTGAGACAACCTCTGCTTTGAGAGAGCCTTTCCCTTCAGTCTCCCACCATAACAAAGAGCTGGTCTGAGGTCCTGAAACTACGTAAGCACAGAGAGCGCGTACTGGACAGAGCAGTGCCAAGGCTGGGTCCTCCATTTAACACCACGAGAGGTCCCAAGAGGGAACGAGAGGAGGGCGAGGAGGATTCAGTCTCCTCGCTCCTCTCAGGAACCTGATGATCAGGTCGTGCTTCCCCAGAGACTTACCTTCCACTGCTTCGTGATATGCAGCGATAGCGGCCACATACACCTTCAGGGTGGAGGGAGACAGCCTTCGCTCCAGCCCATCTTGCAGGAAGAAAAGCACGACACTGATCGAGCATCTCCTGTGCGTCCCCGAACTGGTCCCAAATCAGCTGGACCGACTAGGGATGGAGTCGCCATTCGCCGGAGATGGGCCGAAACCATGACAGCTCGTCGGCTGCAAAGTTCCGATCTCCCAGAATGTAAATAGCACGAAGGGACCTCGGGTGCTTCTGACTCGATAAGAGGAGGTGGCGTGCAAGTTGCGACATACGACGGGAGCGTAGACCCCCCTGACGGTTGATGTACGCTACTGTCGCGGTATTGCCTGAACGGACTAGTACGTGTTGACCCTTGAGCAACGTGTGGAAACGGTGCAGGGCAAGGCGTACTGCCAGCAACTCGAGGCAATTGACATGCAGTTGACGCTGGGGTCCTGTCCAGGAGCTCACGGCTCCATGTCCATTGCTCATGGCGCCCCAGCCCGTGGCAGAGGCATCTGTGGAGACAACATGCCTGGAAACTCGTTCTAGGGGAACTCCGGCCCGTAGAAAGCTGAGGTTCCGCCACGGGTGAAAGTCTGACGGCAGGTTGGAGTCACTAGGACTCGGAACGTGCCACGATGCCATGCCCACCTCGGGACTCGATCACGAAGCCACAGCTGAAGCGGTCTCATATGAAGCAATCCGAGTGGCGTTGCCGCGGCTGCAGATGCCATATGCCCCAGGAGCCTCTGAAATAATTTCAGTGGGACCCCGCTCTTGCCCTCGAACTGTCGAAGACAAGTCAGCAGTGAGTGTGCGCGCTCGCTCGTTAGCTGCGCGGATATGGCGACCGAGTCGATCTCCATACCGAGAAAAGAGATCCTCTGCACGGGGCAGAGTTTGCTCTTCTCCCAGTTGACCTGAAGGCCCAGACGGCCTAGGTGCCGGAGCACTAGGTCTCTGTGTTCGCAAACCTGATCTCGAGAGTGAGCTAATATTAGCCAGTCGTAGATATAATTCAGGATGTGAACCCCGTGTTCGCGTAGGGGAACAAGGGCTGCCTCGACGACCTTCGTAAAGACGCGAGGAGACAGAGCCAGCTCGAATGGGAGAGCCGCGTACTGGTATGCCTGCCCCTCGAAAGCAAACCGAAGAAACGGTCTGTGTCGAGGTAAAATGGAGACATGAAAGTAGGCGTCCTTCAGGTCTATCGCTGCAAACCAATCCTGTGGCCGCACGCATTCGAAAATGCGTTTGGCCGTGAGCATCTTGAACGGCAGCCTGTGAAGGGAGCTGTTCAAGACGCGCAGATCCATGGATTGGCCGTAACCCACCGGTTTTCTTGGGGACAATGAAGTACGGGCTGTAAAACCCTGACTCCATCTCGGCTGGAGGGACAGTATCGATTGCACCCTTCGCCAGCAGGGTGGCAACCTCCGCTCTCATGATCGGGGCATTGCCACCGACCACAGTGAAGCGGACTCCCCTGAAGCGGGGAAGAGACTGTGCGAACTGAATCGCATAGCCGAGCCTGATAGTTTGGGCAACCCAGTGGGACAGGTTGGGAACCTCTAACCAAGCTCCCAAAAACTGAACAAGCGGAATCATCCAAACCACAGACGTCCCCCCGGAGGGGCAGCGATTCCACGGGGGTCTGCTCTGCCAGGGGTCTGGCGATAGAGGGGGACGAGAGTGGTGAGGTCCGGAGACGGCACACACTGTCATCCTCGCCCTCAGAGACAGAGGGGAACGAGAGCGGCGAGGCCCGGGGGCGTCACGCACTGTCGTCCAGCTCTGTGTGCTCAGTGATGGATATCTCGGTTCTTTCTTTGACCATAATAGGGTGCTGCCCACCCGTGGGTGAGCAGCGGGGAGTGGAGAACAAAAGATTCTCCCCCGGCCCTCCACCGGGGGAAGGAGGGGGCCTGCAACCACCTCCTGTGAAAAAAACGGAACCATCACTGAGCAGCCTGTCTCAGGAGCGCTGCTTAGCCTGGTGTTTAGAGGGGCGCGGGGCTGGAGAGGGCTGTGGCGCCTTCCTGCGGCTTCCTCCACGACGCGGCCCGGGTGAAGGCTGCTGCTGGGGCCGTGCGGGAGGGGCGGGGGCCGCAGGAGGGCGCCCTCGGCGGCGAACAGGCTGAGGCGTCTGAACCGACGGCTGGGTAGAGGCAGCAGCAGGCCGTCGGGGCAGAATATGTTTGATCGCCTCAGACTGCTTCTGTGTGGTCGAGAACTGCAGGGCGAAGTCCTCAACCGCTCCGCCAAAGAGGCCGGCCTGGGATATGAGGGTGTCGAGCAGACGTGTCTGCTCAACATCCCGCATATCAGCCAGGTTCAGTCACAAATGATGCTCCTGGACCACAGAGGTGGCCATCACCTGACCCAGGGAGCGTGAGGCCACTTTCGCCGCTCGGAGAGCGAGGTCAGTGGTGGCACGCAGCTCATCAAAGAGCTCGGGGTCAGTCCTGCCCTCGTGCAAATCTCTGAGCAGCTGGGCCTGGTATACCTGCAAGGTGCTCATCACATGCAGGGCGGCGGCCGCCTGTCCTGCAGCTCTGTAAGATCTCGCCACCAGGGTAGACGAAAATCTACAGGCCTTGGAAGGGTGCTTAGGAATACCGCGAGAAGAAGCATTCTGAGGACACAGTTGCATCGCAGAGCGTTCAACCGGGGGAATCCCAGTGCCCCCATGGGCGACCGCGCCGTCGAGGGGAGGAAAGGCGGAGAAAGCTGTCGAACGTTCACGAGAGGTCAATGGAGCCTTCCATGACTTCGACAGCTCCTCATGCACCTCCGGGAAGAATGGTATTGGGGTTGGCTGCCGCCGTGAAGCCGCAGCCACACCCAAAAACCAATCATCCAACTGTGAGCGCTCTGGGCAGGGCGGAGGGTTCCCCTCTAGCCCAATGCTCACGGCGGCCCGGGAAAGCATGGCCATCATCTCGGGATCTGACACGGCCAACGCTGGCACTCCCGAGGGAGGCAACGCAGCCGCATCATCACTTCCCGATGACTCATGCCCGCCTTGTGATGCCGCGATCGACATCGAGTCCTCCTCTGGAGCGCCGAATGAAACACGCGGGGCATCCGTAGATGGACCCGCCTGAATCACCACAGCACTCGCGGGTTTTAACACTGTAGAGGGGGGCGTGGTCCGAGGACGCATCGTTGGATTGCTCCACACCGTCACCCTCAAGTCACCCTGTCCACCAGCCGAAGTACCACCTCTCGTGGAGGGGGTAGATCGGGGTGTGGATAAGGGGACTCTCTCTCGAATGAGATCATTGAGTCTCGACCTCAGTGTTGCGATGGTCATGTTCCCACAGAAGGAACATGAGTCATCCACAAGCGCTGCTTTAGCGTGCTCTAAGCCCAGACACGCAAAGCAGCGATTGTGCCCATCAAAGGAAGACAGAAATAGACCGCACCCAGAAGAACACGGGCGAGACATCTTTGAAAAGACGTGCCACGTGCAGGTCTTTTATGAGAGGAAAAACTCTGAGATGCTGAGGCGACCAGGGAGAAACACACAGACTGGCAGACCACTGCTCAGATCGCAGGCAATGTGAAGCTCGCTGGATACTGCCGTCACACTAACACCGGAGAGTTCGCTCGTCACGAAGAGATGAAGTCACTGATAGAAACTCAGGATTTGGCTTGTGGAGTGAAGAGATGCTCTTGGCTCTGAAGCGAAAATATGATCTGCCTTTGCAGGTGTCTCTCTTTATATACCCACGCGGTGGGGCGGAGATACGCTATGCAAATTCTGCAGACCCATGGCATTTCATTGCCATTGGCTCGTTTTATAATACTCGAAGATGATAGGCTTTCTGGCGAAACCCCCATTCTCCGTCATCCGACGTAACTCGGAGTGACTACGAAAGGGAACGTGACATGACGCTGATTGGACTATATCCAGACAGTGACGGCTAGCGTAACTCTGTGGTTTAATGAGATTGTGAATGTAATTGAAAAAGTCCCTTTCATTCACACTTTGGTGGTGCGTCGCCCTAATGAAGAAACCACCCCTGCAAAATAGTAATGGGAATAATGTACTTTAGTGAACATAGTGCACTTACAATAAATGTGAATTAAATTCAGAGTTTTAAAGAAAAGTAAACAAAAAAGAAAAACACCACCAGTGACAGAAACAGGATGGCGCTTCCAGCTGTGAGTTTTATTTTGAGCTACTGCACCATTCGTTTCTTCTTCCACATGTAGAGTCCTCCAAACCCCAAGTGCCCTAGCTGTGAAGTAACTTGACTGGTTAAAAGGGGAAGAAAAGATTTACATTGGATTCCCAGTCTCTGCTTTGTAAACTGTCACCAGTTTAGTCAAATGGGTCGACATATTTTAGCTGTGAGCTTTTGGGACAGTTTTTAGAGATAAGTACTTGGATATAAATTGTGTGTCTGGGTTTTGTGTAAAGCATGTTGAATTTGTCCGTGAAATGACCGTTACGGTTTGTTATTCGTGAATATATCAGTCTGGCATGTGCTTATCTCAAGCCAACAACTTCCCTCACTTGTCATTAATATACATCAGGCCAGAAACCTGGACACACAAGCACCTCCACCAGTATGTAAAGTCTGTCCTGCAATTTCCATCAGTCATTCCACATTGGGTAAAGGCCATGAAATGAAGCAGTTGGCCTTCCTACTTAAATAAATAATCTCTTCAAATTAAACAATAGGAAGCTGAGGTCATGTAACATCAGAGAAAGTAAATAAACGCATACCTGCTGCCGCTCTGAATGTTTAGGAGTGAACTTCATGAATCCACCCACTCATTCAGACGACTGCATGAGACCCGTATTTGGTGAAATGTAATTACTGGAAACACTAGTTTAATCTAACGCAGAATTCATAATAATAGTACAGAAATAGCAAGCTCCACGTACGGTGAATGAATGGATATTGCAAAATATTAATGAAAAAAAAAACTGCATTTGCAGTGTGTGAAAATTTGGAGCAATATCACATCCTGGATAATTATGTTCCCTTACAGCATGAATGGGAAACATATTTTTTTATCATGTAAATCCCAATTTCATTACATTTATTTTCATATTCACACCGTTCTTTCCACAGTAAGGTTAGATAACAAAAGATTCACACAGTTCTTTCCACAGTAAGGTTAGATAACAAAAGATATATTTGTAAAATGTGTAATATTCATAGACAAATCAGACACTTGCTTAACAATATACAGTATATACATATACATACTGTATACAAACTTTTGTTAAGCAAGCACATGACTTCAGCTCTAAATTTTTGTAGAGTGCTTTATGAGATGCCAGCCCGTTCTGCATACAAAGCAGCCAAGAGACTTAGATTATCGTGTAGACTCCAAATCTTTGAGTTTACATCTACTCCATCTGTTTGCTTTCATTTTCTACCAGAGCTTAGCAAAGCAGGATTTTTCCTGTGCTTTTAGTTCAGCTAGTTACTGTCAAAGGACAAATCATACAGGCCCACCTGGAATGCTTTCATAATCTTTCCAAATGTTTAAAAATTGCCAAGTCAAAGCATTTATCTTGCACAGGCTGGACACCGAATAAATCACGTTATGCAAGTCTGATTTGCATTACTCTAAAAATATGTTTATACAGCCCTTAAACAAAGCCATATAAAGTTTGTGATCTCTCTGAGTTTGAACTCCAGCAACTTGTCATTATCCAGTTTATTCGATTAAAACTGCAGAGATCCATTACCATAAGAGCAGAGGTCACAGTTGACTTGAAAGTGGATCAATGTACTGAATTTAGTCAACATTCTAGGCCAATGAATTTTGGGTTGAAGAATGGAGGAATAATATCTCTGTGCAGTACAGTTTAGTGCTTGTTTCATTAAATGTCTAGAAAAAGATTAATGGTACAAAGCACGATTGCTGATTGTCAAGTGATTTTCTATAATCTTAAAAGGCTTACATATTGACTGCTACCAATGGGAGTGTAGATCAAACATGTCCACAAGTCCCTGTAGAGGCAGGTGGAGTTTGAGTCAAGTCTTGGTTCACTTCTTCGGGTCTTAGTCTTTTATCATTTTAGTTCACATATAAAAAGTGTTCAGTACGAGTTGTCTATATGAGTTGTTTGGTATTTCATGCGTTATTTAATAATTTGTTATTTAATATTACTCAGTACTTGTACTTGTAGGCCTAGGCCTACTCAGTAAATGTACAATTACTTTAACAAGCACACCATAAAATAAAATAAAATGTAACAGTTGTTTTATAAATCTTGTCTTGGGACATTTATGCACAGTTTAGCCTATAGTCCCAGACTAAAATGCACGCTTGAGCTGTCTTAATTGAAAGAAACTAGCACTTGCATATCTTAAACAGTGCAATTGTTTTGTCTCAAGATGAAAACCAGTAATGTTTTTTTTTTTTTTTTTAAGGAAAGTTCAAAAAAGCTATTTAAATGTCTTAATTGAACTGAGACCTAATCCTGGCTTAATCTAAGCCCATGCCTTTGATACCGGGCCCTATAACATACATTTTGTTTTCTTAACTTGAAATGTTTTATTTCTTTGGATGCTTGATAATGGTACCATATCAGTTATCAGCAGATATTAAAGGTTTGTTATTGCTGTTGTTTTAAAGGGCACCTATTATGGAATTTTGAAAATTAACTTTCATGTAGTGTGTAACAAAGATCTAAGTGAACGAAAACATCCTGCAAAGTTTTAAATATGAAAGTTCACCGTATACAAAGTTATTGTCTCTCAAAAGTAAGAGTCGACTCTGAGTCGCTGATATAAATCGATAGACGAACGATGCTTATTATCTATGACGTCAACTTGACAAGTTATCTGAATAAGATACACCCACTCATTGCGCTCGTAGACGCCAGGGAATCATGGCGACGAGAGGCTGTGTTCTGAAGTGCGAATCAAAAGCGAACTTTTTTTTCACTGCCCAGGGACGAGCATGTGAAGAATCAGTGGCTAGCTAGAGTTCATATTTACAACTATACCACACAAGTATAGGCCGAACCTTGTGCTGTGTTCGCGTCATTTTAATGACGATTGCTTTACAAACATAATGCTTTCAAGTGTGGATTCGCGAGCAGGTTAATACTGAAGGAAGGTTCAGTACCAAGTTTATTTGGATCAGCTTCCTCCTCCGAATCACAACCTGTAAGTGTTATTAATAATTGTTGCTTTTATGGGTTTTGTAGCATGCTCAATAAGTATGTGTGTTGTGTAAGTTACGCTCAGCGCAGCTTCTAGGTCCAGCTTAGGTCTCTAGGCGCCGCTTCGGTTCAGATTTCACATCTGAAATATGTGAAATGTTTGTCGTTGTTATTGGAGTTGTCATAAAGAATAGATCGTATTGTAGTACTGCAGTGCTTTATCAATTGAGAATGAGAATGTGACGTCACGCGTATCACTCCGCGTTGCATTGTGGGAAGGATGCGCCATCTTGGAAGGATACGCTATCCGTTGTCGTGGTTACTTCGACCGTGAGACCGAGAGAAATAGCGTCAGAGAGAGAGAGCAGCTTGATATTTGTTTGCATTTTTGCGATAAGGCACAGTTTCTTTGGAATAAATGAAGAAGGGGGAAGCAAAAGGAAAGGGGCTCTATCGGGAGAGACAACAACACAAGCAGCGTTATTTAGAGAAACTACTTGACATCAACAACATGGACCCGTACGACCTGCTACAGAATGGACGAAAGACCCAAAGCACTACCACCTTTCACATACCCTGACACAGTCAATTACCTGGTTTATGGTATCAGTGCCTAACGTTAGTTACTGCCTAAGTTACACAATGCAAGAGTTCAGAAGCTTTAAGTCATTAGAAGCTTATGATCAATTCTGCCGCGGCTGGGTGCAAGACAAGAAACCCCCAAAACTGTAACGTTAAACTGTGAGAGTTCAGTCATACTTGATGTTTCAGGCCTCATTCATATGTGGAAATAAATCTGATATGAATCAGATACGTGCATTTGCACCTGCCGTACAACATTAAGCGGACAGATCGGACATTCCCGTCACTGCGAGACGTATGTCATTCAAAAAAAAAGTGTATTTTTAAAATATTTCGCGGTACAGATATATCTATAACAAATTAAACAACTCTAGTTGAATAACAGAGTATTCATTTCGTTCGTTTGTGTTAAATAAAAGGCGAACTGTGCTGAAATGTGTTCCTTTTGAAATCATGCTTTGCTCGCTGTTGCTGCTGTCAGTTTATTGACAAGCAGTTTCTCTAAATAAAGCTGGCTAGCATTGTTATTTAGTCTCTCCCGATAGAACCCCTTTCATTTCTCTTCCTTCTTCTCCAAAGAAACTGCGGCGTATCGCTAAAATGAAAAATGTTATTTCTGGAATGTTTAGTCGCGCCTCTGTGAAGTTCTGAAGGCGTTGCCCCTGGCAACCGATAGCGTCTCCTACCATCATGGCCGACCGGATCAGACCACGGCCAAATCGGCACGTGACTCCTCACTCTCAATATGTTTATGCGTTGGGCTAACCGCAAACAATAACTGACTGGGTCATCTGACCAGGCAATCACCGCAGATTAGCGTCACGCAAAGGAGGGGTTTGGAAATATAAGTCGTTGAACGAATCATTTTGGAGTCGGCGAGCAAATAAGGTAAACATAAATGCATATTATAAGACAACAAAAGTGTTTTTTTTTTGTTTTTTTTTGTCATTGCATGGATGTAAAACTGTTGTTGGGGACTCCCAGAACAATATTAGGAACAATGTAAATGCCATAATAGGTGCTAAATTTATAAGTATATTTATATGTACAGTATATTTAATTGTTCATACATATTTCCCATTGTATTATACATTTAGATTACCTTTGCCGTCATTTAACGCTCACTCAGCTAATCTTTAAGAAAACAAATAATTTAATTACACTGTCAAATTCTAAAATGACTATAGGGGAGAGCCGGGACGATTGAAACGCGAGATGGATGAAACGGAGAGATTTCCTTGAAAACAACTAACGTCATTTACGTCAAATTTCGTCAGCACCTACAGCACGCAATGCCTATCAGACCCGCGAAAACATTTCTTCTTTACGTCATGTCGTTTTAAAGTTAGAGCCGGGGAAAGCTGTTTTTGAGTGCGGTTAGTGAATTCTTTTGTGCAGTACTTTTTTTTTTTTACTGACAAGTTGTATTTATGTTTTCATGTGCCATTGTAATAATAATATGGAAGGTGTATTAGTACACATCCTTAAAGGGTAACTAAACACTAAAACAACTTTTTTTAGTTAATTATCTGTAAGAATGGAGCTTCATAAATGCTGTTCATTGATTCGAGTACAGTTTTTGACATTTGGGTATAAAGTGTTTTAATTTTCAAATATATGGTGTAAAAACGTCTGAGTGCTGCCCTCTTCAGGTTAAACGGAAAGATCCTGCAGTAGGGGTACTCTCTGACGTAGGGTACTCTCTGACGCTACTCTGTCACGCCCTTGGTGCGAGCTCACCACGCCCTTGGCACCCCTGGTATAAAAGCATCTGGTTCCGTCAAAACTACTGTAGCGAGTCAGGAGTTGGAATAACGAGTATTAAAAATGATCAGGAGGATAGATATATATTAGCATCTAGTTAGCATAGCATTTATATAGTTATTTAGATTATTTCGTGTAGCCTAGGTAGTTAATTCTCGCCTATCGCTCGAGTGTGCAACCTGCATTTTACAAGGGATTGCTTCTCCAACGCAATGGAGGTGGAAATGGTTTTCTCCACACGCCAAACGCTGCTCTTCCTGCATGTACTCCACCACCGCAGCGGCGTCATGATGTGAGTGAGCATATATTTTTAATCACAATTTACGTTCCTTCCTATTTGGCTAAAGTTAATCCTTTGGTGTGATTTGCTGGATATTTTTTCACATAGCAGCAAAAAATATACTGCACGTAATAGTAATAATAATCCTGGAAAAAATTACCTCAAAATGTCTGAATATAAGAATAATCGGATGCCGATCGCGATGCGGGAGTTAAGTTTGAGCCAGCGGCTCGACTTGATATGGCTCTGGCCCTGTGTCCACAGACAATTCACCCTCCTCCACTTCAGGTGAAGATGAGGGAGAAAAGTTCTCGACTTCAAATGACCGCTCTGTTGCAAAGCTACTTGCGTCACTCCATTTTAGCGAGTCTGACAGCAGCTGTCACTGCGGGTCTCAGGTGCACGCCCCCACTCAGCCCCACCCTCGGTTCGTCCCCTCTATCTCCGCTGGGCTCTGCCCACTTTTCAAGCATTTTTCAAATATTGCCAGTGGGTGGAGTCAGGCTCTGACCAGGGGTTTAGTTACCCTTTAAGTGCAGAGGTGGAAAGAGTAATAAAATATTCTACTCAAGTAAAAGTAGGCCTACTACTACTTCAATGAAATTTTACTTAAGTACAAGTAAAATTACCGGTCCAAAATTCTACTCAAGTAAAAGTAAAAAGTAGCTCATTTAAAATTTACTCAGAGTAAAAGTTAGCCTACTGAGTTACTTTTTTAACAGCGGGGTGGGGGACTCTCCCGTGTAGGGTTGTAATGGTAGGAGATTTTCACAGTATGATAATGTCTCAGAAAATATCATGGTTTACAGTATTAATAAATTATTACATAAATAAACTGTATTATTAAATTATGGTTATTATTATTAATATTATCATCAGTTAAAATGACAGTTAAATAATGCAAACAGTTTTTTTTGTTTGCTTTTTTGCTTTTATTATAACAAACTTGAAACCATTTGTTTGTTTTGTTCATTAAAAAATTTTAAATTTAAATAAAACATGTCTAATCAATTAAATTTGATCATTGATAATGAATTAGATTAACAACTTATCTTTAACGTTAATAATTTATTAATATGTTTAAGAATAATATTGTCCTATGAAATGTATTTATTCAGAAAATGTATGTTTCTTTTAATGATTTAATCCAAATATATTATCAAAAACGATGTTAAAGGGTTAGTTCACCCAAAAATGAAAGTTAAGTCATTAATTACTCACCCCCATGCTGTACCAACCCCGTAAGGCCTTCGTTCGTCTTCGGAACACAAATGAAGATATTTATGATTAAATCTTAGAGGTTGATCACTCCTCCATAGGCTCCCTAAGGGAATGACACCGGACGGCCCAGAAAGTCATTAAAGAAAATGTTTAAATATTCCATGTTACAACAGTGGCTCAACTATAAGTTTATCAAGCGACGAGAATACTTTTTGTGCGAAAAAACAAACAAAAATAACGACTTTATTCGACTATTCCTTTTCTTCCTTGTAGGCCTGAAACGAGACGTCAAGAGATTTCCACGACGCATGCGCGAGAATTGCGATCTCCTTCAACTACTTCAGTTAAGTTCTCGCGCGTGCGCGTCGTGGAAATCTCTTGAAGTCTCGTTTCAGGCCTACAAGGAAGAAAAGGAATAGTCGAATAAAGTCGTTATTTTTGTTTGTTTTTTTCGCACAAAAAGTATTCTCGTCGCTTGATAAACTTATAGTTGAGCCACTGTTGTGACAGGGCTGTCAAATGATTAAAATATTTAATCGCGATTAATCGCATTAATGTCATGGTTAACTCGCGATTAATCGCAATTATTTTTATCTATTCTAAATGTCTCTTGATTTTCTTTTTGTCCCATTATTTTGTCTCATTTTAATGCTCTCAACATGGAAAAGTGGATCGGCTTGCTTTGTGCAAATGTTTTTTTATTGAAAACAACATTGACATATACTGTGTTCAATTTCACACTAACATTCTCACTTGGAGCAAATAATCTCTCAATGTAACACTGTCCATTAATAAAAGGGTGAAAGAAATACTGACAAGGTCCTGATATTGTCGAGGGGGCGGAGAATTCGCATCAGCTGTGTGTGTGTGTGTGTGTGCTTGGCCATCAAGTGGTATTTCAGACTGGACGCGCTGCGATGATGATAGCTCAGTTCACAACGACAAAACACGCAGATCACTTTGGTCTTGTCAATGGAACCATTTGGCAACTTTTTAAAAGTAAACTTTCCATTCAGAATCTTATTGGCATCCATTTCGGCGTCTCGCGCTCGTCATCCAAAGCGTAACGTTAACCAACTATTTGGCCGGCTCGCAAGCCCAAACAAGTGTGTGCGGCGCGCCTGTTGTTTTGTTTCCGGTCTAGCTAGATCCGCTTGCGCTTTGGTCGACGAAGCAACAAAACGTCCTCGCGCGGCGCAAGCCATTGAAATGAATATATATATAAATTTTTTTTTTTTTTTTTTTTTGTGTGTTATGTGCAATGTCTAAAGTGCATTAAAAGAGGGAGTACAGTGTGAGAGTGTCTCAACTTGGGACAGAGATGCTGTCCCATTGAAACCGTCTCGGGTTACGTATGTAACCCTTGTTCCCTGAGAAAGGGAACGAGACACTGGGGGAACGCCCTTTAGCGTAGCGCGTCTGAATTTATGAATGAAACCGAATCCAATCCTATTGGCGTTGCGTGATGACGTAGCGTGTGACAGCATAAGCGGATGTGTACAAAGGCACGCCGGCACACAGAAATGTCAGCTTTTGCTATGAAGCAAGTGCTCCAGGCGGGGTGAGGTGTGGCGAACCGACGCAGTGTCTCGTTCCCTTTCTCAGGGAACAAAGGTTACATACGTAACCCGAGGCGTTCCCTTTCGAGGGAACTCGAACTGCGTCGGTGACGACACTAGGGGAACGAGATACCCACTATACCACAACGAACCCCGCTCATCCTAGTGTGAAGCTGTCTTCAGGCACAACTTAGGACGAAAGCACTCGTGCAGCGGGTGTAGAGGGAAGGTCCAGACTGTAAAACCTCATGAATGTGTGCGGAGTGGTCCAGCCAGCCGCCTCACATATGTCATGGATAGAAACCCCTGAAAGGAGGGCTCTAGAGGACGCCATGCCTCTGGTGGAGTGAGCCCTCATGGCCATAGGTGAAGGCAAATTGCGCACCTGATAGGTCAGGGAAATAGTCTGAACGATCCAGTTGCTGATGGTCTGCTTAGAGGCGGGAAGCCCCTTCTTGGGCGACCCGAAACACACCAGCAACTGGTCCGACTTCCGCCATGAGGAGGACCTCTGGATATAACATAGTAGTGCTCTGACAGGGCAGAGCAGGTGAAGTCTCTCCTCATCCGCCGTCACATAAGGTGGAGGATGAAATGGCTGCAGAACCAAAGGCCGTGCCACATTAGATGGCACCTTGGGCAAATAGCCGGGCCTGGGATGTAAGATGGCCTTAATGTTGCCTGGAGATCTCCTACCCTCCTCAGAGAAGTAATGGCCAACAAAAAGACCACCTTAAACGAAAGGTTCTTGGCCTCAGCCGACTCCAATGGTTCGAAAGGGGCCTCGGCCAGCCCTTCGAGAACCACTGCCAGGTCCCAAGAGGGAACCCTGGTGCGAGTCGTAGGTCTCATCCTCCAGGCTCCACGGAGGAAACGTACGACCAGGTGATGCCTCCCCAGAGGACCATCACTCAGAGGAGCGTGGAATGCCGCAATGGCAGCCACATAAACCTTGAGAGTGGACGGGGTAAGCCTGGCAGAAAAGCGGTCTTGGAGAAACTCCAGCACTGAAGCCACTGGGCAGTGAACTGGGTCCAGATCACGCTCTCTGCACCAAATGGAAAATACATTCCACTTAAGGCCGTATAACTTCCTCGTGGAGGGAGCTCTGGAAGTGAGTATAGTTTCAACCACTTCTGCTGACAGGCCGGCTTCAAGGTACTGTGCCCCCTCAGGGGCCAGACCCACAGTTTCCACAGCTCGGGCCGAGGGTGGAGAACTGAGCCCCCCGCCTGAGACAACAGGTCCCTCCTCAGAGGGATCTGCCATGGCGGGCCTGCCAGAAGCAGGATGATATCCGAGAACCATACTCGGGCCGGCCAAAACGGGGCTACTAATAGTAGGCTGACCCCATCCTGATGGACCCTCTCCAGAACTGCTGGGAGCAGAGCGATTGGGGGAAAGGCGTACAGACGCAGCCTCGGCCACGTCTCCACAATGGCATCCAACCCCAGCGGGGCTGGATGTGTGAGGGAGAACCACAGTGGACAGTGTGTCGTCTCTCGAGACGCAAATAGGTCCACTTCCACTGGGCCAAACCTCTCGCATATTAACTCCACCACCTCGGGGTGGAGTCTCCATTCCCCGGGCCTCAGCCCCTGCCTCGACAGCATGTCTGCTCCCTGGTTCTGGTCCCCCGGGACATACATCGCCCTGAGAAACAACAGTCTCCGCTGGGACCACAGGAGGATCTGATGCGCCAGTCTGCACAGAGGGCGTGACTTCAGACCCCCCTGATGGTTTAAGTAAGATACCACCGACATGTTGTCGGATCTTACTAGGACATGGCGACCATGGAGGTCTGGCAGAAAGCTCCTCAGAGCCCGGAACACCGCCAACATTTCTAGGCAATTTATGTGCCAAGAGGAATGTTGGTCCTGCCAGAGACCTCTCGTAAAACGGCCGTCCATGACCGCATCCATGAGGCATCTGCGGGAGAGGGGACCTCGGTCGCTCTCTCTCGGGGGGGGCGGCCCTTGGAGGTCCCACAGGAGTTAGGACCTCTTTCCCTTCGCCTTTCTAGACTGGATGACGGTCCTTCGATCCGTCCTCCCAGAAGGCTGTGGGTGAGAGCGCTGCCTAGAGTCCCAAGCTCCTTGAGGGGGACCTCTAGAAGCGACACTCCCTTTTTGGCCTTTGCGGTAGGAGCTGGATGACGGCTGTGGCTGTTTTGACCCCCTAGCAGCCGACTTCCTAGACCTCGACCGGCGAGGGAGATATTGCCTAAACGCTTCACTCTGTTTTTTAGTGTCCTGAAATCTGTCAACGACAGCATTAACCGCCTCGCCGAACAGACCAGAGGTACAAATGGGTGCATCAAGGAGAAAGGCCCTCTCCTTCTCCTTGATGCCAGAGAGATTAAGCCACAGATGCCTCTCCGTGGTTACCAGAGCTGACATGGAGCGGCCAATGGCCAATGGCCGTCTCCTTAGTAACCCGGAGAGACAAGTCTGTGGCTTTGCGAAGCTCGGAAATATCTTCCATAGTAGGGCCCTCGCCCTGGTCCATGTCCTTTAAGAGGTCGGCCTGGTACGCCTGCAGAATGGCCATCGTGTGCAGGCTCGCACCAGCCCGACCCGCCGCCATATAGGCCCTGCCCACCAAAGCAGATGTAGTGCGACATGGCTTGGAGGGCAGCGCCGGTGTCTTGAGTGATGATGCAAGATCGGGTGAAAGGTAACTGGCTAGAGCTTCCTCAACCCGAGGCATCATCCCATAACCGTTCTCTCTAACCCCCGTAATGTTACTATAGTCCAACATCGGGGGGTTAGACAGGCGCGCTGAAAAGGGCCTGTTCCAGGATTTACACAACTCGTTGTGTAAATCCGGGAAGAACGGTAGAGACCGGCGTGGAGGATGTGCGCGGTGCTGCAGGAAGCGCTCGTCGAGTTTGCTTCTGACTCGCTCTTCCTGCCTCTCCTGTGACCAACTAATATGCAGCCTGGCCACAGCCCGCGTCACCACCTCCAAAAGCTCATTATAACTGGGTGCAGAATGTGTGTGTGTGTGTGTGTGCTTCATGCAGATCCCCCTCCACGATGCTGAGCACATCTAATTCCTCAGAATCAGACAGCTGCAGCACCGGGTCTGCATCCCGAACGGGAGAAGCTGCGGAGCTTTCAGATGAGGATTGGGAAAGTGCCTCGGCAGTCCCGATCCCCTCTGAAAGCTCCCTTTGCGAGCCGCACGATCTAAGCCGCCGCATTGCCTCGGCAGATGCGGGACCTGAACCGCGGGGAGCGCGCATCTGGCCACCCTCAGAAAATAAAGCCAGACGGGAACGCAGCACTCTCATAGAAAGATAATCACAGTGGCCACAAGCAGCCCCCTCGAGAGCTGCTTGGGCGAGCTGCATTCCTAAACAAGCCACACACATCTCGTGTGTGTCCCCAGCCGTAATAAAGCGAGGGCATGGGAACACACAGTTTTTAAACTGCTCACTCATGACCATAAATCAGAACTGAGACAAACAACACCAAATAGGACAAACTGATTTCACTACAACACAGAGCGCTTGCTGAATAGCAAAAAGCTGACATTTCTGTGTGCCGGCGTGCCTTTGTACACATCCGCTTATGCCGTCACACGCTACGTCATCACGCAACGCCAATAGGATTGGATTCGGTTTCATTCATAAATTCAGACGCGCTACGCTGAAGGGCGTTCCCCTAGTGTTGTCACCGACGCAGTTCGAGTTCCCTCGAAAGGGAACACTTATCGCCTGTTTTGCTTGCTTAGGTGTTTGTGAGGCTATCCATTCAATTTTTTTTTTTTTTTTTTTTTTTTTTTTTTTTTTTTTTTGCTCCTTCCCCTTTGCTCCCTCCTTTGCTCCAACTCTAAATATGAGTTTTAGACTTCGGTTTCCTTCTCTTTTCCACCACGGAAAAGAAAAATGTAAAAGATAATTGTGATTTTTTTTTATCTCGCAATGCTGACTTTTTTTCTCAAAATTATGTGATATATAGCCGCAATTGCGAGTAATAAAGTCAGAATTGCGAGATATAAACTTTTTATCACTATTATGAATATATATCTCGCGATCCGGACTTTTCTCAGAATTGTGATATAAACTCACAAATGTGTTATAAAGTCAGAATTGCAAAATATAAACTCGCAATTTTGAGAAAAGTCAGAATTGCAAATTTATATCTCGAAATTGTGACTTTATAACTCACAATTCTGACTTTATATCACCAAATCTGACGCAATTCTGAGAAAAAAAGTAAGACATCTGTGAGATAAAGTCGCAATTTCCTTTTTTATTCCAATGCGGAAACAAGCTTACTTAGAATTGCAAGTTTATTTCTGTAACGATATTGTATCTCATATCGACAATATCTCACAACACTGACTTTATAACTTGCAATTGCATGTTATAAAGTCAGAATTTCAAGAAATAAACTCAATATTCTGACTTTTTAACTGAGATGTAAACTCACAATTGCGAGGAAAAAAAAGTCAGAATTGTGAGACAAAGTCGCATTTACTTTTTACATTTTTTTATTCAGTGGCGGAAACAATCTTCCATAGTGATCTGACACCTGATTGAATAGGAATGTCTATTAGCAATCAACAGCACAGAGACCAACTTTCAGGCGTTTAATCGCTATACCGGTGAAAATGCTCCATTGTTGATCTGATGCACCATTGCTAAAGGAGGCTCATAATTTAGCAAAAAGGTCTCAGTCGCCTGTTCCCATGAATCTGTCTGATCACTCATAATGATCAAAATACTGTGAAGTAAAATTGCATGGATTTGATTGGACTCTCAAAATATCTTACATGAGCTGAAACCAAATCTGTCATTTTTGGGGGGAACAATTTGATAAGTAGTCCAGGAAGTATTTAAATTTCTTTTAAAGAGCATTTCTCTCTGCGGTAGTGATGCTGAATCATACACTCTGATTGTGTTATCTGTGCAATTTGTAATCTAGCCAATGTGATTATAAAATGTCCACCAATCTGAGATGATGTCATTTGTCTGTGCCACAGCAACGGTTCGGTTCTGTAGGGTTCAATGAGGTTTTACTGGCCGCAGGATTGCGTGCTGGGACTTGAGTGTATTTGTACAGAATATTTCTAATCTTCCATTGTCTTTCAGACTCCAGCACTGACCCACAATGTGAGTCTCCATATTTTATAAGACTAATGGACTCCAGCAGCAAGCAAACATCTTTCAGCTCATCCACCCCACTTTCTTCTTGTTTTATTTACAGCTGTGTGTGACCTCTTAATGATAGCCATTGTTGTACGTGGCAATCTGCAGGATAGCGTGCAATAACAGCAGCTTTTTGAATCCATCAGCAGAGAGCTTTCTTTCCCTATTTTTCTGATTCAGCTTTTCCACAAGCCCAGGCTTAACCACACATGGCTCACGGCCATGGGGCTTCTCGTTCCTTTCCCAAACACCCACACACAACCCAAAATGTCAGAGGGCCATGCCCCCCCAAACCCGTCAGAATGGCCAAAGATGGCAGAATGCTAATTCAACTTTCCCTCTTAGTCCTCTGAAACATTTCTTATCCTTTCTGTTCTTCACAGATGCTTTTAAAAAGCATCTTCTAAACCTTCTAAGGCATCATTGTTCTATTTCTCTCCCACTCAATCTGTCTTCTGTGTGGTTTTGATATGTTTCTCTCTTCTCCCACCAAACGCATTTCAAGAAGGAGGCTGGAGACACTGAGGATGGCCTTGGATGCGGAGTCTTTGTAGTGCGTCTAAGGCCCTCTTCTCCTCATCGGGGATTCGGCATCAGTGTGGGCTGCCCTTGCTTTCCTCATCTGTCTTTCTCTCCTTTAACCCTTCAAGCTGGGGTTCAGTGGCTCCAAAGGACCCAGCACTTCACCCGGCCCGGCTATCGATCGCCATCACGCAGGACGGAGCGGGGGTTCAGCTCTCTCAGGTAAGCAGAGGGTTTAAAGAGCTTGTGTCGGAGAAACGAAAAGTGAGAAGGTCATGAAAGACCTGCCGTCTAGGCTGGAAAAGCATGATATCTTAATTGCAAAATCTCAAAGCTGCAAGTTTCTATAGGAACTGTGTAAGAAGTGAGAGTGAGAGAGAGAGAGAGAGAGTCTACTCGAAAAAGTTTAATAAACAAAGATTATTGGAGTACTTTTTACTAAACAATAGTATTTCCGTCTTTCTACTTAAAAAATGTCACATTTAATAGAGTATATGTCGAACGTCGCATGACCAAACCGTATGAACTGACGCTGGTATCCATGGACTTTTAAGGTAATCAGCTAACCTACCTAGTTCACTTTGTTATCGGCGTTTTTTTTTATTCTATTTAAATATCTAAACATTAGTGTGAAGAAAAAAAAAAAAAAAAACTTTTAGATATCAATCTGCATATGCGAGGGACATTGTTTATGCTCATCTTTGCTCGCTCCTTTTAAGTTATCTTGAGTAAAACAGATATTTTTTTTCACGAAGCACATACAAAAGAACTGAACCGAAAGTGATCCATATTCTGTTAAACAGATCGCAAGTTAAGTTGCACATAAACCCAATTCAATGTGTTACTTCCTGTTTCTCTGTGAAATTTACAAGAAATTTCTGAATGCAAATTGTCTCAACACACATTTTTGTTGCAGTGTTTTTTTTTTTCTCTTACAAGGTTTATTTATCTCTTCTATAGGTATATTCACTACATTGATCATTGGATTTTATGGAGGGTTAAGACTTATTTTTTCTTCTTCTAGAAATATTTCACCTTAATTGCAACAGTTGCATCAGTGTGCTTGAATAAAGCATGCTTTTGTTATCAAATACACTAACACACTGAGCCGCACAGTTTTAGGCTCTGAGCTTGGCTCTGTTTACACCTGGTATTAAGATGCATTTTGGTTGATTGGATCACAAGTAGACGATGGAGACACAAACCCGTTTACACCTGGTGTTTTAATCCGTCTCTTTAGCCCACTTTTAACCATTTCTGTCCTGATTTCTTTAAGGGGAGGGGTAAATGTATGTTTTTTTTCATGATCTTTCAATCTAATGGACAACATAAGCTTGTGCAATTTACAACTCGCCCGGAGACAACGGAAAAACATACAGAGAGCATCAGCTTTCGTTTCTGCTACGATGTAACAGACAGACAGGTTATTAGAGTAATATTCATTATTATTTTACTCATATTCATGTTGTTCTAAAGCCATATGCTATTTTTTTGTTCAAAAAGGGGACATTTTAAAAAAAATGTATGCAGCTTTTAATGCAATGACGGTTCATAGTGACCATGTCCAAAAGGACACTATAAAAGTGGTTCCTGTGTACGTTATCTGCATAGACAGTATAAGAAGTGGACAGAGCCATCTCATAGAACTCAGTTGAGACAGTTGAAGCCCATTTTTAGCGATTTTTGAGCACTTCCGTTCCTGATGCGCAGACTCAAACCGACCCAAACTAAGCTTGATGACGTGAGCAACCTGTCTGACAGACGTAAATCTTCTAGTAGCTGTGCGTGAAAATTGCCAACGTTAATCTTGCAGAGACGGGGAACTTGAGCAAAGAGTTCTTTGGCGTGAGTGAGCAGGAGTAAGTATTCTGGGGCCGTATTCACAAAGAATTTTAAGGCTAAAAGTAGCTCCTAACTGGCGAATTTAGGAGCAACTCCTAAAAATAATGGGCGTGTCACTCGTAACTTTAGGACTCCTAATTTTTTTTACTAAGAGTAATTCACGAAGCATTTTAGCCCTAAAAGTAGCACCTAAGCCTGGGACAGCTTAAAAGAAGTCGAGAGGACTCCTAACTCACTAAGACCTATTCACAAACCGCTTTTTGTGGCATTTCACGTTGCGATGTTTTGAAATGCGTATGCGGCGGCTAGGAGCTTCCAGTCGCGAGGGAACAATTTTGCATTGTAGGCATAACTATGGGTGCAATAACGCCACCAACAACAACCAAAACTAGGCTACTCGCTGCATTTAAAGTAATTGTAACGTTTCATTGTGAATCAAATTAAAATGTTCTTCTCTTTGCAAACGTAGGCAGAGGAATATAGTGACAGATTAATTCAATAATGTTGCAAAGATATTGCATCAATCCATGTTTCAATAGGCTACTAGGCTATTTGTTTTCCCTTACTCTTTATTCATTTTGGCTATTTATTCAGTTATTCATCTTCCGTCCTTCGCACTACTTGTGTAGCGCACGCATTCTCAGACCTGTCACCTGTCACTCATCATCGTAGGGGGAGGTGTTTGGAATCATTCCCGCGTTACAATCATCAGCCAATCAAGGTGGTCACTTCAGTCAAGCTCGTGCATGAGTAATGACGTCATCCATAGCAACAAAGACTCACTCTTAGTTTAGGAGTTGTCATTTTTCTTTACTAAGAGTAGGTCTGAAAGGCGTTGTGAATAACTTTTAAGAGAAAACTCCTAGCTAAAATCTTTTAGTGCGATTTAGGAGTACTCCTAGTGGTAAGATAAAATGCTTTGTGAATACGGGCCCTGATTAATTATTAATTTGTATAGTATAGCTTTTATGGACTCATTATCTATGGGCTTCTCCCTTGACGGGACGTCCCCCCGATTGCCTGCGAGCTTCTCCTCCTCTCTGTAGGGTCATTTCTGTACAGCGCGACAGAGAGTCGAGTGGTTATGACGCAATCGTTAGCCTATTTTTACAAAAACTGTTTCTACGGGGCCATAATGTAACATAGAAGGTAATGGAGCCCTTTATACATTGTCGTGTTACTTTAGAAATAAATAATGGACAAATGGAGTCTTTAAACACCTCAGTTTTAAAGTTATTCGCTGTCAAAGTGACGCCAAAATGAATAGGAGTCAATGGAAATGCTAACGCAAGTGAAGTTCTGCTACAAGATGGCGGCACCCGGCCGGCTTCAACTTCCGGTCGATGGATTACCCCCTTGGTTATCTGAAGACATACGTTTTGTGGGACAATTAGACCAAAATGTAAGTTGTTATTCAATTATCTTCCTCTCCACTGCATCTCATTTCAAATTGGGTCTAGAATAATAAGAAATAAATAAAAACTACATTTATGATGCTTTTTTGTCATGTAGCTTTTTTGACTACTGTGATTGTGATGAAAAGAGCTGCATAAATATCATGTAAAAATATCTATTTTATAAGGATGTACAGATAAAAAAATCTTGCCAATACGATAAACTGAAAATAGTCATATTATGGCGGATAAATGATTAATTCCTGATATTAAAATGATGCATTATTTTCTATAAATAAATTAAAGGGAATTTGGATTTTTTTTTTTGAAAAATGTTTATTCATTTGAAGATTTGCTAAATATTGCATTTATCAGTGCTATTAAATTATATTTATTTTTAAATATTAACTTTAAGTTAGCGTTATATGACAGCAAAGGTAATCTAAATGTACAACTAATGAAATTTTAGCCGATACAGTTGAATAATAATACGATACAACAACATATAATACAATAATAATAATAATAATACAACAACAAAAAACACTCTAAAATCATCTGAACACATAGTACCAATATATCATGCGCCAATAATTGTGTTAAAAGCAGATTTGAAGTGAGTTAATAATTCCAGAATTGCAATTTTGGGGTAATCTGTCCCTTTTAACAGAGATATCATAAAAAATATTCTGTACATTGAGAATATACAATGGTACAAAAGGGGGAAAAAAACGTGTCAAAAAAAGACCTGACTCTTCAGTTGTAGAGAAGCTACTGTGATCCTCGATGACTTTACTTGATCTGCACAATTTCCCTCTGTCATTTTCCGTTAAGGAGAGAATGAAGCCGAGAAAGAGAGACAGACAGAGAGAGAAGAGAAGAGATGTCTGTGTACTTGTGAAAGATGCCCAGACAAGGGCAGTAAAATGATGTTTCTTTTGTCTTTGAGTAAGTGACATGTTTATGAGCAGGCGCCGGCCCATCATAGCACATCCATCACTTAGAAAGGGCCGATGGGATTGAGTTTCCCCCAATTTCATGCTCTCCGTCTTTTACCCTCACTCTCTTCTCTCTGTGACATATTTTTATGAGTCACCCTGTTATAGGTCGTGAAGCTACCTGTCCCAACTTGATGTGTCTTTGTCCCAGAGCGGAAGAGGAAAAGAAAGAAAGATGAAAATGTTCCTCAATTGAGTTGTCGTGACAAGAAAAGTATTTCCATTCATAAAATTCATTAACGTCCAACATTTGACCTCCCTGAAGCTTAATTTTTCTGTCATGTCACGCAAACTACCTTCTGCATTTTTAGCATTTGAAATCTGCATCTTTAATCTTCTCTCTGTTAACGTCTTTTGAGTGGCATGTCCCATGGCCACTAACTGATACCATCATTACCAAATTGCGCAACCTCTTGTTGAAGTATGAAAATGTCATGGAGATTGGCTGTCTCACAGGGCACACGACACAGGAATAGAGGGCACGGTCAGAATGCCGGCAGACAGTCAGAGCGCTATCTCACTCCCTGCCACATCTGGGTCTCACATTAGCCTCTCCCGTCACATAGAAAGGTCAAGCATGAAATGCGACGAGTCTGATTATTCAGCGCACCATGGGCTCTGATCCCATCTGTACACAAGGGTCTCATACTCTCTCTTCATCTCTCTCTCTCTTCTTTTTCATCACACCCTGTTATTCTAGCCTATCATCTCTCCACACATCTCTTAGGGGTGACAAATATTCTAGGCTTTGTGCTGTGTGAAACAACAAAGTGATAGTTGCTGGTTGCTGCTTTGAATGCCAGCTTGGACTAAGTTGTGTACATTCTGGACTTTCCGAAAAGAAATCTATGACTGCCTTCAGATTATGTTGTGTGTGTCAGTGTGTGTGTGGGGGTGGGGGTGGATGTGGGGGTGGGGGGGGTGGGGGGGGGGGGGGGGGGGGGGGGGGGGGGGGGATTACATATGAAATTACTGCAGTGAGTACAAGTAGGTCTTAAGATGTGATTTAAACATCTGCACAGTAGTTGAAAAACACAGAAAGAAAGATCGTTCCACAATCTGGGAGCCACAACTGAAAACGATCACCTCTGCTTAAAGGGTTAGTTCACCCAAAAATGAAAATTAAGTCATTAATTACTCACCCCCATGCTGTACCAACCCCGTAAGACCTTCGTTCGTCTTCGGAACACAAATGAAGATATTTTTGATTAAATGTGACAGCTGGATCACTCCTCCATAGGCTGCTGAAACAAGACTTCAAGAGATTTCCACGACGCATGCGCGAGAATTGCGATCTCCTTCAACTACTTCAGTTAAGTTCTCGCGCGTGCGCGTCGTGGAAATCTCTTGAAGTCTCGTTTCAGGCCTACAAGGAAGAAAAGGAATAGTCGAATAAAGTCGTTATTTTTGTTTTATTTCCGCACAAAAAGTATTCTCGTCGCTTGATAAACTTATAGTTGAGCCACTGTTGTGACATGGAATATTTAAACATTTTCTTCATTGACTTTCTGGGCCGTCAGGTTTCAATCCCTTAGGGAGCCTATGGAGGAGTGATCCAGCTGTCACATTTAATCAAAAATATCTTCATTTGTGTTCCGAAGACGAACGAAGGTCTTACGGGGTTGGTACAGCATGGGGGTAAGTAATTAATGACTTAATTTTCATTTTTGGGGGAACTAACCCTTTAAGATGTGTGCAGGGATAGGTGCACAATCTGAGAGTTTGATCTTAATGATCTTGTGGAGGATTGGATGTTTAACAGATCCCTACTTCGGAGCCAAATCGTAAATGGCTTCAAAAGTAAACAATATTTTGAACTTAATTTGTAGCTTAATCAGAAGCCAATGAAGAGATGCCAAGATTGGAGTTAAATGGTGCCTCTTTTTAGTAGGCTATTTGTCAATAGTCTGCACAGCATTTTACAGAGACGGGTTAGTGCCAAATTTGAGCTCGGAGTCAAAAATTACACCAAGATTTGTGACTTTTTATGCAGGATGAGAACTATCAGGCACCGGAGAACTTACAATGCTTTTTTTTCATTTATCATTAAGAAATTGGAATTCATCCAGCATTTCACATCCTTTTGGCAATTAAGCAGACCATTTTCAGCCACATTATTTCCTGCTTTAAAAGGAAGTCACAACTGTGTATCATCAGCATAACTGATATGAAATGCAATGTTTCTTAAAAATGGAGCCCAATGATGTCATGTAAAGGAGAGAAAAGTAGCGGAATAGAGCCGAGTTATAGGAACAGAAGAAGAATGATGATTCCCAATCTTTACTGCAAATGTTCTGCCCTACAGGCAAAAGCAAAACCAACTTATGGTCACACTAAATCATACTAAATATTTTTGCACAGCGTATAAATGTATAATATATGCTCATGTATAAAGACCTCTTTACACTGTGGGTGAAAACATTTAATCTTTTTATTTAGTAAGGGGGTTCCTCACAAGTAGTGGTAATTTCGTTAACGAAATCTATGACGAAAATTTTTAGTTGACAACCTTTTCTTCCATGACTAGGACGAGACAATGATGAGACGACACCAGCATCATTAAACGATAACTGTGAATATATCAACATGCAATGTCATTGACGGAAAAAAAAACGGACTAAAATGTAGTTTAAAAATAAAAAAGTACCAAACCTCTCTTTTGTTTTTGTCAAAAAAGAGGATACAAATAGCAGACTGTTTTTAACAAGCCTCTACAAGCTTTCATGCTTGAGGTTGCCAGATGTCAGGGTTTAAATTACCCAATCAGAGCTATTCTCTTAAAAAAATACATTTTGTTTTATTTATTTTTAGATGAGTTGACATTCTCTTGATTTGTGCTTATAGGTGAAAGTGCAATAATTCTGATGCAAAAATAAATTTCTCAAATGACAACAATCGCTTTGATTATAATTTTGAGCAAAATAATTGTTATTATCAGTTTAACCATTATGCAGCATGACAGAAATGTGATTACGTTTTTATTGACTAAATCTAGACTAAAATGCTGAGACATATAATGCATGTGTGAGCTGTTTTAACTGAATGGAATTTGCACTGACATATCTTAAAATATGTCAGTGCCATTGTTTTGTCTCAAGATGCACACCGGTAATGTTTTGTTTAAGGCACGCATATAAAAGATACCTAAATGCCCTAATTTAACTATCCTAATCCTGGCTTGTCCTTTCAGTGAAACCAGGCCTCGGTTGACTAAAACTTGATTAAACAAAAACAGTAAAAAGTTTACTAAATATGATAAATACTAAAAAGTACATTTGACATAGGACTAAGGACTACTTTTTTTTTAAAGCTGACAAAATGAACTCTGTTCACAAGGGAATCATTTTCGGGGGTAATTTTAAGCAATTTTTAAGTTTACCTCAGTTAGAATTAGATCCTTACAGTTAATAAGAATCAATTTGTATGTAGTCGAGACATGATCACAAAAAGATACATTTTATGAGAATAAAATCTCTCTAAAATCTATTGACACCCCAGTATTATTGTGGATTGTCTGTTTCAGGCCTTTAGATATTTGAAATGAGTGAAAATATATCTTAGTCCTGCTGTTCTCTTCCATTTAGCACAACTGAAATGAAGTGCGTGGGAAAGACACGTGGGATGTTAATGATGCAAAGTGAATTGAATCCTTTGTTTAATTCATGGGTTCAAGAACACGAGTAACCAATCTGTTACACTGGATTTTGCCCTTGTTAAAATGATTTGTCTCCATGTGGGCTTCCTCCATTAGAAAGATCTAGTAAAACACAGCTGTTCTGATCATATAGCATAATAACACCGGCACCCTTGTGGCCTGTGAGAAATCCCAAACAACAGGCTTTCAGCGTTCAGTTTTCAGAATGCGTGGCACTTCCAGTTGTGACAAGAGGCAGTGGGCTGGAAATGGTGCTGTAAATAAAAGTCTTAAAAAGAATTTAAGAGAACTTCTAAATGACAGTATAGTTTTCTTTTAATAATTTATTGTTCCATTAGAAGCAGAAAGCTGTTAGAGTGTGTTCTCCATTGTGCTGGGCTGTTTCTTTTATAACCGAAAGTCACAAGCATTCAGTGGAAACTAATGATTTGGGCAATGCAGGACACAGACGTTATGCATGCACAAACTATTGAATCGTTTGTTTTTGGGAGTGATTGCAGCCTACGTGACTCTTCAGAAGGCAACATGCGGTGCATTGCAGCATTATTAATAATGCATTGGTCAGCAAGCCACTCACCTCACGAATACAATGTCTTAAGGCCTTTGTGTGTGTGTGTGTGTGTGTGTGCGTGTGCGTGTGTATATACGATGTGTGTGTATACGATGTGTGTGTGTTAGTGTGTGTGCAATGTTGAGCATAATTAACCCTTTGAGCTAAATGTAAGCTAAATATGTATTTAGCTGTGAGTGACCATTATTTTTTTATTGAATTGTTTTTATCATGATACAATTATTATTTTTTTAATATTATATTTTCAATGAGAATAAAATAAGAGAAATATGTGCAGGAAGATTTAATTTGAAATCCTATTTCTGCTTATTTGAATATATCTCTTGTTAATGGCAGTGCGCATTAAATCAGTCTAATTTTAAAAATGAAATTGATGATGAACTGATCTGTACTAAATCAATGCAAAAGGGCATTAGAGTGTCTAGTGTTGTATGAATGTATTTGTGCTATAAGAATCCACTGAAGGATTTCAGCAGCTTACTTGGACAATATTCATAGATCAATATGATTGATGGTTTGAGTATGTTAATGTAATATATAAAATAAATATATTAAGTTAATTAAAAAGAGGAGCAGATATATTTTGAGAAGGCACATACTGGCCTCAATAGGAATGTGAGTCCATAATTGTGTCTTATGTTATTAGTATCTCTGTATTGTTGTGACAAAAAAAGCTTGTTCAGGTGGACTTGTCTGATCCCACGTCAGCTCTTGTTGGTGTCCAACACTCCACCCTTCCTGCATCAGAAGGAGACTAATTAACTAATGACATGGACTTCACTTCTTCCCATCAGAGTTCATTACATCTCCAAACAAACAGTCCCATGGCACAATCGTGATTAACAGCAACGGGAATAAACAAGAGACACATCTCCACAAAACGCCAGCACTCTATAATTTAATCAGTCCACAAAATAAATGAAGAAGTGACAATGAACTTTTGACAAGTTTCCTAAGCCCGTGATCCGATCACTTGTAATTAGCAGAAGCTTTTCTTTTGAAAAATGTTTCGGGATACACAATATATCGATATACTATTGTTTGATATATTTTATTTTTTATTTTTTGTTAGTTATTGCATGCTCGTTTCCTCTATTCCTCTATTGTCATCTAACGCTCACTTAAAGATAATCTTTAAAAACACTAAGTATTATTGTACTAATGTCACGGGTGGTGTATGCAGAGGAAGACGGGGGTGGGGGGGTGGGGGGGTGGGTGCCCTGAAGGCTGATCAGGGGCAGGCCTCACAGGAGCAGGAAGCCTCCAGGGCGGAGCAGGATGAGCAGGCAGCCAGGGCGGAGCAGGAGGAGACGACCCTTCGGGCGGCGTGGCGGAAACAGTTCTTCGGGCAGCCACAGCAAGGACCTATAGCCCCCAGGTGGCACAGATGATGACAATGACTAAACACAGGTGACGATGATGATGACAAGCAGGTGTGTAGACAAGAGGGATGCTGGGAAGTGTAGTGAAGAGGCGAAGACAAGACAGACTGTGAGAACTAATAACACTGTTAAATGTTGTATAATATGGGTTACCAAACAGATGATGGACCCCATTGGCTTCTATGGGGAAAAAATACCATGAAAGTCAATGGGGTCCATCAACTCTCTGGTTACTGGCATTCTTTAAAATATCTTCTTTTGTGTTCATCAGAAGAGAGAAATTCATTCAGGTTTGGAACAACTCGAGGGTGAGTAAATAATGACAGAATTTTCATTTTTGGGTGAACTATCCCTTTAAAGGGTTAGTTCACCCAAAAATGAAAATTAAGTCATTAATTACTCACCCCCATGCTGTACCAACCCCGTAAGACCTTCGTTCGTATTCGGAACACAAATGAAGATATTTTTGATAAAATTTGAGAGGTGGATGACTACCACATAGGCTGCCTGAGGGAATGAAACCTGACGGCCCAGAAAGTCAATGAAGAAAATGTTTAAATATTCCATGTCACAACAGTGGCTCAACTATAAGTTTATCAAGCGACGAGAATACTTTTTGTGCGGAAATAAAAAAAAATAACGACTTTATTCGACTATTCCTTTTCTTCCTTGTTGGTCTGAAACGAGACTTAGCAGTGATCCACCTCTCAGATTTAATCATAAATATCTTCATTTGTGTTCCAAAGACGAACGAAGGCCTTACGGGGTTGGTACAGCATGGGGGTGAGTAATTAATGACTTAATTTTCATTTTTGGGTGAACTAATCCTTTAAGTTACTTAATGTATGTTAAAATCCTCAGCTAACAACTCTCAGTAGAAACGGAATGCTTGGCTTGCGGCATTATGTTTGAAAAAAAACGTAATGTCTCAAAACTGACCCAGTTTTTTTACTTAGTGCTTGTATCTTGCTATCTGCCTCTTCAGTAGCTGTTGTGGCTAAATTATGAAGTCAACTATATATAATGAATCACATGATATGTCTGTATTATGATCTGCCAGGCGATTAGGTGTTTGTTGGTGATTGACTACATTGGATTGATATTCAACCTTTGAATCAGTGTGAGTTTGACGAGCCCTCTATAAAACCTGAAGCACTGCAGACACTGCAGTAACGCTGGCACATTCTCAGCGCTGATATATGATGTTGGACTGGCTTTGTTTAGCCATTCCTTATCTAATCAATGTTTTCTGGGTACTTTATGGCGTGAGAGAGAAAAATTGCAAAAGTACTTGTCATCTTTATTAGATATTAGAACGTAGAGCGTCTGCCAAGCCATTAAGTCATGTCAGCTTTAAGGCTCCCTTTTGAAAAATTAATTATCGACACAGTAAAAATAGTTAAGAAATTAAACTGTCATGATCTCTGTCTTGTAATGCTATGTAATTAAGTGGTGTTACTTCAGACGGTGAGTTAATCTGAGCTATCAGTAACGAGAGCTCGCTAACTGTGCAGATAAAATGACCTGGCAGGAAACTGTTTGAGTTCAGTGGTCTGTCACAGGATGCGGTTTTAAGCCAGAGCAGGGAGACTAATATCATACGCATACTGTATGAACCCCGCTATTAAACACCACTCTGCAAATCCATCCTACTTCTATCACCACAGTTATAAATACCACAGTGACAGTGTGGTCACATAGATCGCTTTTTTAATATCAATATAACTAAAATAACTCGGCATGACATGGAAATTTACCCTAAATCTATTTTCTAAATGCATCTTATTGATCTTATTGTGAACAGGTTTCACCTTTTAGCTAAATGACAGACTTTTCTCTGGTGACGTATACCAAACCTCTACAATAATTTAGGCCGTTTACACTGAATCCTCTTTCTTGCAATCAACTAAGAAAGGCCTTTTTCTTACAGCTGACCAAAAGCTTGCATTCAGATCTGCCTCCATTCAATCAACAATAACCGATGGATAGAACTAAAGCCGCAGCCTACTCTTGTACTTTTTTTTTCTTGCTCGATAATGCGTTTCACTTTAATGTACATCACAGTATGGAAAAAAAGATCTGTTGCTACTTTCGTCAAAAAAGGTTTGGATTTACAATATAAATATGTAATGTAAATTAATTCCAAATTAATTCAAAGCCTTCATTTTAAAAAGTTTGGTGCGCCTCACTTTTTGTAATCCAAATTTGTACATTCATCATGAGACCTACAAGTTATTGTAAGGATCTAGGGTTATGTCGAAAAGTTAGCATGCCCCAAAATGAAATAAAGTGATTTAAAGGTAGTTCACGGTGCTCCACAGGTGAGGGCAGGCCGACAAATCTCTTCCTCATTTTCCTAACCCTGAGCTCTCACTACACAAACACAACTGAGATCATAAAGCGCCCAGTGAGAATGAACAGATTGGCAGATAGAGAAGACCTTGTCTTTTTTTCAGTTCCCTCTTCCCCCCGTCGGGTCTGATGGAGCTTTATTGATTGGCGCGGCAGAAAACCACACTGCATTTGGAGAGGATTTTCTGTCATCGTTCAGATAAAGAAAGAGAGGGAGAGAAAAAAGTCATAATCCGAACAGCAGGCTCCCTGACTGTGCTGAACACATCCGCCTTAAAGCCGTAGGTGCGCCGACCCGGTTAGTTCCACCGGGATGGCAAAGCGACTCGGAACGCTGGAGCTATGGATTGGCCACAGGCCGGCACAGGTGGAGTGAAGTCTGAGAATGGCTGTTCTCCTCTCTCTGGAAATCCTCTCTTTAACGGTCTCTGGATGACCTTGCCTGGTCAGATCGACGAGTTTAGCTCAGCTATCAAGAGGGGGGGAAGCTTTCTAATAGGTGCTGCATAGTGGTATGGTGTCTGCCTGTCATACCTCATCTAGCCTGATACACCGCGACTACCTGCATCTCTCTGGTCGGACAATTACTGTTCAATTCCAATTTACTTCACCAAAGCACCGATGTAATGAAAAATAATTAGGAGGCTGAAAATGAGTTTTCTCTTGAAATGGCCTCTCAGGTTGAACACAATCGCACTTGGCAGATGGCTGTGCAGGTCTGCTTTAATATGGGTGAAATGGTTAATCATGTCTAAGGTGCATGCGGCAAACATGAAACGCTCACACTGGTAATGCAGCATGGAATATTGAGACCCTCTTTACCTGCTTCCACATACCTGTATTGATGCACATGCAATTGAACCAAACAATCAAGCAGTAATGTTAGCAGACACAAATAAAAAAAACAAAAAAAACAATGAACTAAAATGAAATGGAAAAGCTAATGTTTTTCTTTGTATTGCATTAGTGTTCAAGAAAGTACTACCCACCCCCAGGTTTACTCACCCTCATGTTGTTCTAACTCATAAGACTTTGGTTAAAGCCACTATGAAATCAAAACTGACTATCTTTATTCAAAAATGTTAACCTCCCCTAGTCCCTTCCCCCTCGAAATGACATCTGTTCTCTTAATGACATAAATCTCGGCAGAGGGTGGGGCTAAATATTCTCCACAAGTGACTGCAAAGTTTCATTCATCTCTGCCTCCATTTAGTTAGCAACGCATAACTTCCTATAATCTAATCAATTTCCAAAGGATGAAATTAAGTCCCGCCTACATGTTTATCTCATTCCAGAAGCCGTCTTCCTCGGATATACGTCAAAATAGGGAAGAACTGTCATGATTCTGCCATCATGTCTTTTGATTTCTCTGGCCTTGTGGCAGAATCATGACAGACCCATGTTTTGTGTACAAGCACATGGCCTTTTGCTTGGGCCATGTGCTTGTGTTGTCTCGTTACGTAACCCCGCCCCCTTGTTATCCTCGTCTTGTCATTATTGTCTAGTCAGTTTCACCTGTCCTCGTCATTAGTGTTCCCTATTTAATCCCCTTGTGTTTGCTGTCCTGTGTCGATTCGTTGTGTCAAACAATGTATGTATCGTTCTCTGTGCTTATCTTACCTGTGAGTACTTTGTGGAAGGTCGTGTCGTTGTTAACATTTTATTAGTAGTAATGTTTGTTTTGGTTCAGTCATAGTCTAGTCTTGTCAGTCTAAGTTTCCCTGTCCTGTCCGTATTTTGCCCCCTCGTGGGTTTTGTTTTCTTGTTTGTTCCCAATAAACCTTGTGTTCATCGCACTCTGTCTGCATTTGGGTTCATCTCCTGCATCCACATAACAAGAACATACCATTTCAACTTCCGTTACAATTTGACTTTAATCTTCGAAACACAAATTCATTTTTTTTAACGAAACCTCAGAGGTTTCCCTCCAATGACACTCCAGGTAACCAAGACTTAGAAGATCCAAAAAGGTCATAAAGGCAGCGTAAAATAAGTCCATATGAATTCTTAATTGGTTAAAACCGCTCGATTTTTGGATATTGGAAAATATCTTAATTTGTGTTTTGAAGATTACTAAAGTCTTATAGGTTTGGAACAAGGCACAGGTAAGTAAATTATTTTTACTTAGTTTTCTTTTGGTGAATAAACCTCTTTCAAGAAGGAACTCCTTGGCACAGAAAATTAATTTCTCCATTAAAGGGTTAGTTCACCCAAAAATGAAAATTAAGTCATTAATTACTCACCCCTATGCTGTACCAACCCCGTAAGACCTTCGTTCGTCTTCGGGACACAAATGAAGATATTTATGATTAAATCTGAGAGGTTGATCACTCCTCCATAGGCTCCCTAAGGGAATGACACCGGACGGCCCAGAAAGTCATTAAAGAAAATGTTTAAATATTCCATGTCGCAACAGTGGCTCAACTATAAGTTTATCAAGCGACGAGAATACTTTTTGTGCGAAAAAACAAACAAAAATAATTACTTTATTCGACTATTCCTTTTCTTCCTTGTAGGCCTGAAACGAGACTTCAAGAGATTTCCACGACGCATGCGCGAGAACTAAACTGAAGTAGTTGAAGGAGATCGCAATTCTTGCGCATGCGTCGTGGAAATCTCTTGAAGTCTCGTTTCAGGCCTACAAGGAAGAAAAGGAATAGTCGAAAGTCGTTATTTTTGTTTGTTTTTTTGCACAAAAAGTATTCTCGTCGCTTGATAAACTTATAGTTGAGCCACTGTTGTCACATGGAATATTTAAACATTTTCTTTAATGACTTTCTGGGCCGTCCGGTGTCATTCCCTTAGGGAGCCTATGTAGCAGTCATAAACCTCTCAGATTTAATCATGATATATTTCACCACTTTAAGCAACCAATTTAAACATTTGCACAGAAAAATGACTAAATAAAACTTGTGTCTCATGAGAAAAATCAGAATCTATATCTTTTCTTTTGCCAAATAGGAAATGTGCTACAAATCACACTGCAGTCAACATGACCACTAGTGGTGGAATAAGGGCTTTATCTTTTACTTTCTTTGAGACAAACCAAGAGAGGGGAAGATGATCAATGAATACTGACGTTCATCAGATAATGTGGAGTATAGTGCACAAACCGTAGTTGTAGTTCATAGTTGTATAGAAAAGAATAGCCTGAGGTTGAGCAGGTGATTTCCAATCCAAATATTTTGCTATAGACCTATTTTAAGTTTTTTGGTGCAGCAGGATACTAGCTGTGACACAAGCAGTCACAGATTTGATTCCCAGGGACAATGTAACTTTGATTGCTTAATTGTATCTGAAAACACAGTGCGTTTCATCAAGGTTTAAATTTTAAAGTTACGTTTACACCCTGATTTGACTGGGAAAAATATAATCCTGTTAGTTAAGTTGATAAGGCAATAAAAATTGAAATAACCACACACACACACTGGCAGAGCATCTGTTATCAGTAAATGATGGAGAAAGTCCTTTCTTAATGGATAATTTCTTAAATCAAATCCAGATGGAACGGAACAGAAGTCATTCAATTCTCTATGTGGTGAAATTTCACTGTCATTGACACGCGTCTGAATTATCACCATCAAATGTGCAAACATTGAGGGATCAGGCCAACAACAACATTCCTTTACAGATGTCACATTGAATACATAAAGTAGTGGGTAAGTTGTAATTTTGTATTAATTTAAATTATTTAAGATTTTCATTGAATTCAGTGTGTGCATAACAGATGCATTTTAATGTGTTTTTTTATTTAATTTTACAACTACCTTGTGATTGGCTGAAACATGTGAAAAGTACAGTTATAAATGTTTTAAACGTTTTAGATGTATATACATGAATATATTCCATTTTAATTATATGATAACAAAGCTGATAAACAGTATATGAGACATATTCGTTTAAGGAATCGCTCAGACATGCCAGTAAGAACATAAACGTCTTAGTGTTTGCAGATCCTGTCTATATAGTTCCACATATTTGGAATTGCTGGCAGTAAATTGGATCTATTGATGGAAATTCCACTGATACCAAGGCCCTGGCCTCCTCAAGGCAGCAAGGACACTTTAAAGAAATTGCAGACTGCTTCACCATGAAGTGCTGGTGCTGGTCAGACTGTGGTAGTACTGGACTTACTCCGATGTACATCAGCTATAATAACACAATGTGACATTTCTGTCTCGGAGCAGGTCCGTAAGAATGCTTCACTGCTGTTTACAGGCAGAATGAAAAGGTGAATGGTGAGATATTGTTGTTAATTTTGTTATGTAAAACCAATGGTATTCATTTTAAAGATAGCATATTTTTCAGATATGCAAATTGATATGAAAAGTGCCGTTGTTACTGATCTCTCACATAATTTGCATATGCAATGTGGTTTTAATATTTTGTAACTAATGCAACAAGATGAATTTAGTGTAGCTTAATTGTCCAAAAGTGTCTTTAAATTGGTTGTTGGTATTCAAATTTTCAACATGGGTTTAATGGAAAAAGATGCCTCTATAATTAAACTTTTGCAAAACTTCAAAACCATACCTGAAATGAACACTAAAACTAAAACACCAACAACTTTTTTTCCTTTTACAAATACATTATGAAAACAGTTTTTACCATAGTGCATGATTTGTACATTTTTTCTTTTTCATCTCATAACCATGCAGCTTCAAATGTATGGCTTTTTGGATGTTGTAAACTTGCTCGGTAGATCACCTGCACTTGTGATGCAGAGCACTCGCGTCCCGTGAAACACGTGATAAAAGAGCTCAAAATAGCTGAAATGGCTGGGCATGGCTGCTTTTATCTCACATTTGCTTTTGTTAACACTATCGGTAAGATTTGGGGGGTTTAGGGTACGTTATTTTCCAACGTGGTTTTTTTTACCTTTTAGCAGCACTCACTGGACATTCCGAACGGCCACGAAATCTACAACAACCAACATAATAAAACTTTGGCAGATTCATGGTCATCAAAACTGAAATCAATTTCACTTTTTGAAAGTATCACTAAATGTGCAACATAATATCATTCCGAAGAAATGTCGCCACAGGCATTTTTCATTTTTCAATGAGCCTGTGTTGTAATATTTAGGGGAGAAAGTCCAGAGGAAAATTGGGGTAAATATTGAGGGTACGCTGCATCCTGCCATTATGCTTCAATCAAACCTCTTTGCACATTTTTTTTGGACAAAAGCATTTATCTGGTTCACTGCTGCGTTTGCTTGCTTATGTGTTTCTCAGTTTTGGTATTTAAATAGTATCTTTTGAGGCACTTTAAAGAGAATCTCTAAAATAAAAATGAGTTCTTTGCTTTGCCATGAATGGAAATTTACAACAGCTTTGCCCTGGAAATCCACTCAATAACGATTCGTTCAGCTGTAAGAGACAGAGTCCTTTGCTCACTCATAGCAGTCCTTCTTCATTGTAGGCCATTGTTCCCTACTGGTTGCGTGACTTCAGGTTTACATTATTTATTATATAATGTGTTCGAACATGTTCACATTTCACTGTATTGTTTTTTTTTTTTTTATTATGGATCATTAAATTTACATCATATTGGTGACTCATATTGTGACAGTATTCTTCGCACATCTCACATTTATTCAAATACAGGCTTAAACATCCCAGTATTTACACAATGATTTAAATTTAATCTTTGCGTATTCAATTAGTTGCAAAGGTTTATTCAAAGCACCTATTTAAAGGAAACTTATGAAGAGCATCTGCTCAGTCAAAGATAAAGATATATGAGCAAACATTGTATCTGTTAGTTTTAAACATATATACTGTTCAAGCTAACAGTTTCAAAGAAAGAATTCAGACAATTAAACAGCCTCATTCATTTGAGTGTTACCAGTCAGTGGAAAGAAACCATTAATCTCCACTAGTCGTGTTCGTTGAGACACCAAGGCATTGAAATACTCCTGGGAAGTGGTAAATCTTCTCATTCAATATAAACAGCAAAGATGAAGTCATCCATTAGTCATATTTTATAAGCTGCTATACATGAACTTTTAAAAATCTTCTTTTTTTTTTTTTTACGATCCAAACCCCTATTAATAACATGACTGTTTTGGTCTTCAGTGTAATAAACTTCAGAGTCCACTGGTTTGGTAAATAGGGCTGAAATGAAGGCTCTGATCATGAATGTATAACATGATGCATTGCTGCTGTGCATAAGAGTAGATGTTATGGGTGGTCACGTGACCCAGAGCGAGATGGCTGCTTGAGTTCTCTGCTCCGCTCTTATGTTTATTTAATTTGCATTTTTTCCCTCCAAATCTATCGCTCTACTTCATTTAAGGACCGTCAGTTATGTCTGACCCCAGTTTGGACAAAGAATTTCCGATTTTCGGATCAACACGTTCGCAGAAAGCAAAAGAAAAGGACAAAAAGAAGACCACTCATTCCTCGTCGCCAACAGAAGCTATTGCTAATGAAACAGAGGCCCAATCGGACATGGCGCTGATACTCTCTGAAATAAAAGCCAACGGTTCTCGTCTCGATGGGATAACTAATCGGCTGGAGGGAATAGCTGGATCAGTTTCCTCGTTGCAAAACTCTTTCGCGGCCCTCACTGAGAGGATCGAGGGTATTGAGACCCGTCTAACTGAGGCTGAGGGGAGGATCTCTTCCGCGGAAGACTCGGCGGCAGTGTCCGAGGGCCAACTTGCTAACTTACTGACTAAGGTGGAACAACTTCAGTCAAAAGTGGACGATTTAGAGAACAGAGGTCGTCGAAAGAATTTGAGAATAGTTGGTCTAGCTGAAGGTGTGGAAGGCTCCGGTTCGCTCACGTCGTTTCTCCATTCCTCTATCCCCAAATGGCTGGATTTGCCCGCGGACTCTCTCGCCTTGGATATCGAGAGGGCTCATCGATCTCCTACTTTTGCGCCCAGTAATCTGAACTCATCACCGAGGAGTGTTCTGATTCGTTTTCTGCGGTTTACTGAAAAGGAAACTGTTCTCAGAGCAGCGTTGAAGAAGACGATTAACCACGAGGGCGCGGAGCTTCGGTTTTATTCAGACTTATCTACCAGTGTTCTGCAGAAGCGTCGCGAATTCAGCTCAGTGGTCAAGACTATGGCCTCTCGTGGCTTATTTCGCGGATTCGCCTACCCTGCCCGTCTCAGGTGTTTACACATGGGGAAGATTCGCTTGTTCGATGATCCGAACTCGGCTAAAGCTTTTCTGGACTCTCTGGACAGATAACTCGGACCTGCTGTAATGTCCTTATTTCTTGGAGGATTATCTTTCTTTTTTGAACTCACCAGATTTGTAAGTTTGGATTTTTATTTAAAACATTTACTTTTTCTTACTTTTTATTTAATTTAATTTTTATTTAATTTAATTTTTTATTATTATTATTTAATTTAAATGTTTGTATTTATTTATTCTTTGTATTAATTTATCAACTTTTTTTTTTTTATATATATCACTGTACTTCGCTGCTTTTAATATTCGTTATGTAGGATCGTTTTTCCTTCTAGACGCCGTAGTGACATTTTTTTATTTTTATTTTTCTCTTCTTTTTTTTTTTTTTAAATCAGTGGGTTCAGTTATTTTAATCACGTATTCTATTCTATCGAGTATTATAGGAGCGATTCTTGAGGGGTCTATGTTTCTCAGTGGCATCAGTATGATGACAGTTTTATGTTCATCATCTTATTTTGTGACTGTTTGATGTTACCTGTGCCCTATCATTTGGGGATGGGGCCTGGGGGGGTGGGTTTATTCGGGGTAATTCAGTGTTCAATTCGTGGTACTGTTCTGTTCAAATTTGGTGTCTTTTATGTGCGAGATTTACTTTTGCCAGCTCATCAGCATCTTAACATTTTATTTTTGGTCTTTTTCGTATGCATGGTATTGTTAAGCTTGTAACTTGGAATGTGAAGGGTATCGGCCATGTTATAAAGAGGAAGAAAATTTTGACATTTCTTAAAAAAGAGCACGTGTCCATCGCTCTGTTGCAGGAAACCCATTTGTCGGACACTGAACATTGTAAACTCAAAAGGGACTGGGTTGGTAAGATATATAACTCTTCTTTTACATCGAACAGCAGAGGTGTAGCAATTTTAATTCACAAGAACGTCCCATTCAGTCTGGATTATGTAGAGTCTGACTCTGAAGGGAGGTTTGTATTAGTTTCAGGCTATATTTTTGGTGTACATCTCACTATTGGAAATGTATATGCCCCAAATACTGACTGCCCCAGTTTTATATCCCAGACAATTTTGCAGTTTAACCGGTTTTGTGGAAACCTGGGGTTCTTGGGTGGTGATTTTAACTGCATAATGGATAGTAACCTGGATAAATCCCCCCGCAGACCCTAACATGCCATAAATCCTCCCACTCTTTACGAAATGTTTGTAAAGATTTAGGCCTAGTAGATATTTGGAGGGAGCTGCAACCAAAAGATAGAAATTATACATTTTATTCTCATCCTCATAATTCTTACTCTAGGTTGGATTACTTCTTTACACCATCTGAATGTATTCACCAAGTGAAATCTTGCCATATTGGCCCTATTGTTTTGTCCGACCATAGCCCTGTCTACTTAGACCTTGATGTCAATGTGTCCATTCCTAAATCCAATTATTGGAAGTTTAATATTTCACATTTGAATAATGATGATTTTTGTATGTTCCTTAAGCAGAAAATAGTTAATTACTGGCAGGACAATCAAAACTCTCCTGTTTCCTCAGCGACAAAATGGGATGCTGCTAAAGCGGTTTTACGGGGCCACATTATATCCTATGCTTCCTTAGTGAATAAAGTCAAGACCCAAAAAAGGAGAGAATTAGAGGCCGAATTAAATCACTTAGAAAATCAACACAAACAAATACCAAATCAGACAAATTGGATTCATTTGAACAGAGCCAGAGCTAAGTTAAATTTAGACCATACAGAGCATATTAAGAAATTACTATTTTTTAGTAAGCAAAAATATTTCGAATTTGTAAATAAGCCCAGCCATTTACTTGCATATCAGCTAAAAAAAGCACAACAAGAGAGAGTTATAAAGGCAATCAGGACCCCAGAGGGCAGTGTATCTTTTGATCCCCAGATAATTAATGATACTTTTTCTGATTTGTATAGGACTTTATATAAAGCTGAGGACGAAGGAGCTTTGATGGGGGATTTATCAGATTATTTGCGTAAGATTTCTCTTCCTGTTGTTTCTGAAACGAACAGAACTCTTTTAAATGCCCCCTTCACTAAGGAGGAAATTTGGCAAGCTATTCAATCGACGCCCTCAGGTAAAGCGCCGGGCCCAGACGGGTTCCCACTCGAATTTTACAAGCAATTCTGGCAGGATATAAGCCCAATCTTAATGCCGGCAATTAATAACCTTTTTGAGTTAAATTTAATTCCTGATTCTTGGTTCTCTGCCGTCATTAGTCTCATTTTAAAAAAAGACAAAGACCCGTTGGATTGCTCTTCTTACCGCCCGATTCGTTTATTGAATGTAGATTATAAAATTGTGGCTAAAGCAATGGCTCGGCGCCTTGAATCTGTCCTTCCTTCTGTCGTTTCGCCGGACCAGACCGGATTTGTAAAATCTAGATATGGCTCTGATAATATTCGTAGATTATTGAATATTCTAGATCATGTACATGTGACCAAAGACCCCACTTTAATTGTGTCGCTTGATGCCGAAAAGGCATTCGATAGGGTGGGATGGCCTTTCCTTTTCGCGGTATTAGAGAGGATAAACCTAGGACATAATTTCATTAATTTGATTAAATTGTTTTATTCCCAGCCAATGGCGGCAGTCAATACAAACCGGTTAATGTCTAGTAGATTTCCTGTTGGCAGAGGATGCCGTCAAGGCTGCCCTTTCTCACCTCTCTTATTTTCTTTGGTCATTGAACCCCTGGCTGCAGTAATGAGGGCAAATACAAGCATATTGGGTATTCGAGTTGGCTCAGATGAGCATCATATTTCACTTTATGCCGACGATGTGCTATTATATTTTAAGTACCCTGAGACTTCGGTTGATGCAATTCTTTCCATTATCAGAGAATATAGCACATTTTCAGGATATAAAATTAACCTAAATAAATCTCAGGCCTTGTACTTATATGCCCCCTCTGAAGCTGGTTTGGGTTCCCCGTTTCTGTCATGTTAGGCAGAAACACAGGAAGCAATCGCGAGTATAATACAATATTTATTAGAAACACAAAACACACAAGTCCAGGGTGCAGTAAGCCAGGTGGAGATAGGTGACGCAGGGACTTCGATGGTCAATACCGGTGACGTGCAGACAAACGGTGAGACGATCCAAATCCACACGGAAGACGACGAACAGGAAACACCAGGCAGGAACATGAACCAGAAGACAGGGGAACATCAAACAACGATCTGACAAAGGTGAGAGAACAGCGGTGAGTTTATGAAGCGTGGTGAGATGAACTGCAGCTGGTGATTGTAATGATGAACAGCTGGAGTGGATCAGGTAATGACATACAGACACGCCCCTTGCACACGTGCACTCATACAACAACATAAACACAAGACTAGAAGGAACCAGCGAATACATCTACCGTGACAGTTTCGTCTAGCTCCTTCTGGTTTTCAATATCTGGGAATAAATGTTACACCCGATTTGTGTGATTTATTCAAAGCTAATTACACCCCATTAATTACCAAAATTAGCCAGGACTTGTCCGACTGGTCAAATCTCCCCATTTCATTTCTGGGCAAGATTAATGTAATAAGGATGAACATTCTTCCCAGACTGAACTTTCTATTTCAAAGTTTGCCCTGCTATTTGACTGTTGCTTTCTTTAAAAAGTTAAATTCTATCATATCAAAATTCATCTGGAATAAAAAAAAGCCTAGACTCAAATTTTCTACTTTACTGAAACCCAGGGAACTGGGAGGAGTCTCACTCCCTAACTTCCAGTTATATTTTTGGTCTGCTCAGATAAAAAATATGATAAATTGGTTTCTTAATAGATTGGATTCACGTTGGGTAGGAATTGAGTCCTCGAGATGTTTCCCAAACTTGTTATGCACTTTACCATTTATTTACAGTGTACATAAAATAGAATCAGTGTCCAATATTTATACGGTATCAAACACTCTCCTGGCTTGGAAAGACGTTTTGAAGTATCTGAATATTCCACATATTTTATCTTTAAAATCTCCTATTTCATTCAACCCTGACCTACCCCCTGCTATTCAGAACATTGGTCTTCGATCTTGGAGACTAAGGGGAATTTTGGAGCTGGACCAGTTATTTGACAAGGGCAATCTAAAATTATTTCAGTTGTTAAAACAGCAATTTAACTTACACAATAATGATTTCTACAAATTCTTGCAACTACGACATTTTCTGGAATCACTTTTAAAGGACAATAGAATACGCTTTGATCTTTCTGATATAGAAAAACTATTGCATTCTTCAATTTCCCTCAAAAGGAAGATTTCTGCTTTTTATACTATATTATCTAATGTCGGGCCTTCCTCCTTTGACCCTCTGAAACTGATATGGGAAAAAGACTTTGAAACAAATTTCAGTGATGAGGCGTGGTTATCGGTATGCTCCGGTGTTTTTTTAGAGGACCCTCTATATTGAATCATGAGCAAAACTTTAAGTTCATTTACAGGACTTATTTAACACCGGCTCGTCTCCATAAGATTTTCCCTAATGTCTCCCAATTGTGTTTCAAGTGTAAGTCTGATATTGGCACAGTGATGCATACGTTTTGGAGCTGTGACATGATGAAGGTGTACTGGAAAGAAATACATAAAATTGTTCGGAGGATTATTGGTAAATCTTTTGCTCTATCTCCGAGTATCTATCTCCTGAACTATAAAGCTGAATTGCACCTCAACCATGATCTAGAATGTGTTCTATATCTTTGTACCTACTTAGCGAGGAAATGTATACTCCTGTTGTGGTCCACTCCTCATGTCCCTTCTGTTAATATGTGGATGAATCAAATTGCTATTTTCCTTCCCTTAGAAAAGCTAACTTGTGACTTACGCCGGAGGTCTAATGATTTCTGGCATATTTGGTCCCCTCTCTGGAATTTTCTTGAAAATGACTGTTGAATGTTTTTAATTCTTCACTCTTGTTGTTTTTTTGTTTTTTTGTTTTTTGTTTTTTTAACTACCAGTTGATGGATGATTGTATGTGCTGCCATGAGACACCTGTACCACGGTTCTGATATTGTAAAACTATAAAAACTTTTTTTTTCAATAAAAAAAAAAAAAAGAAAAAAAAAAGAGTAGATGTTATAGCTAAGTGAATAGTAAATCGCTGCAGTACAGGGGAGGCATCAAGCTTGTTCAGATTAAAAAATATGTTTTTATAGATTGCACAACCAATATTAGGTAAAAAATGTGCTTGTCTAAAATGCTGTGGCAAATATCAGACATTCACATTTATAAATTTGGTTGATATTTGACTGCACCTTCTGTATCATTGCTTTAAACAGAACATTTTGTTCATCTACCCACCCTCATTTTACAACAGGTTTTTTTTAAATTTTCTCATATATTATATTATATTATATTATATTATATATTAAATGATCCAGTACTACCACTGTTGTCCCCTTAAAAAATGGGAGCATGATGTTCCTGACTATATATTATCATCTTAGCATTACAAGAATTGTGCTTCTAAACAGTCTGATTGCCTAGCAGATACTTCTTGTGATCACAGACCACTGTGTTCAGTTCTGTATGAAGGGGCGGGAAGAACACATTAATTTATATATCTTTGACTCCTACTGGAGTTTTACACATTTGTCTTACAGATCACATTCCAGCAGGTTGCCGCCAGTGCAAATCAACAAAGAATAAATAGGCTAATCAAAAATAATTTCCATATCAGGGAATAATAAATAATCCAAAATATTTTTCCTTATCAACACATTTGACATAAGTTATTCAGCCCTGATAAATATCCATCTGTTCATCTGTCCATCCATCCAACAATCCAAAAATGTATGTAAAAAATTTAACTTTTTGTCTTTGGTAGTTCAATTCAATGGTCCTGCGATGTTGCAAATGCATTTTTAAAAGGCCACATATTCCATCTAATCTCTCAATTAATGAGGTCAGCTTTAAAGCTGCATGCATAATAGTATATATATATATATATATATATATATATATATATATATATATATATATATATATATATATATATATATATATATATATAGGGTTTGAAAATAACATTTTTATCACTCACCGGCCAATTTGGCTACTAAATTTTGAAGTTACCGGCCATTCAAAACTTCTACTAGCCAAAAAAAAAAAGAAGAAAAAAAGAATAAGAAATAAACAGAGTAACTACGCCACAGCTTTTAAAATTTGAATTCCATACTTTCATTTCTTATTCAAACAAAATCCTGTCATCCAGACATCTCCTCCCTTCCTCTTTCTTTTAGATGGACAGATCAATACAGTACAAAGAATATCAAACAAATGCTGGATGTTGGAAAATAACAATGTCTTTTCTGTTAGCCAAATGCTTTTTAATCTTCGCTATTGCTTCAATGCAAATGTACAATCGCACCGTTATTTGTTGCGTAGTGACGTGCATGTTCAGATACGCAAATTCTGCGAGTTGAGTATTTGCACTAAATCTACGCAGATCTGGCTTACACGAACTTCCCCAGCAAACTGATTAAACACAATAAGTAACCCGACAAATTGGCTAGTGATTTGCTAGCATTACCCGACACAGTTGAATTACCCGCATTTGGCGGGTGTTCATTTCAAACCCTGTTAATATACATATATATATATATATATATATATATATATATATATATATATATATATATATATATATATATATATATATATATACTGTATATAATATTGAAATATAGAAATATAGAAAATATTGAAATGAAATATAGATGAAGTATTGCATTTCACACTACAGGACATGTCAACTTCAAGGATTTCATGTCAGCTACCCCCCAAAAAAGATGTGTAAATGGAAAAGAGATTGTTATCGACATTGGATCACAAGTTTAGCTCACTTTTCATGACTTTCATGTGTGGCCCTAAAGTTTCACAGAGTTATCAGTGCAAATGGGGTGCCAAATGTTGTTTTGGAGAAGCGCTGCACTTGCTGTGTGCATTAGACCTCTGCAGTGAGCTAAATGGCGATCTTCTGGCTGACTAAATGTCAGGAAATATACAGGAAATATAAAGTCACTCTCACATCCTTCATAACTCTGACAGTTTCCTCCCAGATAAACACACACTTCTGCTGCTGCAGAGCAAGAGTCATCTACTGCACTTATGAGAAGGGAGTAAAGAGGAAGGCTAAGAGAGAGAAAGAGGGAGACTTGTAACTATATCGATGTGTTGTCGACCTGTCATTTCTGATTGACCACCCCATTTAACATGGCACTCAGACAAGTTCTCGTTTATCTGCTCTTACAAAGGTACAATAGTGGTCTTACCTGTTTTCATAGAGCATGACCTCTTGTAGTTTATTCAAAGGACTTTACCACATAGCTTATCGGTAAAAAATCAACAACAAAGAAGTCTCTAACACAGTTCAACACTGAAAAATGTGTTTATGGTCTAGAAGACTTTGCTACTGTATTTCAGATGGAGAGGACACATTTATTAAAAGTGACAGTAAAGATATTTACAGTGTTACAAAATATTTTTATTTCTATTTAAAACAATTACAGTTCTTTTGAACTTTCCACAAAAAAATAGTGATAATAAGCAGCACATGTGATAAGAAATGTTTATTTAGCACCCAATCAGCATATTAGAATGATTTCTGAAAGATCATGTGACACTGAAGACTGCTGAAAATTGAGCTTTGTCATTACATGAATAAATTCCCTTTTAAAATATATTAAAATAGTTATTTTAAATTGTAATATTGCACATATTATGTGTGTATGTATGCGTGATTCAGGTTCCCTGCCTAGTGTGACGTAAAATTGCAGAATGTTTTCTGTTTTTTTAGGGGATAGAATATAGATTTTGACCTTATGGGTACTTGTTTTGTTCCCATGAAGAAACAAGCTTATAAATCATACAGAACTATCTTTTTTGAAAATTTGAAATGCCAATGGAGAGTCCTCATAAAACGTGAAAACCCAGTGTGTGTGTGTGCGCGTGTGCGCGTGCGTGTGTGTGTGTGCGCGTGTGCGCATGTTCTGCCATCGTAGTAAATGAAGTAAATGTTGGCTTGGCTGTTGACAAAAATGTTCTGAGGCCATGTAGAAAATCACTGAGCTAAGGAAATAAAAAAGGAAGCAGGTGTATAATCACTTTAGTCGGACCATAAAACACATTGTTAAAGTTATACAAGTACATAAACTCGTGTACACGGATAAAATTGCCGTTCCCTTAAGGGAATACCTTGTTTTGGTGAACTACAAGTATAGAACTCGAAATAATTGGATCCAAACATTACTACGTGACCAGTAGGAAGTGGCTTTGTACAACTTGTGTTGTTGTTTTGAAGGCTTTTTCTATCACCACTACCAGACTGAGATGTGGTCATAAATGCATCTGCAAAACATGTTATACAGTACTGTATAGAATGTACTGTAAATAGAAAATCGGTTTTGAGGTCAAGGTCATGCTCAAAATCAGGTCAAATCAGAGAAAAGTATGCTGTAAAATCCTTTAACTGGGTGTCTCTCCCGCAGTGGGACCTTGGTATTAATTCTCTTTTATGAATGACGTGGAATATCATATCCAGTTTTATTTCAGCCATGCTAGAACTCCCCAGGGGCTCAGACTGTCTTTGGCTTTACATTTTCACCAAATTCGTTAAGAAAACTGTGAGGCATGTGTTATCTTCTGACAGCTTATAGCAATATGCTGGATTTGAGGTGCTGTACAACAATGCAGAATGACATTTGTCATAAGGCACAGGAACTGACTGTAGCTCACTAAGCAAAACTGGCATTCATACAAATCCACAGTTGAGCATAAATCTTTCCACAGCACAATAACACTCATCCAAACTTTTGCGGCGTCCTTATGTTCATATATTGTTCAAGATGTAATGATGAACGGAGGTGCTAATTAAGTGCTGGTAATGGTGTTTTCATTTCCTCTCTCTGCATGTGCGTCTGGCTCAGAATCCGTCACATTCTCCCAAGCTTCATTAGCTATGAGCGAATCACACGTGTCTTTACTTCCGCCTCGCTGCTGTCCACCTGCCCTGTAATTAATAAAGACCTGCTATTTATCGTGCCTCTCCATCTTTCTCTTTGATTCACCTGTCAGAAGCTATTAAAGCCCACTCTGGAGGCCCACAGAGCACCAGTAGGAGGCCACGTCAGAATCACATCAACCTGATTTAGTGGGCATATTGGAAACCTGCAGTGGAATCCAAGGGAAACACAAAATGAGTGCATGAGCCTTGAAATATTGTTCATTTGGCAGCAGGTTGCTGCAACTAAGTTTTCTTTTCTTTTTTCTTTTTTGCAAGTCATTTCCTACTAGATCTGTGGATGTCCAGAGATAACAACCATTACGCAGTAAGCATAACCCCCTTAAAGTCACAGTGACATGTTAGTAGCAACAGATATTTTCTTCTATATTCTGACGTACATATGAATGGCAGGGCTTGATTCGATGCATCAGTTGGTGAGATGTGGGCATTGCTCTCAAAAGTGGAGGCAGATGAATATGAACTTGCAGGGGTGGGGTTTAAGCAGACTAAATGATTGGAGAAGAGATAAGTTTATAATTTTCACCAGCAGGTCTGGTTGTGCTGATTTGAATAAACATTATGAGGCCAAAACAATTTTAATGGATGAATGGATAAATTGTTCACAATAATATCTATACATTTAAAAATGTGAATGGTTGAATTTTCATTACATACCAACTTTGCATTTACTGATTAGCCAGGGGGTTAATAAAAGCCTTCTAAAGCGAAGCAATTGTATAAGAAACATATCCATATTCTATTCTTTAAAAACTAAAACTACAAGCTTCCGGCAGACGGCCTATGCAAGTCGACTTATGCCAAAAGAGTAATACCTGACGTTGGAGTAGCGCAATCTTTGACGCCTCTCGTGGTTCAAACAAATAGGGCTGGGCAACAAACTCAAGCTCCTCCTCTCTTAGATCGAAATCCTCAGACATTTCTCTTTAAAAAATCTTATTTTAGACTTTTAATTCGTGACCTGTTTTGTTTTGCTCTATCCTCTGCGCTTCCGCATTTTTTCAATACGTCATGTGTCAGCTCAGGGGTTACTCTTTCACCGCAAATCGATGTGTACGATCCTCCTCATCCTCCTTTTACTGCCATTAAAAAGCTTGGAAGAGCCAGGACATTTTTTTTAATATAACTCCGATTATCCCTTATTATAACTATCCCTTAATATAACTATCCCTTTAAGAGTTACTCTTCATCCAGTCTGTGAACAACTATGAAACCATGAGATCACAATATATAGGCTTGTTTTTATTTCTCTTTGATATGTATAAATTCCTGATAGTGGCTTTGTTCATTGATAAACATCTTATGAACAAAATAGTGCATGCTGTGGCTCAGTATCAGCTTGTTTTGCTTTGCTTCTTAGCCTCTGGCTGTGAAGTGACATCATTAAGGGGCTTTGCTCACACTCGTTTACATGCACTCCTCTGAACAGCCCTGTATTTCCTCCTCTGCTTTTCCTTCTGATCTGATGGCTAACAGCCCTTATTCATCCCTCTCTTTCGTCTTGCCTCCCTCCCTCCTGAGCTGTTAAGAGCTGCTTTGTTGGGCATTTTGATGTGTTTATTTAGTGTGTGTGTGTGTGTGTGTGTGTGCATCTTTGATCCAACCTGAAGCTGAAGAGAGGGACAGAAGGAGAGAGGCAGACAGGAAAAGAGAGTGTGAAGGGAAAAGGTTTGTCGACATAAGACACACCTGAGAGAAGTGTCACATCTACTCTCTGTGAGGAAAGGCAGACCGTGAGAGAAAGTCAAAGGGGATGCAGGGAAAACATACTGGAATATACAAATCCAGAGAGGAGCGCTGCTGGTATAGTAGCTGAATTTCCCGAAGGCACTGTTGAATACAGGGATCACCATGGTTGCTGGGAAACTTGGCTGGGTGCAACAAAACAACTATCACAATCCTTTGAAAGCTTTCAAAAATCATCCACCTTCATAAATTGATCACAGAGCTGTATTCTCCAAGACCAAAACAATTCTTTTCACTTTTAACTTGTCATTTGCAGCCTCTGTAGATCCAAGATCCACTTTTCCTTAAATAACTCTACTGTATAAATACAGTGGAAAGTGTAAAGAGGTTAGATGCCATAATATATGCTGTCACAGTCCATCACTCCGAAGAATAATGCATCTGAGCTTTTTTCAAAAACACGCCTTTCAGAAACACACAGACAGCAAATTGCATTATTCGGAGTCACTGCATATTAATTCAGGAAGATCAATAGCTCAGTGATGTTTGAAAGCTTGCTTTCATTTTATTGGCAAACACTGTATTTGTTATTAATTTGGCTAATGGCCTAATCTGGCTTAGAGTAATGAATGAGCATTTTTGCACAGCAAAGCGTGTTTACACAGCACTGTATTTCATATATATATATATATATATATATATATATATATATATATATATATATATATATATGTTCGGATAAAAGATTACCACACAATAATTCAGCACTATTTTTCTATTTGTATTTCCGGTATAAGTGCAGGATAGAATGGACTATGATTCTTAGGTCTATAAAAAAATGCAGTTTTGGTTTACATATTATTCCTAAATTAACTAGCTATTTTAAGTTGATTAAAGAGTCATGTTATGCTTTTGAAATATTACCTGCAGTGCGTTACTGTAGCTGTTTGTGAATGCAATGTAATATATAATATAATATGTATACATGTTCTTAGAGAAAACATGTACTGAGCATTTTAAAACCTAAGCAAATATGTCCCTTTTTCTCGTCTTTTTAAGGTTGATTCTCTTAGGTTCTTTGATTTACATAATCTAAATAGATATGTGTTGCAATGGTGGAAAATTTAAACTCTTGACAGCTTAATATTTTAACATCAGTAAGTACATAATTATTAAAATAATTAAGATTTTGTCGATTTAGTAGAGAATTCAACTTTTTTAGGTTCTATGAACAGCATTTCTTTCAGTGTTCACCTAAACATTTGTATGGGAGATACAGTATGTGGTTGCTGTAGCACTTCTGAAGTTAAGGATCATGCACTCTCTGATATTTTAGTTTAAATTATATTGATTATTGAGAGACTCCCTTCAGCCTTTCTAGCACACAATTACACTCCCTCACACACATACAGTTTGACCTCATTAAGGGTTCATGGGAGGAAGTCATGGAGAGGCATGTGACGGACTGTTATCTGGACAGAAAACATTCATATCACACCTCACCTGATACGGATAACCTTGGGGCACTTAAACAATTCATAAATCTCCCTGACAGACATCCAGAGAAATTCTCAAGACCTTTCCTGTTCCAGCTTCCAAATGATCTGGTAGTTGCACGATGAGGATCCCATATCTCCAAAACTGAGACAGATGACACAAATGGGCCCTAACATATGTAAATATACCCTGATAACATGACAGGCCTTAGTCCAAAACACGTTATGGTTCCAAAAAGGATTTGTGCATTTGACCTGACAAATCAATGGAAGACTGTTTCTAAATCACTTTAAAGATAGAGAATTATTACTCTGACTAATGTGCACACATTATATCAGCAATCAGTTTTAAATGATAGTTCACACAAAAATGAAAATTTTGTCATTGCTTACTCACCCTCAAGTTGTTCCAAAACTGTATGAGTTTCTTTCTTCTGTTGAACACAAAAGAAGATATTTTAAAGAATGTTGGTAATCAAACAGTTGATGGTAGCCATTGACTTCCCTAGTATGAAAATCGAAAAGGTGTAATATCTATGGAAGTCAGTAAACTTTTTGGGAGATCTTAAGGAATTACAATTTTACAAGGAATTGTCAGTTTTCAAAATAGAAGAAAATTATGTGTCCGTTCTTCAAAGACATCAGTATCATTGCTTAAGGCCCTGGGCTCCTGACAAGATGAAGTTATGGCCTAACCTTAGGCTAGTCATGGCAGGCGACAGGTTTGACTCTTTACCCCCAGTAGAAAGAGACATCTGCCTCAAAGACAGGCAGACTGGATCAAAGGATCAAATAGGTGCTGTAGCATTAAATAATAATGATGAACTCTCATTGTGCACTGTTTATGAAGCCTCAGTCTTGTTCAAGCAGATCATCCTCAGATCTTCCCCTGCCTTTCCATCCCTCTTTCTCCTGTCCGGCCTCATCAGAAAGACACTGGGACAGTGCTTGGGTCTCTTTCCCAGAGGTGCATGTGTTGTACTCCATCTCTAAACATTCAGACCAACAACTTTATGATTTATCATGTGGACATAACTCTATGTCTTACAATTGGGAGTGACCTGTGTGTAAGTTCAACTCTTTAAGTTATTGCTCACTTCTCTTCTGACCCGACCAGCTCAATTCCTGTCTATTGAATCGCTTCATCCTTAGACACTTATGCAACAATCTGGGATCCTCTTGTCATACATTTATTCATTAATCTGTTCATTGGCTCTCTCATGAATACAAATGCAACTGTGACCTGCTTTACCTAACCCAAGACGTTTACTGGGATTTCGCCACAGCTTTTGATACCTGCTCTCCTCATGCATACACATCACATCAACAATAACCAAAGGGCCGGGCACGCTGATAACACAAGGCGGAATTGGACTTCCTTGGCTTCGCTTCGCTTTACTTGGCATGGTGCAGTTTTCATTTGCATAGATCAAAATACAATTTGATCCCATTCCGTTTCAAGGAGGAAATACAATATCACGCTATTTCTAAAAATCTGATGGCTGGTAGCTGAAAACACATATGTCTGTCAGAAAGACGAGAAAATGTCCTAGATTTAATATAGATGTTGTTATGATGAAACGTAGGGTCTTAAACTAAATGGGAGGTCGATTGTTTTGCAAGTTTCTTTTGTTTTTCATTTGCATGTGTATTGGCTTTCACATCGATTTGGTTATTAGCACAACCAAAAAAACACGAGGCTTACACTTCTGCAAACCTTTAACAGAGGCTAGAGACACGAGGACGGAAAAGATGGAAGCTTCATGTCTGTGTGTTTTGTTTTGTTTTTAAATAATTTATTAGGGCAGTGATGATGATCTGGTTAATGGCAATGCTAATATATTGGTAATTCCATATATTATATTATATTATATGATATTATATGATATTATATTAAACTGCTTTTTTAGCTAAAAACCTTTAGCTAACTATCTTTCTTTATGCCTCTCTTGTTTTTCCTTCAGTTGTGTGTTTATGTCTTTTCAAAGTGCTCATTGATCAATCTTTTTTTCCCAGGGCTTTCTCTCTCTCATAATAAACTAGGTCTCTTTCACCATATTCAAACATTTCAGTGTCTTAATTAGCGCTAGTTTCTCTTAGATATCATCCTCACTGAAGGTTACTTACTTAACAATGATGTTTGGGTTCATGTGCATAACTTTGATCTGCCAAACTTGAAAAAATAACAGTGAAACGGCATCACAGTTGATGCTTAAACCCAACGCCCACAGGAAAGGCACAGCATACAAAAGAGAGCAGCTTTCCTACGTTTGAAGGTAAGAGCTGTGTCTTTGAACTGTCATTTGGCTGTGTTATCTCTCTGATCATGTGTCACACACTCTTCCCAAATGGCCCAGGTGGGGACCTCCAACCTCTCTGACCTCTCACACACCTCATTATTTAATCAGACATTCAAGCCAAGCAACAGGTGCCATCTTTATAGCTTAACCTTTGACCGTAGCACTAAAAACAACCCACGTCTGCACACTCCCCTTGTGAAAGCGAAGTGTGCTTAATTGTTTGTATGTGCACTTGTAGCGTACTTCAAATATTAAAAGTATATATTAAAAAAAACTACTTGCAGATAATGTAATATTAATTAAATAAAAGCCCACTTAAGTGTATTTTCATGCACTTTTATGGCATACTGTATGTTTATTAACACACTTTTAAAAAGTGCACTTTTAAAACTTCACCCTGAAGTCATCCTAGGTGTAAATTACATTCTTCTTTCAGACGAATAAACTAGCTTCTAAACTAGCTAAAAATAACGACTTTATTCGACTATTCCTTTTCTTCCTTGTAGGCCTGAAACGAGACTTCAAGAGATTTCCACGACGCGCACGCGCAAGAACTAAACTGAAGTAGTTGAAGGAGATCGCAATTCTCGCGCATGCGTCGTGGAAATCTCTTGAAGTCTCGTTTCAGGCCTACAAGGAAGAAAAGGAATAGTCGAATAAAGTCGTTATTTTTGTTTGTTTTTTTCGCACAAAAAGTATTCTCGTCGCTTGATAAACTTATAGTTGAGCCACTGTTGTCACATGGAATATTTAAACATTATCTTTAATGACTCTCTGGGCCGTCCGGTGTCATTCCCTTAGGGAGCCTATGTAGCAGTCATGAACCTCTCAGATTTAATCATAAATATCTTCATTTGTGTTCCGAAGACGAACAAAGGCCTTACGGGGTTGGTACAGCATGGGGGTGAGTAATTAATGACTTAATTTTCATTTTTAGGTGAACTAACCCTTTAATGTCAGATAACGTCCATATAATTTCACTTTTGGTTCGATTTTTTTTTTTTTACCGTTTTGAGTGAGTGAGTGAGTGAGTGAGTGAGTGAGTGAGTGAGTGAGTGAGTGAGTGAGTGAGTGAGTGAGTGAGTGAGTGAGTGAGTGGAGTGAGTGGAGTGAGTGAGTGAGTGAGTGAGTGAGTGAGTGAGTGAGTGAGTGAGTGAGGTGAGGTGAGGTGAGGTGAGGTGACAGACAGACAGACAGACAGGAGAAATGTAACAAAGTTTAATGTTGTAGCCTAGGCCTACCTAAACTGTGTTTGAGAGGGAGAGAGAGGGAGGTTTTCAGAGAGGAGTCTGTTGGATGTTAAGCTGTTATTTTTTTTATGGACTTTAAACATTTCAAACACTGTTGGCAGAGGTGAAAAATAAATAACTTTATGAAGTTACAATTTAGTTTGAATCCATGATTTATTTTACTGAACATAAATCTTTTGCCTACAATGCAAATTCGAATTATTGTAATTTACTGACAGTTATATCTTGTCTTTTCACTTTATTAAGATTAGATTCTGCAGGTAAAATTACAATAATAAGGTGACTTGACTTGGACTTGACTTGACCTACTACAGGACTTGACTTGACTTGACATACCCTGTGACTTGACTTGCCCAAGAAAAAAATACTTGGGACTTACTTGAGACTTGAAGGTTAAGACTTGAGACTTCCTTGAGACTTGCACATGTGTGACTGTCCCATCTCTGCTTCCAAAGACATATACACCCATTCACTCCCATTATAAAGCTTGGGAGAGCCAGGACATGTTTTAATCTAACTTCATATACATGTCATATGTCATATACACCTAGGATGGCTTCAGGGTGAGTAAATCATAGGCTAATTTTCATTTTTTGGGTGAACTATCCTTTAAGTACATCTTAAACCATTGTTTTATTGATATTTTGTCATGCTTTTGGAAATAATTTGGTGTTTTGACTATACTAAAGCATATGTAAAGTACTATAATTTGTAATGCTTTATTTGATGTAAAACTTGTTAATACTAAATTGCAATTTCATCACTACAAAAGTATTATGACATTAAAGTATGTTTACCATAAATGCTTGTCTATATTTAGCAGCACCCTTTAAGAATATTTGAAAGACAATAACATTTCGAAATTACATGTAAAGAATGTTACTAAAGTAGGTGAAAAAGCATTCTAAAGCTCAGATAATTGATCATTTAATATACCCTACCTTTAAACTACACTACATTTTTTATATAATCTCCAAAACATTCAATTCACATTTAAGTCAATTCTTTTAACGTATATTATTTCTGCAATAAGTTACTGTTTGTCTGTAAGTCTTTACTAAACTGATATTTTAACACCGCTGAAATAACAATACCTTTAATATTGAGATATTACGATTGATTTAAGGTGTGAGGTCTCAGTAATTTTAATAACATCAACTGCAAAAATGAGTGATTGGCAAAGTCGATCATTCTTCATTACTGTGTAACATTTTCATTATTGTTTATGATTACATATTTTCTTAAAATAACATAGCAGACTTACTTTCTTCTGAAATGTTTTGAACAGTCATTATACTATTTCTTGTTCTTCATGGGCTGGGCCTGGATTCTGCCCAACTGTTTGTTTTCCAGCATTTTTGAAACACCCCCTTCAGTTTCTGGCAACAAACATCACCTTTCTTGCGCTCTGTCTACTTCAGTGTAGACAGATGTCGTGTTATTCATGAATATTCGGTGCAGAGGCAGCGAGCCTGGCACTATAGACAAGCCTTTGATCCTCGTTTCAAAGAGGTGGCTGTCTGTGGCCCTGCCAGAGACGCCCCGTGACTCACTGTAGATTTGCCGCAGCGACCTGTTTGTTTTAGACGAGTCGCAGAGCCCCGTTGCTTGCAGGGACGTGGGTAGAACGACAGCCACCTGCGTTAGCGCCCACACTGCAATTCGCCAGTGAATATATTAGCCGAGTGACAGCAGTACGTCGATAAGTTTGTATATATTAATGAAATAATTAGACATATATTTGTGCTTTGTGCTATCTGACAGTAACGTCAACAAGGCCGTGCACATGCATGAGTAAACAGGAAGCAGTGACAGGCTGACTATATTATCAAACACAAACGGTAGAGTAATCTCCTCTCGTCGCCGAGCGAGCCGATACAATGAGTGCATCTCGTTTTCCAACAAGATTACGGGGTATGTTTCATTAAAACTCTGACTGGCAAATACACTAACACACTGTGTGCTTGGAGATCGGCAAGTTTGTGACGCTTAATCTGTGGTGACATTCACAAAAGAAAACGCAAACTGTAAAACAACCCATCTGTCTGGCCGACGTTACCTCGTGAGCATTTCGAAAGCATTTGCGGGTGGGTGTCTGTGGTGCTCTGTGACACTTTCCCATTAAAAACAATGAGAAGCCGCCATCTGCAGTCTGAGAAGCTACCATGTGCCCGCGGCCCCTCTCGGCCCCTGTGAGAAGAAAAAAAACACCCAGTAGTCCATTCAATGCTGGGATCTTTTCATCCTGTCTGCTCCTCCAGTGTCGCTAATGATATTGGTTTCTCTCATCGAGGCATTTGAGAGGCAACCCGGTCTCAGGCTCTCTTTTGTCATGGTGAAGGAACGGAGGGTATCCTCTTCCCATCTGCCTCTCCCAGAATGCACAACAGAAGAGCGAGGACCTTGTTGGCACCCACCGATTCTCATAGTTCCTCACCTTTAGTATACAGAACAAAAGATTTCTGAGCAGTCCTTCACAGCTTTGTTTCCATAGGCCAAAATAATTGCCTAAAGAGCACCTGAAAATATTTGGTGAGTGAAACCCCTTAGCGAATGAGTAGCAGAGATGTTTTTAGTTCTCACAGACTTTATCTACACTACTGTTAAAAAATTTGGTTTACATTTTTTTTTCAATGTCTTTAATGCTCACCAATGCTGTTTTTATTTGATCAAAAATAAATTTATATTTTACAATATTTATACTCGTCACAACACCAAGAAGTGTGCGTATAGCAGACAGACAGAAAGACGAAGATTCAGAAAAAGATCATTCCAATACTAAGTTTAATCCAAACAGGCAATGATCTCATACAGAGAAAACACACCGAACGTGAATGTGACTGAACAGAGAACAAATGTGAGGGTACAACTTAAGTAGGAGCACAAACAAGACTAATTAATTAAACACAGCTGAAACCAATGTAAACAAATGATGAGCGGGAAAACTGAACAAAGGAAACATGAGGCTAATGAAAACATAAAAGTCTGTGAATAACACAACTGACAAAACATTACTGTGACAATACTATTAAAATAAATTTAAAATAAAATAAAATTCTTTAAAAATATATATTGACATTATATAATGTATTTTTTTTAAACCACAATGATTACATAATATATTAATAATATAATTTGATATATAAAGTTTACTTAAAAATTGAACTGTGCTCAAAAAAGAAAAGCCAGTCAGTCCTTAGGTGCATATAACAAAATAAGTTAAATCAACCAAGTAGCCGAAGTTGCCTGCACACTGAAAAATGCAATCAGACCAAAAAAAAAAGGTCTATGCATCTTTAATTTAACATTTTGCATGCGAAAATGTGCACAATGTATTAAAAACAGACCAGAGACTTCAGCCCATAGCTTTCTTCAGTGCTCATCAAGTTTTCTTGGAAAAAAAATAAACATAGGCTACATTCAAAAATCAAAAAAATCAGCAACAATAAACAGCTAATTTTTTAAAAGTTTTGAGTGTGCCACATACATAGTCAATTTAGTTTTTGCCATTCAATTTTCATTCACAAATAGTTCAAACATCTTAAACAAAAGAGCATGGCACTAACAACCCCAAAGTCATGGGTTCAATTCTCAGGTAATGTAAGAACTGAAATCTGACATAAAATATGTACCTTGAATGAGTCTTGTGTAAATTTTAAAGCCTGCACTTTATAATCTGATGATATGTATGTTTGATGATGTATTTTGTATTAATTAACAAGAGTATAGTTTTCTGGCCTTTGTGTACTTCTAGTTTAATTGTATCAAAGTTATAAATTTAATAAACGGGTAATTACTGCCATTAAATGTTTAAAGCAAATTTCATAGCCTTAAACTTCAATTTTTTCAGAATAAATAAGCAACAATGAATTATTATTGTGTTATCCCTGCTCTCTCCAATTATGTGGATTTTGTGTAAGTTGAACTAATATCTATTTTGATGGACAGTGGATATAACTGTTAGACAAATGACAACATAGAATGATATTACTTGTGTAGCTTTTGGACCTCCTCGTGGCTGTTTTCTCGGTGTGATTTATGGGCTCCGTCCAGATGTAATGCTTAAATCAAGACTGGAGATTGGAAGGAAATCGGCCTTTATTGAAACCTCTGTGGTCTGATTTCACAATTGCAACTGCTGACCCACTTTGCCAGTGAGAAAAGCCATTAGAAGCCTAGACAGTCAGTAGAGCCCAAAGCAGATGCTTCTCATTGTTATCATCCTAACTAAGAGGAAGAACACAGGAGTTTTGGCAGGAACTTCTGTGCGCTCAGTAGAAAACAAAAAGAAAAAGGGCGGAAGAATAAAGCAAGCCAGAGAAAGAGGAGGCTTGGGGCCTGAATGCAGTCTGTTGCCCTAGGCCATCTTTATGTCTTTTACAGTGTTGACAGTTGCCCGTATTGTTTCGGAGAGAGACGTTATTTGACTAAAGAAACTTCAATAACAGGAATTATGTGACATCAATTTAAAATAATCATCTAATCTGCATCGCCACATAGTGCTATCAATCAGTGTATTAATGAAGATTATTTTAAATTTGCATAAAAAAAATTATGAATACTAGTTCTTGTTTAGTCCGAGACTAACCACAGCATTAAACCAAGCTTTGTTTACCTCATTAATAACAGTGTTCTACACAGACCTGTCATTACCTCATGGTAATCAGATGATGGATTCGCATATGCTAGCCTCAGTGTGCAGTAGCAGGACACACACACACACACACTGGGATACAGTGATTAATGTTTCTTCCCCTGTTTGTGTATTCGTCTATTTAGGCATTTCCAGAGCAGACCTCAGGAAATGTTGATTAAGTATTGCAGGAGTATCTCTCTCTCTCTCTCTCTCCTTCTCTCTCTCTCTTTCTCATTTTCTCTCAGTGAGAGTATAACAGTCTCTTTGACCTCAGCCTGATTCTTCTGTAACGTGCCACCGTCTAATTGGTGCTGGCAGGACACAGACTGTCCAAGCTTACGATGGGGGCTAATTTAGCAGACGTATTAGCTCCAGGGTGACACGTCCAAAGTGTGCCAAACAAAAGAATGAAGAGCTAAAGCATGTGCAGTCGGACACCTGCTGCAGCCTGTTCATTTCTAGATCTGTTCAGTGGAGGAATAGGGTTTAGCCAGTTAGCATGACCCTGTTAGCCCCTGCTGGTTGATGATGTACAGTAACTACAGATTCTGCTTGCATCTGTTATAGCTAATAAAAAGAGCTTTTCTGATAATGTAAGTGCTATGCTAAGCTAACACGCAAAGTTGCTAACTGAAGGCTGACTGAAAACATAAAGGAAATATTCAATTTGACTAGGGCTGTAGTACTCGAGTCCGGTCTTGGACTCGAGTCCGGACTCGAGACCGTTTTTCTATGGTCTCGGACTCGCTGGTATTCGGACTCGGACTTGTCTCGGTCTCGGCCACTGGTCTTGCCAAATATGGCTTTTGGTCACGACCGAGTCCAGGTGTCTTTCTATTATGTTAATAATATTGAAGGAAAAGTGAAACACTGGCCACCTAATAACCAATCACACTAGATTATCCTCGCACGTCACGCTCTGCATGCCCGTTAATTTTGCATTTGTAACGGCATAAAGTTATAAGTTCGATTACGTATGGTGGTAGTAGCTAGCTGTGTGGGTGTGTGTGTGTCATATGCGTTAAAGTTGGTTCATTTGGGTAACGTTAATGTTATCTGACATCAGTGATGATTTCTTCAGTTTTAAATTGACAATAGAAAATGTGTTTAGGACGAACAGAAATATTCTCCAGGACGCCTACAGAACGAAAGACATTTTTGTATGTGTGTTCTTTTATTACTAGCCTATTAGGGTAACGTTAACTTAGAAAATGCCAAAATTAACCGACCAAGTGCTCACTACAACGAAACGCGTCTTCTCATGCTGTTACTATAGTTACTATCTTACTAGATACTACTTAAAAAATCCTGGGTGTTGTGACACTTTTGCTTTTAGATCAACAAATAATAACCTAAAATTACTGTCTTGATCATGTCAAGCATAAGACTTTTTTTTTTTTTTTTTTCCTGTCCTGGACTCGGTCTTGACTCGGACTTCGAACCTTTTTGGACTTGGTCTTGTCTTGGATTCGAACCTCTTTGGACTCGGTCTTGACTCGGACTCGAACCTTTTTGGACTTGGTCTTGTCTTGGATTCGAACCTCTTTGGACTCGGTCTTGTCTTGGATTCGAACCTCTTTGGACTCGGTCTTGACTTGGACTCGACTAGTCCTGGTCTTGAACTCGAAAAAGGTGGTCTTGACTACAGCCCTAAATTTGACCAATCTTTGTATTCTGACTAAATATGTTTGTAGCAAGCAACGTTACCGTTCAAAAGTTTGTCAGTTAGATTTTTTAAAATAAATAAATTAATACATTATTTAGCAATTATGTATTAAATTGGTCAAAAGTAATAGTAAAGTATAATGTTACAAAATATTTTTTTAAATTAATTTTGTTCATTTGAACTTTCTATTCATAAAAAAATCCTGAAAAGTTTCCACACAAATATTAAGCAGCACAACTGTTTTCATTACTGATAATAAGAAATGTGTGTCAAGCAGCAAATCATCAGAATGATTTCATGTGGGATGTTAGATCATGTGACACTGAAGACTGGAGAAATGATGATGAAAATTCAGCTTTGCCCTCACAGGAATAAGCTACATTTCAAAAAATGTATTAACACAGAAAATAGTTCTTTTAAATTTGAATAATATTTCAGAATATTCTTTAACTGCATTTTTTTTTAATCAAATGCAGTCTTGGTGAGCATACGAGACTTCTTTCACAAGCGTAAAAAAATATATAATAATCACCAAATACATACATTTGTTTATTTTCATTATAGTATTAGATATTTTACCAGTGCCTAATTTTGTTTTTGAAGCCTCAGTCATCTTTAATTATGTCATTTTCCTGTGGATTATTTTATTTCTGCCCAGAAGGTATTAATGAGAAAATATTATGGCAAAAATAAAAAAATCATCAATGACAGCCACTTTTTGTGTGACGAGGATTCAGTCTTTGAAAACAATTGAAAAGTAGCAAAATTTCTTAGAGCTGAGGGCTGATGAATAAAACATGAAATGGCAAAGGAACGTTATTTGAGAGAGAGAGAGAGAGAGAGAGAGAGAGAGAGAGAGAGAGAGAGAGAGAGAGAGAGAGAGAGAGAGAGAGAGAGAGAGAGAGAGAGAGAGAGAGAGAGAGAGAGAGAGAGAGAGGAGAGAGAGACACAGAGAGAGAGAGAGACACAGAGAGAGAGAGAGACACAGAGAGAGAGAGAGAGAGAAGAGAGAGAGAGAGAGAGAGAGAGAGACAGAGAGAGAGAGAGAGAGAGAGAGAGAGAGAGAGAGAGGCTTTTTTCTCTGCAGCAGTAGCTTTTCTTCTGGAAGTGCTGAGGGCAGCTTGTATAGAGCCAGAGGGCTCTGCCTTTGAAACCCCTAATGAAGATCTTCTGCTGACAGCAGCCCGCACAGAGTGGCATCTGTAGCCCACATGTAGCATTTTTAAAAGGCATGTTGAAACAAAAACGAAAAACAGTCTCGAACAAGCATCCTCAGCACAGAGGATGCAGACCAATACACACAGGTACACAATCTGACAAATATATATATACACTGTATATAAATATTTATATTACATAGCCTACTTATAAAGTTGTTTGCCGTCTAATATATATATATATATATAATATATATAAAATATACACACACACACACACACACACACATACAGTGTATCTTGGGTTAAAAGGCAGACAACTTTAAACCTCAGAAAAAGAGTCAAGCATAAATTATCCAATAAAAGTAGTAAGCATGCAGTAAATCTATGCATCCTCAACAGAATAACAACAATATCAAAAAAATATAAATAAAAAAAACCCTGCTAAAAAATTAACACATTGGCGCACTGCGATGCTTTAAAACAAAATGACTACTATTATAATTTATTAACAGTGAAACGCCTATTGTGGCAAGTCAGTTGGCACATGGCAGACACCCTGTTTTTTTTTGTGCTACACAAATAGTTCATACTTTTGAAATAATAATAATAAACAAAAAAATATATGCATTTTATTAGGTATGTCAAAGCCAGCTCAGATTTTGTAGTCTAGTCTTTTGTTTTGTTTATTGTATAAACAGAATGCAGTCATGAATATTTTTTGATCTAATTATACTTATATTTATTTTATAAATATTTTTATACTAATGTTTGTTTATTTTCAGCTGATTTCATTTTCATTTTTACTGTTACCCGCGGCAGTTCATTTAGTCTTTGTTCATGGCTAATGTAGGAAACGATGTGCACCTTTTCTCTTATAGTTGAGGAACATAAACATTTTGCTGATTATCAGTATAAGTTATGTTTTGGGAAATTGAATACTGGTCAAGATTGTCACGCATCATACAATGGTCTACCTGTAACAATAGCCAACTTAACCAGCTTAAACATTATTTTCCTGTAACCAGTTTACACTTGTCCAAACTAGTTTGATATTTTTTCGCAAGAATATTACAAGATCAAAAATAAATCAATAATAAAACAAGTGATGAGTTGTTGATCACTATTTCTGAAGCATTGCACTGGGTAGCCCCGCCCACCGTTAAATGTCATTGGTCCAAAGTTACACTTTCAATCAAATGTTTTGATTGGCTGTGAACATCTGACCAAACTCATATAAGTTTGTTATTTCAAAGGTCTTTATGAATATGAATGTAGAGAATCCTCATATTACACTATATTCTGAGGCTGTGTACAGACATGCAGTCTGCTTCACATGACCTTCTCTGGCACATAAAGATTTATTGCCGTACCACTCCATATCAACAGCTGCATTTCAAATGTCTTAAAAATACGTCTACTGCTGATAGACCTATTTTACACTCAAGGTAAGAGACAAAAATGTATGTAAACATGTCAAAACAGCATTAATCTCCGTTACAAAGGCTCTCCTTTACAAAACTCTCTCTCATATCCAAAACCTTGATGAAAAGATAATAGTAGGTCTCAACATAGGTGGTTCATTTCAAGTATGTGACATTATTTATAGCCGAGCATCAGTTCTTCATTAATTTAAGTAAATAAACAGCACGTGTTTTGCGGGTGGATTTGTTCGCACATATTGAGCTGGGTGGGTAAAATGAACACAGCTGGCTTGTGAACTGCAATCCTCTTACAGGTTGGATGCCCAACAATCACAGCATGGTGTGAGAAATAAATAATAATACATTTACATTTATTCTTTTTTATTTTCATTTGACACACTTTTAACTAGAATGATTGACTCTTATATAGAGAGATTGACGATATTTCTCACTTGAGAATGATTGACTCTTATATAGAGAGATTGACGATATTGACTTTTTATGACCAATATGATTTTTTTGTTTTGTTTTTATTAAAGTGCCCCTGTTATGCTATTTTAAAGGTTCCGAATTTAGTTTTGGAGGTCTTGAGGTTTGAAGTATGTCCATCAATAAACTGATGTGTATATTTCTAATGTATTGCGGTGCACATGAACTGTATTAACTGTATCAATAACAGTGCATACATTAGCAGAGCACTAACGTGAATGACTGATCTAACATTAAAGTTTGCAAACAAATCTTGCTCAATCCTTTATCTTTACTCAAAGTAGTGAGAACGACAGACAATCTGCATTAATACACCGTTTTAGGTAGCTAATAGTGGCTCACAGCTGATTCGCAGAACTATTTCAGTAAGACAGTAAACATGAGTTAGCTGGTTAGCCGGAAACGTACACAATATAAAACACAAAACCACATACACAAAACACTCATTAGAAAATATATACATCATACAGGTTGTGATTCTGAGGAGCAAGCTGGTGCAAATAAACTAGGTGCTGACCCATCTTTCCACAGCAAGTATTTTGTGAATCCGCATTGATTTGAAAAAGCAGTCATCAATAACATTACATGTTTGAAGGTGGGATTGTTTGCGGGGTGGACAACGTACAAAATAGCCGTGCATTATGCAAATGTCTTATCTAGTGATGTAGAACCGTAAAGCAGTGGGATTCGAATTACAGACGACTCGTTCAGAGCGGTTCAGAGTCGATTCTTTCGTTTGGGAGACAATAACTTTATTTATCATGCACTTTCGACTTTCGACTTTATAACTTTGCAGAATGTTTACATTCACAAACTGTTATATTACACACTGCATGAAAGGGAATATTCGAAAAACCGTAATGGGGCATATTAGCTTTTAATAATAATAATAATAATAATAATAGTTTCTTGTATTTATTCAAAGCTGCGTTCTGTTTTTTTTTTTTTTACTTCTTTGATTTGTGTTATGTTTACATATTTCTCACTTGAGAATGATTGACTCTTATATAAAAAAATGTAGAAATTATCTGTACTTTTGTTGTGAATTCAATGTACACTGTGTACACATTCATATTATGTGTGTTTCCTGGAAATCAAACTCATGTCCTTGGTGTTGCTAGCAGCAGAGCTTAATAAAACACTGGATTCAGACATATTCCTTAAATGGTTGGCAAGTAGTATAGGACAGTCATGTTGGGAAATGGATTGTCATTTGTGAGTCCCATAAAATCCAGTGGATTATTAAGCCATTTTATGGCATTTATGAGCACATTTCCACATTGGACTTTTGCATCAGAAGGTCGTCTTTTAATAGAGAAATATTTATGTTTTTTTCCCTACATTAGTTCCTACATGCTGTTTTATGAATAAACGACAATATGTTGTGTCAAGAATCTCATTCATTTTTGATTAAAAAGTAATCAGCTTTTTTTACTCTGTTTCAAAAACAGGCAGAAACCACTGCAGGCCTCATTTGCATTGCCATTTTTAAGGCAAAATGATATTTTAATGACTTAATTATGTTTAGTAACAAGAGTAATGCAATTCTGTATTCAGTCGGTGACTAACCCCAATCTGTTGGCATAGAAAAGTGGCACTTTTTTTCCTTGTAAGCACTGTATTTTTGTTTAGAGTTGATGTGTGTTGATTTATTGTTTAATTGTCATTTACACAGTGATTGTGGGTGTTTGTATGAGTGAATGTAAGTGTTACTGTGGACATGTGTATGTGAGAGGAGGTGAAAGGGAGAGTGAGAGAAGGAGTGGGTGAATGTGTGTTTTTTGCATGTGCATGACGTGTTCAAATATAAAATCTAGTGTAACCGAGACAATTGTTGCCTTTAATGTCACTGGGAGAAATGGTTAATCAACCCCTTGATTTCTGTTACAGAGGCATAAATGTTCCACTTGCCTTATCACAGAACTGCTGAAGTCTGTTCAAATAGCATGCAGTCGCTCTAAGTCTGTCATCTAATGGCCTCAGCTGTGTAAAATGCAACACAGGGAAAGTAAATATCAAATGGCAAGCATGAAGAGCAGGGAAAAGAAGTATACGATGCCGATTTGGTTTGTATAATCTACCCATTGCTCTCAAAATGACGTTTGAGTGTATTGCTAGTGGTGTGACAATTTCTTTTTGCTGAGTGAGAGGCCAAATCTGTCCAAATTAACTTTGAGGTCCATTAGAATACTGCATTTAGATGAAAATCTTGAGAAAAATAGGGACGCAATTATCACAATTACTATACCGTAAACCTGCAATAATTGCCTTAAAAAGTTGTTTCTTGATTTATCCCATAAACATAATTTTGTTGGTATGAATTCACATAGCCTATTAGATTGGTTCAGTAAAACTACATTATATTTCTGACTTGAATAAAAACATTTAGATCGTTTTAAAATCTTTTTAATGACACTCTTATAAAACTATAAAGAAATTGTACATTCAGTCTTGTAGTTCGAAGATGAAGATCCACTGAATGAGGTTAAAATGTGTCTATATTCCATCTTTGAACTGGTCAGTGTGGTCTGTGTGCTGGGGTTAAAGGGGTTTTGGGCACTTTCAGCTGGTCAGTCTGAGAGACTGGTGGGCCGACTAGCTAAACCAGTCAGCTAGGCTGGGAGACCATCTTATAGCAAAGACCAGCTTGGAATGTTTTTACATGCAGCGGAAGTATGATATTGCTTTCACACAGTACTTCTATATAAACAAGAAACTCATATCAACATGTTAACTTTTCTGTCTGCTATACAAAACCAGAAAGACCAGAACTGCAACATATTTCTTTATTCAACTTTTGCATTTCGACTTTCACTCCAAACGCCACTCATTCTGATGCTAGAGATCCTTTAAAGATTAAATAAATGTTCACCGGTATACATTACTTTATCTGGTCTGTCTCCATGGCTCATTTCCATCATCATTCCTGTACTACTGCATTAATTCTGGTGGAATGTGCTGTCATTATCTGCATTTGAAGAATGAACTAAGAACCCAAATATGCTGCTAATGAATGGAGGAATTGTGAGTATTTTAATGGGTGTCAAAGCTCGTGGAGTCCAAGTATGAGATGGAGGTTAGGGAAAGGTAATGGGGGCCAAGGGCACTTTAGCTCATACTGAACACATAATCCTATGTCCTTGGGATATTGAGGAATACGAAGCTGAAGTTTGATGTCACTTTTATACAACATTTCTGTAAACACGAAAAAATGTCCCTCCTAAACATTGAGCTTTTTGTCATTGTATTAAAAAGTAAATTAATTTTTATACTTTATACCAGGGATGGAAATTAACTTTTTGTCCACCGGCCACTGTGGCTGGTGGATTTCAAAATCGACCAGCCACTCAATGTTTTTACCAGCCACTTTCTTGTTTTTAACCGACAATGTGTAACTGCATGTGAAAATTAATACTACAAGATCTACAATACTTAACCAGTTTATTTAATCTCAAGTCTCAATGAAATACTGACATTTTCTCTTTCTCTCTTATACACACACACCATGAACTGATATACATTTCGTTAAAGTCCCTGTAAAGGCAATTCTACAAAAAAATTCTAAACGCATTATAAATGTTACAAATGTATTGCTAAAACATATTACAAAGACTGTGAACTGTGAAGTACTGAAATGCGGAGTTAGACCGTTAAACAGTTTTTCACCATTGCTATTTTACGGATTTTTTGGGCGGGGCTAAAACAGGGCTCGATGACGTACTGGAGCCCATGAGCTCGTGGACACGCCCCTACTTGATGACACACCGAGGCCACTGAGGCTGATCTCTCCCGACCCCATTCGCATTCGCCGCTCAAACGCGAGTTACTGTCAGTACTATTCAGTGTTGGGGAAGTTACTTTGAAAAGTAATGCGTTACAATATTGCGTTACTCCCTTAAAAAGTAACTTATTGCGTTACTTAGTTACTTTTTTAGAAAAGTAATGTGTTACGTTACTTTTGCGTTACTTTTTTTCCACCTGGGCTGGGCTTGTTTTTTTATACAAAAAAGGTATATTTTTAGGCAAATGTAAAGACCCTTTCACACCAAAAGTGAAATAATAAGCCTCAGACTGAAGGAAATGCAGATTTACTCCTGTACAGTAGAGTACAGTAGTGTTCAGTAGAGGGCGCCGCTCAAACAAACCTTTCAGCTGCTGCTGTTCTGGGTAACAGAAGAAGAGGATGCAGGAGAAACAAATTTAACACTTACTTTACCAATAAAAACATATAAAAAAATCTATAGTCATTTTTGCTTATGGTTTAACTGAAAAATCGGAGGTCAGAAGCAAGTACTTTGGTCAATAAAGATTAAATGCATAAAAAATGTTTTGTTTTATTTAACATATTTAGGTATTGGAGGTTTGCATAGTGTTCTGATTCTGCATTTCACTGATTTTATTCATTTTGAGGAATATTGAATCTTTTTTGTGCAAGTGAGATGAGTAAATCCACGCTTACATTTAATCTAGAACTATAATAACCATCATGTTTACACACAACGCCTCTGCACTTCGATTTGTCTCAACATTAGGACAGAAGAGCTGTCAGTCAATAAAGGGGAAAACAAAGTAACTTGCGTTACTTATTAGAAAAAGTAACTCAGATATTTTGTTGTAAATTTTAAAAGTAATGCATTACTTTACTAGTTACTTGAAAAAGTAATCTGATTACGTAACTCAAGTTACTTGTAATGAGTTACCCCCAACACTGGTACTATTAGTTACTACAGCCTACTGTTTGCTAGCTAGCTATGCCTTCAACACAGAAATGCATATAGGCTACTACCTGGATGCGATCATGTTACAAAACAGATCGGTGTCTTTATTTAAATTTCCTAAAAACGATCACATCAAGAAGAGGTGGATTAATTTTGTGTAGAGCCAACCTTGATGAAGAGCTGAGGATCACCGCCAACACCCGCCTCTGTAGTGATCATTTTACACAGGATCGTTTTATAACTTTCCTCAGAGACAACTGGGATTCACTGATAATCCGCTGTTAATGGTGAACGGGGCTGAAACGACTATCCCCCGCCAGCGTTCATCCTCCCGTCCCGAAAGCAGTATCACCTAATATCGCCGTCGACAGCTTTCCCGCAAGTGGGCGTGGTTTCAGCGCAGCCAGCGGACACGCCCCCAGCGTTTGAGAGCAGAGAATAATGCTCATTTTTTCAAGATTTTGATAGCATATTTTATGTACTTGCCGGCTTTTT